>ML677380.1:18110079-18130332 GCA_007922305.1 Dermatemys mawii
ATCCCCCATACACCCATCATCCATCTCCCCACCTATCCACCCATCCCCCTCACCTATCCACCCATCTGTACCCCATCCATCCATCCCCCATCTGCCCATTATCCACCCCATCCATCCCCCATACGCCCATTATCCACCCACTCTTCTATCCACACATCTGTTCCCCATCCATTAACCCACTCATCCCCCATCTGCCCATCATCCATCCCCACCCCAGCCTATCCACCCATCCATCCAGAGGAGGGCAACAAAAATGATTAGGGGGCTAGAACACATGACTTCTGTTCACCCACCTCTCCATCTATGCATCCACACATCTACCACTCCTCCACTCCACCTCTGTTCATCATGCCCATTCCTCTGGGGTGAGCAGCGGCATCACTACCACCAGTGACCCCTGACACTCAAACCCCAATGACACCAGAGAATTCCCACAGCAGGGGCGCACTCCACTGCCCTCCCACTGCGGATTCCCCTATCTTGCTGGTGAAGCCCAAAGGGGTTGTTGCTGGTGAGCCCGGGCTGCCCTCCTCTCCCCTCCCCCATTGGGAGAGTGCCAGGGGACAAGGGCGGAGGGCATTTACCTTGGTCCATTTGACCTCTGGGACAGGGAAGCCAGACACCAGGCATGGGAATACTGCCCTTGATCCCGTGGTGACCACCTTGACCTCTGGCTGGGCTGCGATCTGGGGGATGGCTGTGGTGAAGGAACACATTCTTCAGGTCTCCGTCAGCGTGGGGCGTTGGCATTTCCACCCAGGGGGCAGCCGCTGCCACGCCCACAGCCCATCCAACGTGCAGGGCCGCGTCGCCCTTTGTTCTGCAGGCTGCTCAGTTCATCCAGCAAGGGGCCAAGTGACCCCCAGTGATGGGCACTGGTGTAATGCGTGTGCCACAGCACGTAACAGGGCAAGGGCTACCATGAGAGACCCACCCACCCCTGTTGGGCAAGGGCAGGAGCAGCGGGACGGCGCCCCCCGCAGGGGAGCAGGCACTTACACTGCACGTGCAGGATGACGTTGGACTGCACGGTGCCCACGTCGTTGGTGGCGGTGCAGCGGTACTGCCCCGCGTCTGACTGCTCCACCCGCTCGATCTTCACTGTCCCACCGCTGACGACCACCTCGGGGCGAATGCGGCTGCCCACCTTGCTCCAGGTGATGCGCGCCTTGGGGTCCCCAAGGGCCAGGCACTCGAACTCCACCGCCGCGCCCACCAGCACCGACTGCACCGAGGTGCGCACGTTGATCATCACCTTGGGCAGAGCTGGGCGGGGCAGATGGCAGAGGTGAGCGAGGGGGCAGCGGTTCCCCTCTAGGGCCAGCCCCACACACAACAGCTGTGCCGAACGGAGGAACACCCGGCCTGACTTCCAGAACAGTGGGGCTAGTGCAGAGGCTGCATGGCCAGCTCAGTCCCGCTCAGCAGGCAGGGTCTGTGTTCTCCCTCTCCCCGTGCCAGGGCCCCTGCTTACCCTGGATCACCAGCCTTGCGCTGTCCTGGACCTGCCCGGAGGGGCTGCTTACCCGGCAGGTGTAAACCCCCTGGCACCCGCGATCCAAGTTCTGGATTCTGCAGGGAAACAGCAAAGAGATGGACTGGCTCCCGCGTACCCTGAGGCCCCTTTACACCCTGCAGGGCCACCCTGCCAGGCCTCCAAGCCACCGAGGGTTAGACCTCCCATGCTGGCCCCCCTCCCCCTGGGTCTGGTACCCAGCCACAGACAGCGACTTATCCCGGAGGCTCTGGGGGTGGATCCGCCCCACATGGCGCACCCACAGCGCTGGGCAGGGCAGGGACGGGCAATCAGCTCATGCCTTGAAAGAGGCCTGGGAGGAGACGAGTGCTGAGCTCTGCTCTTAGGGAGGGTGGGCAGGGGGCTGAGCCCCACAGACCCATCCCCCAGAGCACGACCTGCCCTGTCTCAGCAGAGAGGTCCTGGGCTGAAGGGGGCAGCCCGGGCAGGGCATGGGGGCGAATGGGACTGGTTACTCCCCAGAGACGGTGCAGGCCGGGCCCTGCTCCTCCTTACCGCAGCACCCCGTTCCGCACGCTGTGGCTGGCAGGCAGTTCCCCGCCCTCCTTGAACCACTCGACCCGCGCCCGGGCGTCTCCGGCGACGGAGCAGGTGAACTCGGCCGTGCCGCCCACGCCCTTCACGTCCATCTGGGGGGTGACTCGCACGGTGGGAGAGGCGCTGGGGGCCGATCCTGAGGGGGGCAGAGGCACAGAGGTACCAGCTACAGCCCCCCAACCTCCATCCCTGGGGGCTCTGCGTGCTCTGGAGCCAACAGGGCGAGCCTGAGGGAACCCGCCGAGTCACTGCCCGACAGCCCGCCCCGGCCCCCAGCCTGCGCCCCGCCCCTAAGACAGCCCCCAGAGCTCTTGGCTGCTGGGAGCCACCATGACTCCCCGACGCCTACAGAGACGGTGTCACACCCCCCGCCCGCCCCCGCAGCAGGATCAGCACCATCCTTCCCCTGCCCAACCTCTCTCCCGTCCTCTGGGCCAGCATCCCCCCCTCCCCCGAGCAGGGCCTGCGTCGCCTCTCCCCCACCTGACCCCCAGTGGGGCCGGCATCACCCAGACCCTCGGTGGGGCCAGAGGAGCATTGCCACTGCCTCCTTCAGCCTGCCCAGGGAAACCCCTCTCTGATTACCCCCGCAGGTACCCGGCCTGGGCTGGGCACGGGGGGGAAAGCCCCTCGCTGCAGGAGGGGCTGAGCTGACATGAGGCTGGGGAGAGTTCAGGAGACGCTGGGCATGGGTAGAAGCTGGAGGGTCCGTGGGCCTGGCACAGGGGTGGGCAAACATTTTGGCCCAAGGGCCACATCAGGGTTGCAAAATTGTATGGCAGGCCGGGTAGGGAAGGCTGTGCCTCCCCAAACAGCCTGGCCCTGCCCCCACCTGACCCCCCTCCCACTTCCTGCCCCCTGACTGCCCTCCTCAGAACTCCCAACCCATCCAACCCCCCCTGCTCCTTCTCCCCTGACCGCCCCTCTAGACACCGACTGCCCCTAACCACCCCCTGAAACCCCACCCCCTATCTAAGTCCCCCTGCTCCTTGTCCCCATGACCACCCGCTCCTGAGAGACCCCTACCCTAACTGCCCCCCCAGGACTCCATCCAACATCCCCTGCTCCCTGTCTCCTGACTGCCCCGACCCTTATCCACCCCCCGCCCCACCCCCAGGACTCCCACGACTGTCCAACCCCTCCGTTCCCCATCCCCTGACCACACCCCCGGAATCTCTGCCCCATCCAACCGCCTCCTGCCCCTTGTCCAACCCCCTGGCCCCGGTGCCTTTACCATGCTGCCCCACAGAAGCGCACAGCCCCATCCCCGCAGAGCGCTGCAGTGGGGGAGGGGCCAGGGGGAGCTTTCCCAGCCGGGAGCTCGGGGACCAGGCAGGAAAGTCCTGCAGGCCGTAGTTTGCCCACCCCTAGTCTGGCAGCTGCAGAGCCCATGCAGTGGAGCTGGCCGTTCCTGGTGCTGCGCCCAGCGACTGGCAACACTGTGTCTGCCCTGCACTGTGCAACTGGAGCAAAGCCACAAAGTGTCCTTGTTCACATCTGAGTCTGTGGTCAGCCTTGGGACTTGCCCTGCCCCCACCCTGCCACCCCATTCCCGCTGGGGCCGACCCTCCCACACTTTGTCTCCCCCAGTGCCGGGCCCTGCCTGTGTCCCGTCCCTCGATACTCACCCTGGACGCTGACCTGGGCAAAGGTCTCGGCCGAGCCCACCCTGTTGGTGACCAGGCAGCGGTAGATCCCCGAGTCCTCGGGCACGGCGGGGCTGATGTGCAGGGTACTCTCCCGCAGGATGGCGTGGCTAGACACGCTGCCATTGGCCTTGCTCCACTGGTAGCGCAGGGGTGGCGTGCCGTGGGCCAAGCACTGCAGCTTTACTGCCGTGCCCGCGTGCACCGAGACCTCCTCGGGCAGGCTGGTGGCATAGGGCGGTGCTGGGGGCAGAGAGGGGGAGGGGGCATTAGGGGATCAGCCCAGCCCTGCCTGCAATAGGCCCTCCTGGCAATATCTGCTCTGCCCTTTGTGTCTGGGGCCCCCTGGCACACCTTCCCCGAGGGCCACTGCAGCCGTGAATCCACCCTGCCCCCGCCTGCAGGGGAAAGGCCTGAGCTGAAGCCCACGGGCCTGCCTAGAGGAGGCACCATTTCCCCCAAGAATGGGCGCCCCATGGCTGGGGCCACTGGATGCTGCTACGGGGCAGGCAAAGCCAGCAGGAGGGTTGGGAGGCTGAGCCGGTCTCTATCCCTAGCCCTATTCCTCTATCCCCAGGGCCCCACTTTGCCCAGCCAGGGTGGCTGCCCACAGCTCTCGCAGGGGGCCCGCTGCTGGCAGCCCTGTGTCACTCCACCAGGCCCTGCAGGGAAATGGGGAAGGAATGGGAGGGTGAGTGGAACCTGTCCCCCAGCCTCTGCATTTAACAGGCCTGACCGGGCAGTGATCAGTGCCAGCTCTGAGCGAGATCCTGGTGCCCAAGTGAAACGCTCCCCGCGCCCTGGTGCCTGGAGCACCTAGGGCAAAAGGGCTTCACACATCCCAGCCACGAGAGCCCCACGGCTCCCCCGGGGCACATGTCGGCAAGCCAGCTCCCCCGTCTCTCCCGCCGGCTGACATGGCACAGAAATGAGGGCCTGAGATCAGAGGTGCCCGGGCGCGGGGCTGACCCCTGAGGTGGGAGCTCCTTACTCTCCACATCCAGCGTGACGAAGGCCTCGGTGAAGCTGGCGGCGTTGCTGGCGTTGCAGATGTACTGGCCTGAGTCCTGCTGGGCCACGTGGGGGATGAGCAGAGTGTTATTCACCACCTGATGCTGCCAGGGGAGCGGGGCCCTCAGCTTGGACCACTGGATGGTGGGAGGGGGGTCGCCTGTGGGGACAAAGAGACAGTGAAGTGCTGAGCTGGGCAGGGCGAGCCGTTCACACTGCTCCTGAGGGATGCCCGTTTGATCCAGATTGGAGGGTGGTTAGAGGGGTGTGAGGGGATCGCCAGCGAGCTAGGGCCTGGGCACCGGGCAGACGCCCCTCACTTTACTCCCCCATACTGGGCTACTGGACGGCTCCCTTCTTCTGCCTCACCTGCTGCTGGGGGAGAGACCCCTTTGCCCTCCCCGCAGCACGGGCTGCCCCAAGGACTCTCCTCCCCTCGCTCATCCGGGGCCCAGCCCATGGCCTGGGATGGCATCGCAAGGCCATGGAGCTGCAGGGACGGTTCCCAGCTAGGCTGCATGTTCCCAGCTTCCCTCCTGGCCAGTGCAAGAGGTCGGTGAGTGAGAGGAGCAGAGGGCTGGGCTGGGACCTAAGTGCTGCTGAAAATGTGCGTGGTTGGGCGGGAGGAACATTTTACAGGTTCGATGGGTAGCATCCATGGGTCACGCTGAGCACGGTTTGGAGTTGTACCGTGTATATGTTCACAGCTGTGGGAAAATATGGAGGTGGCTGTGTAACGGTGCTGTTCTGGTGGGACCCAACTGAGGGGGTCAGCCGATGTGGGGGGGCAGACAATGGAGGAGGGTCAGACAAGGGGGGAGGGGGCAGACAATGGAGGGGGGATGAGACAATGGGGGCAGTCAGAGAATGGGCCTTTTCCGTAACAGGTGTTCTTCGAGGTATGTTGCTTGTGTCCATTCCACAGTAGGTGTGCGTGCTCGCCACATGGACCGGTGCCACAAGCTTTTCCCCTAGCAGTACCCGTAGGGGAGCGCCCCAGCAACCCCTGGAGTGGCGTCTCCATGGCGCAATGTAAGGGGCGCTGTGCGCTCCCCCCACCCTCAGTTCCTTCTTGTCAGACAACTCCAACAGAGGGGAAGGCGGGTGGGATGTGGAATAGACACGAGCAACACACCTCGAAGAACACCAGTTACGAAAGGTAACTGTCTTGTCTTCTTCGAGTGATTGCTCCTGTGTATTCCACAGTACTTGATTCCAAGCTAGATCCGTGGGAGGTGGGTAGGAGTTCAAGGACACTCGGGACGGAGGACCACCCTACCGAACCCGGCGTCCTCCCTGGCCTGGGAGACGATCGCATAGCGCGAGGTGGACGTGTGAAGTGAAGACCACGTGGCAGCCCTGCAAATGTCCTGGATGGGAACGTGAACCAGACAGTGTCCGATGAGGCCTGCGCCCTTGTTGGGGGAACTCCCGCCAGGTCCTAACCAGTGCGGATACAGGAAGCAATCCAGTGGAGAGCCGCGGAGTGCGGCCTGGCCGGCCTGTCATGACTTTGGCCGTGGCGATGAACAGCTGTGAAGACTTCCTGAATGGTTTTGTGCGTTCCAGGTAAAGAGCCAGGGCCTGTCTCACATCCAGCACGTGGAGGTGGTGCTCCTCACTGGATGCATGGGGCTTGGGACAGAGCACGGGCAGGAAAATGTCCTGGCTCTTATGACAGGCGGAGACCAGCTGAGGGAGGAACGGAGGGTGTGGGCGGAGCTGGACCTTGAACACCGTGTGCGGGGGTTCGGAGGTCAGGGCCTGGAGCCACAAGAGAGGCGACTTTCCATGAGAGATGGGACCAGGAGTGTAAAGCAAGAGGCTCACAGGGAGGCCCCTTCAGCCTGGCGAGAACGAAGCTCAGGTCCCACGGCGGGACAGGGGGGTCTAATGTCAGGAAAGAGGCACTCCAAGGCCTGAAGGAATCGACTGGTCATGACGTGAGAAAACACTGTGGGCCCTGCACTGGCGGATGGGAGACCCGATATGGCTGCCAGATGCACTTTGACGGACGAGGGCGCCAGGCCTTGGGCTCGAGATGAAGGAGGTAATTCAGTATAAGATGGAGTGGGGCAGCCATTGGTGAGACGCCCGATCCGCAGCCCATGGAGAGAACCGAGACCATTCTGCCAGGTAGGCCTGACAGGTCCTCTCCTCTCCGAGCGGGTCTCTACTCATGGCCTAGCCACTGAGCACCACGCCTTGGACGGCTGCAAAGCTGGGGTGCAGGAGGCAACCTTGGTCCTGAGAGAGGAGGTTGGCAGTGACCACTGGGAGGGGCAATGGACAGGTCTGTAAGAGTCCCGTACCAGTGCTGCCCGGGCCCTGCTGGAGCAGTCACGAGGATGCGAGCCCTGTCCGTCTAGACTTTTTCTAGGACCTTGTCGACAGCGGAATCGGGGGAAAAGCAGAGAGCAGCTGAGCCGACCGTGCCAGAAGGAAGGTGTTGGAAATTGCGCCCTTGCCCAG
Organism: Dermatemys mawii; assembly: GCA_007922305.1. Lineage (NCBI taxonomy): Eukaryota > Metazoa > Chordata > Testudines > Dermatemydidae > Dermatemys > Dermatemys mawii. Next base: position 18,117,283 of record ML677380.1, read on the forward strand.
GCCCCGCCTGGAGCAGAACCGGGGTCACCGGCAGTTCTGCCTGGTCGCGAAGAGATCCACCTGGGGAGTGCCCCACTTTTGGAAGATCATGTGAGCCACCTCTGGCTGCAGTGAGCACTCTTGCTGGGAGGAGAAGTCCCAGCTCAGGCAATCCGGATGCTGGTAAGTGGTGGGCTTCCAGGCTGATATTGTGGGCTGTACGGCACAGCTGGGGGCTTCCTGGCAGAGGGCTGAGGATCAAGCCCTACCTTGCCCGTTGGCATAGAACAGAGGCCGTGAGAACTGACTGCCCGGCCCGTAAGGTGCGAGTGGAAGGCCAGGCAGGCTGGACGGACTCTCCGGAGTTCTCTGACCTTCATGTGCATGGCTGGATCCTGTGCAGACCACAGGCCTTGGGTCTGAAGGTTTCCCATGTGGGGTCCCCACCCCAAGTCCGAAGCATCGGACACCAATTCTATAGTTGGGGGGTAGCTCATGAGCGGGACCCCTTGGAGCATGTTCTCCAGGGTGGACCACCAACGGAGGTGAGACCTTGTCCAGCCTGTCTCTGGCTCAGGTGAGGGGACTCCCTGAGGCGAGGGGACTCCCTGAGGGGCCCATGGCAGAGGCAGATGTGCTGAGGCTCAGAGAGGGGCGGCTCCAGGAGGGGGAGGGGCTGACCCCGAGAGGGAGTGGACCCCTGAGAAGGGCTGTCGCACTGAAAGGGGCACCCCCCAGGGACCGCACGGGGCCAAGCGTGGGCACCACCTGTGAGTCCGTGACAGCCTTGCTGTCGAAGGGGCGGTCCTGCAGGGAGCTCTGTTCCTCGCTGGATAACCTGGACAAGAGGAGCCACGACGCCCTCCTCACGAAGTTCTTGCAGCCGTGTCCGCTGGTCCCACGCTGTTTGGCGGCAGCGGTGCCTCCTCCACCAGGGCCTTGTGCTCCTTCCTAGCCCAGTCCTGGAGGGAGTCCGTGAACATTGGCACTGAGCTCCACAAGTTAAAGTCTTATCTGCCCAGCAGGGCTTGGTGGTTTGCCAACCTCAGCTGGAAGCTCGAGGAAGAATAAAGCTTCCTACCAAACAAGTCCAGCCTCCTCGAGTCCTTATTCTTAGGAGTGGGAGCGGGCCGGCCTTGACGCTCCTTGTGGTTGACTATCTTGACCACCAGGGAGTTGGGGCACGAGGGGTGTGTAGCTATTTGTGCCCCTTGGCGGGCACAAAATACTTCCGCTCTGCCCTCTTAGATATGGGGGACAGGGAAGACGGAGTCTGCCCCAGGGCACTGGAGATCTTCGCCCCCACAAGGCTGAAGGGGGTCGAGAGCTGCCCAATGTGGGTCTAGTCTCACCCCCAGTCTTGCCCTGGTACCTTGACGGAGAAGATCACTTCTTTGTCTTTTTAGAGCGTCCTGTGGATGGGGAGCGGTGTCGGCTGGTGGAGGGCACCGCTGGGTTGCCGCGGTGCTCAGTGCTGACTCAGAGCGGTGTAGCAATGTCGAGGTCAGGGCCAACTCCATCAATATGGTTCGGAGCCATATGTCCCGCTTCTTCTTGGTCCGAGGCTTAAATGATCTGCAAATCTTGCAGCAGTCGCTGATTTGGGCTTCCCCAAGACAGTGTGAACAGCTCGTGTGAGGATCACTTCCGGGCACAGGCTGTTCACAAGTGTCGCACAACTTAAATCCTGGGGCCCGGGGCCTGCCCCGACCCCAGCGCACTTCTTTACTCTACTATCTATCTCTGAACTAAACAGGTCAAACAGGGAAGTTACAGCAAAGCTGGTCCAGAGCAGTTCCAAAGCTCCTTCACTGGCAGCGGGAAGGAACTGAGGGTGGGGGGAGCCCGCAGTGCCCCTTATAGCGTGCCATGGAAGTGCCACCCCAGGGATCACTAGGGGCTCTTCTCTACAGGTACTGATAGGGGGAAAGCTTCTGACAACGAGCACACACACCTATTGTGGAATGGACATGAGCAAATCACTCGAAGAAGAAGAACTATTTAATGACAGCCAATGCTGAGACTCAAGAAGTTAATGCTTTAGAACTGTTAAAACACAAACTGTCAACATCATGTGTCAAAACAAAGTGCCCAGCCTGAAATCAAATCTAGTTCTCAAGCAGCATTTTTCTCACTTTGCCTAGCTGTGAATTTCAATTATTATTGATGGAAATATTTGTGCCTGTATGTTTGTGTGTATTTGTGTATCGGTGTTTGTGTTTGTGTGTATATGGTGAAATTGACATTTACTGATAAAAATCTACTCCTTCCAAGTCTAAACACAGCAAAATTTCTAGCAGATAAAGTAACGCTTATGAAGTGACTGGATGTAATCCTTCTGTAACCTGCAGCCAGCTTGAGCTTTGGCTTGGGCTACCAAAATCACAAGTTACACTGTAGTCATAAAACCATCAAAAGGGATAAAGTAAAAAAAAATTGTTACAGAACAAATACTGTTAATTCAATAGCACAGAAATGTATTACTGGAGACATAAATCATCTTGTGGAAAACGTGACATTTAAAATGTCTCAGGTGCACAGAGTAAATGGAATGAATTAGTTAAGACTCATAGGGGTTAAACCCCAGTTAAGTTCTTTTAAGTAGGTCATAGGTCTTTGTACAGGAGAACGTGAAGGAGGATGGACATTTAACAGTCTAAATGAGGGATCGGCAACCTTTCCGAAGTGGTGAAGGTTTCACGTGCCAGTAACACATTTTAACAAGGCCTCTTTCTATAAATCTTTAATATAGAACTAAATTATTGTGTGTAAAGTAAATAAGGTTTTTCAAATGTTTAAGAAGTTTCATTTAAAATTAAATTATAATGCAGAGCCCCCTGGACATGCGCCCAGGACTCAGGCAGCGTGAGTGTCACTGAAAATCAACTCCCGTGCCGCCTTTGGCATGTGTGTCATAGGTTGCCGACCCCTGGTCTAAACAACTGACTGCACAGCAAAACTGTGGAGTAACTACAAATTGTCCTGTGAGAGCAAAAAGAGGGGAGGGCTAGCTCAGTGGTTTGAGCCTTGGCCTGCTAAACCCAGCGTTGTGAGCTCACTCCTTGAGAGGGCCATCTGGAAATAGGGGGCAAAAATACAAAATAGGGGGCAAAAATACAAAAATACAAATAGGGGGCAAAAATACAAAAATACAAATAGGGGGCAAAAATACAAAAATAGGGGGCAAAAAAACGTGACTGAACAGCCTGAGTTCATTCTGTGGCATAAACCCCCTTCCACCATGCAGGGAGAATTCAGCGCTCTCGCCCGTCTGCTGGATGCCAGGGTCTGGCTTTCCCCTGGAGCCCACCCATCTCAGCCAGCAGTGGTTCCGGCAGGTGTTCACTGGCTCTGGGCTCAGACGGGTTTTGTGGCGGCTCCCCAGTGCCCTGGGATGTGTGATGGGTGGGGAGGTGCCAACCGCAGAGTGGTGCCCACGGAACAGTGCCAGATGACTGACCCTCAACCCCGCCCTCTGGCTGCCCTTTGTGGTCTCCCACCACAGTTTAGCTGCCAGGTGTGAGACTCAGAGCAGGGAGGGGGAATGGGAAGGCCAAACAGGGGCTGGCAGGACAGGAGGCAGGGATCTCTGCCCCATGTCTGGTGGGACCCGCCCCAACCTCCCTATGGAGCCACTCCCAAGCTCCCACCCCTTCTCGGGGCTCTGGCTGAGGCTGCTCTCCAGCTCCGCCCTACCAGTGGGCAGCGCCGGGGAAGCCAGCGGCCCTGCCCGGCACACGTGTACCTGTAGCGGAGCACTGGAGGGTCGCAGTTTCTCCAGCTACCACGGTCAGTGTCGGCTTCACTGTGATCTCCGGAGCGCCGGGCTTTCCGTGGGCAGCGTCCACGCTCACCTCCACTTGGACCTGGGCGGAGCCGAGGGAGTTCTGGGCCGTGCAGATGTAGGTGCCAGCGTCTTCAGGCTTGGCTGTTGAGATCTGGGGGCAGAGACACAGCACTGGGCAGCCTAGGGACGGAGCCACGTCCCCCTCCAGTCCCCCCAAGGCTGAGCAACAGGAGGGATGTTAAGCAGCAGTAGGTCGTGCCGAGGGAGCGCAGGCTTGTCTGCTGCCACTCTGCTCGGCGAGCTGGCCGGCGGTCCAGCGCTGTGCACCGCAGACAGCAAGACAGAGCCCCGGAAAGCAGAGGGCAGCAGCCCCTCCCGTGTCGGCCAGGCCCAGGGGCACTTGCGTGGGGACCCAGGCTGTGGGAGCCAGAGAAACTCAGGGTCTGTCTGTGCCCAGCAGCTGCGGGGAAGGATGGGCCAGGTCCCTGTCCCAGTGCGATCCAGTCCCAACAGGAAGGCCAGGTTGGCTGCCCCCCCAACTCAGCGCGGGCACTGACCTGCCCCATGCCCCTCAGGGACTGGCAGGGGCGGTTCCTCTGCTCAGCTCCACTATGGTTGGCTGAGGAGGGAAGTTCTGCCGCCATGGGCGGATCCCCTGGCGACCCCCACAGCCCCACTGTCCCCATGGACAGGATAACACTCAAGTTGCCTGTGTTATGGTGCGGGGCTCCCTCCCCCGGCCCCCAGCTTACCTGCAGCACCGCTTGGCTCCCCAGGGGCAACGAGGTCTGGTGCTCCATTTTCTGCCTCACGCCCAAGCGGCTCCAGCGAACCAGCGGGCGCGGGTCGCCCATGCCAAGGCAATCCAGGCTGATGGACTTGCCTGCCTTCACTGTCACGGGGCCCTTGGGCATCACAGACACTGTAGGAGAGCCTGGAAGGGTGCAGGGTGGAGGAGGGGAGTAAGGACACAACCTGCCAGCCAGAGCTGCTAGAAATCCTCGTGGAGCAGCCGGAGCTGGCCCTGGCAGACTGCAGGGGGCAGCCCCAAGAACCTTCCAGGAGCAGCTGGACAGAGGTGTGGAGCCCAGGGGGGGTGGCCAGCAGCCCAGTCCCCAGTGCGTTCAGCCAGCCCCAGGGCTTTCCAAGCGGATTCAAGCCCTGAGGGGCGTGGCGGAGGGTGGCCCGACAGGGACATGGAATCCAGGCAGGGAGGCTGTGGGGGATGAAACCTGCTCCTCCCCAAAGGCCCCCATCCCTGCCCACAGGCTCAAGGAACATCCCCAGGCTCCACTGGCTCCCGGGCAAGAGACCAGGGACAGCCCGAGTGCCCCTGCGCCAGCCCCACTGCCAGAGCGTGGCAGCTGATGCAGAGTTCCAGTCCTGGAGCCCTCACTGGGGCAGGGGGCAGCCGAGGGGCCCTGGTGTGATACAAGGACAACGCTGGGGGGCCAGGCAGCAAGCTGGGGACCGGCGCTGCCCCCTCTCCTGGACTCACCTTGCACCATTAAGTTAACCACGCTGTTGGCTACTCCGAAGCGGTTGGAGGCCACACAGCGATAGGCCCCCTGGTTGCCGGGGCGAGCCCTGGAGATGGTGATCACGGAGCCATTGGGGCTGAGCTTCACGTTGTCTGCAGGGGGACAGACACAGGTGAGCAAACAGCTGATCTCGCCCTGGGGCATTTGCACAAAACCCAGATTCCCAACACCTGAAGCACTGACAGCGCCCCCTGCTGGGAGGGGACTGGAGGAGCCCCCAGGCTCCTAGTCGATCCTGTCGCACCTCCTGTTGGCACAGGCTGGGACTGGAGGAGCTGAGCTTCCCTGAAGCCAGCACTGCTGCCCTGCAGCCCCACTGTGCCCCAGGCTGTCTGCTCTCACTCTAGCGTGAGCCCAGGGAGCCGGGCCCATGGGGAAGGGTGGGCTGTTTTCACTCACGCCCCAGATATGCAGAGCCCAAGGGCCGTCCAGGCCCCACAGCCCCACACAGGAAGGGAGCATGACACAGGGTCTGCTGCAGTGGAGAGGGACAATGCATCCTGGCCAGGGGGTGGGGGAGCAGGACTAGCACTCATGGGATCTTGGAGAGAAGTGGGGGCAGGGAGAGGACAAGGTGAGGGGGAAGGGATGCTGGTGGAGAGGGGATATGGGGCCCTGTATGGGGGGGCCAGGGGTACCAGACCCAGGGCACTGGCAGGGGACATCAGCAGCAGGGGACCATTGCTCAGTTCCGGGGAAGCCGGCTGGAGCTGGCGGGAGGAGGTATCGCTCTGTACCTTGCAGCTGCTGCTTCGGGGCCATCTTCCAGGTGACGTTGATGGGCCGGGCGCCATCATGGATGCGGCACTTGAAGGTGGCGTCCTGGCCCTGGCGCACGGCAGTGCTGTGCGGCTCGATGGAGATGATGGGGCTCTGCAGACCTGCCAGGCAGGGAAGGCAAAAGGGGGTAGAATTCGGACACCCTGACCTCAGGAGTTCAGGAGCCAAATTAGCCATCAGCACTACCCCAAAATCCCCTTAGACTATGGCTCCAGGACCACCACCTATCTCTGAAAACTCCTGGTGATCGGGGGTGGTCCCGGATGACTGGAAAAAGGCTAATGTAGTGCCCATCTTTAAAAAAGGGAAGGAGGAGGATCCGGGGAACTACAGGCCAGTCAGCCTCACCCCAGTCCCTGGAAAAATCATGGAGCAGGTCCTCAAGAAATCAATTCTGAAGCTCTTAGAGGAGAGGAAGGTGATCAGAAACAGCCAGCATGGATTCACCAAGGGCAAGTCATGCCTGACTGACCTAAATGCCTTCTATGATGAGATAACTGGCTCTGTGGATGAGGGGAAAGCAGTGGATGTGCTATTTCTTGACTTTAGCAAAGCTTTTGATACGTTCTCCCACAGTATTCTTGCCAGCAAGTTAAAGAAGTATGGGCTGGATGAATGGACCATAAGGTGGATAGAAAGCTGCCTGGATTGTCAGGCTCAACAGGTCGTGATCAATGACTCCATGTCTAGTTGGCAGCTGGTATCAAGTGGAGTGCTCCAAGGGTCAGTCCTGGAGCCAGTTTTGTTCAATATGTGTATCAGTGATCTGGAGGATGGCGTGGACTGCCCCCTCAGCAAGTTTGCAGATGACACTAAACTGGGAGGAGTGGTAGATACACTGGAGGGTAGGGACAGGATACAGAGGAACCTCGACAAATTAGAGGATCGGACCAAAAGAAATCTGATGAGGTTCAAGAAGGACAAGTGCAGTGTCCTGCACTGAGGATGGAAGAATCCCATGTACTGCTACAGACTAGGGACCGAATGACTAGGCAGCAGTTCTGCAAAATAAGGACCTAGGGGATACAATGGACTAGAAGCTGGACACGAGTCAACAGTGTGCCCTTGTTGCCAAGAAGGCTAACGGCATTTTGGGCTGTATAAGTAGGGGCATTGCCAGCAGATCGAGGGATGTGATTGTTCCCCTCTATTCAACATTGATTAGGCCTCATCTGGAGTACTGTGTCCAGTTTTGGGGCCTACACTACAAGAAGGATGTGGAAAAATTGGAAAGAGTTCAGAGGAGGGCAACAAAAATGATTAGGGACTTGGAGCACGTGACTTAGGAGGAGAGGCTGAGAGAACTGGGATTGTTTAGTCTACAGAAGAGAAGCCTGGGGGAGATTTGATAGCTGCTTTCAACTACCTGAAAGGGGGTTCCAAAGAGGATGGATCTAGACTGTTCTCACTGGTAGCAGATGACAGAACAAGGAGTAATGGGCTCAAGGTGCAGTGGGGGAGGTTTAGGTTGGATATCAGGAAACACTATTTCCCCAGGAGGGTGGTGAAGCCCCGGAATGGGTTCCCTAGGGAGGTGGTGGAATCTCCTTCCTTAGAGGTTTTTAAGGTCAGGCTTGACAAAGCCCTGGCTGGGATGATTTAGTTGGGGTTGGTCCTGCTTTGAGCAGGGGGTTGGACTAGAACCTCCTGAGGTCCCTTCCCACCCTGAGGTTCTAGGATTCTATGATCGGCAGGCCAGACAGACTTACGGTAGGAGGAGCTGGTGCCCGAGGGGATGCTCACAGTGATGGAGGCCTCACGGAGGCCGGTACTGGTGCTGACACGGCAGACGTACTCGCCTGAGTCGGCTGCAGAGACCTGGACCAGCCGCAGGATGGAGCCGGAGACCTGCGGGGAGAGGAGCCCAGGAGTTGGAGAGAAAGGGCTGAAGCCTCCGTCTTCAGCTAACACCTGGGAAAGTCTGATCCCACTTCCAAGAGCCGCCATGAGGCCAGAGCCATGGCAGCCTCCAGTCCCGCCCCCTGCAATGCCGCCGGGCTCTGCCCTGGGGTGCCCCAGTCAGTGACTGGCTGGATTCCCCAACCCCAGCTGACTGCTGGGCCACCAACGGAGCCCTGCTGGGTAACGAGCCAGTCACAGCCTTGGCCACAGCTCTGTGGAGACCGAGCAGCAGCTCCCTCTGTCCCCCAGCACAGATCAATCCAGGGGAGACCCCCACCACATACCCCCGGGCACCGGGCTGCTTCCTACCTGGTGACTGGCTGGCAGGGATCCCCCCCGCTTGTACCACGTGACCATGGCTGGCGCCTGGCCCGTGACGAGGCAGTTCAGGTCCAAGGTCTGTCCCTCGATGACAGAGGACGAGGAAGACTCAATCCGGACGGGGGGCCCCACCCCTGAGGCTGGAGGAGCCGGGGGAGATTAGAGGGGTTAGAGGAACTGGAGACAGAAACTGCCTGACAAAGCAGCTAGTCCACCCCCAGCCCCTATAGCCAGAGCAGGAGCCCCTCAGTCCAGACAGCCTGATGCAGGTGGCTTTGAAAAGACCCAAGCAAGGGGCTCCCAGCCCTTCCCCAGGAACTGTGCTGCAGCCTTGATCCTGCTGGCAGGATCATCACCCCCTTCAGCAGGTGGGGAAACTGAGGCAGGGAAAGGGGAAGGCTTGCTCAAGGCCATGCAGCTAATCTATGGCAGAGGCGGGATTCGAACCCAGGACAACCTGGCTCCAAGAGTCAGACACTGCTGCTTGTGGGCAGGGGGTTGTGCGGGAGCCAGCATGGAAGCAGATCACTCATCAGGCACCAGACCCGAGTTAGGGTGTATCCAGTCCTGGCTCCCCTGTAGAGAGGCTGGCAGGATTTGATCCCAGAGGACTGGCTACTTGCGAGAGAGGCCATGGAGTAGCAACAGCAGGGGCACAGCCCTGCCTCTCCTGGGACGCAGGCAGCACGGCAGCGCAGGCCGGGCAGACTTACAGTAGGACGGGCCGGTGCTGTCCTCGATGGTGATGACCAGAGCTGTCTCCTGGGTGATGGCGCCGGTGCTGACGCGGCAGACGTACTCGCCCGAGTCGGCCGCTGAGACCTGGGGGATGCGCAGGCGGGAGCCGGAGACCTGGCGGGGACACCGGCACAAACACAGATTCATGGGTTCCATTGTGATCACTGCCTGTCCCCCTGGACAGCCCAGGCCGGAGGCCTGCCCACAATACATCTTAGAGCAGAGCTTCTAGAAGAACATCCCACCCTGCTTTACAAACTGCCAGTCAATCGTTCCGGGGGTTAACTGCTCTCGCTGTCCACCATATTCCCAGTGCCTAGCTTCAACGCCCAGCACTGGATCGCGTCAGACTGAGGAGCCTCTTATTAACCGCTTGTTCTCCGTGTAAACACCGAGAGACTGTGACCACGTCACCCCTTCACCTTCTCTTTGTTCAGCAAAATAAATCGAGCTTCTTGAACCTATCGCTATAAATTTGTGTTTTAATCCTTCTCGTGGCTCTTCTCTGACCCCTCTCCAATGTATCAACATCCACTAGAACTGGAGCCAGGATGCCAGCTGCGGTCCCACCACCGCCAAGCACAGAGGCAAAACCCCCTCTCTGCTCCAACTCGAGTCACCTGCGTATGCGCCCCAGGATGGCATTAGCTCTTCCGGCCACAGCATCACACTGGGAGCTCGGGGGCGGCTGATTAGCCACCATGGTCCCCAAATCTTTTTCAAAGTCCCGGCTACCCCCGATAGAATCCCCCCCGTCCTGTAAGTGGCCAGCCTTCATTATTCCTAGATGGGTACATTCACCTTTCACTATATTCAAATGCATGTTGTTTGTTTGCGCCCAGTTCACCGAGCGGTCTAGACTGCTCTGTCGGGGACCGGGCCACTCCCCCGATATTTGTGTCAACCTGCCCTGCTTCTCAGAGTCCGCAGCCCCCATGACTCCCGAGGCGGCGCAGTGGGAGGAAGAGCTGGCATCTGCTGCCCTTGCTGCTTCCCTTCGCATCCCACTGCTGCTTCGAGTCCCTCGGCTGCAGGGACAATCGCCCGTCACAAAGCCCAGAAGCCTGTCTCCCTGCCCAGGGCAGCTCCTCTGTCTGGACACGGCCCTCCCAGGAGCAGGACCCAAGATAACCAGTCTGGAGCTCAGCCCAGCCCCCTGCTTACTGCTGTACCTGGTGGCTGGCTGGCAGGGAGCCCCCCCTCTTGTACCAGGTGACTTGGGGCTGTGCCTGGCCTGCGACGAGGCAGTTGAGGTCCAAGGTCTGTCCCTCCGCGATGGAGGAGGAGGAAGACTCGATCCGGACAGGGAGTGCCACGCCCGAGGCTGGAAGAGCCAAGCGGGAGGGTTATGCTGGGCACAACATCCATCACGGTGCCGAGGAGCAAAGGCAGCCTCATCCTTCTACCCAGGCAGGGCCAAGCCATGGCAGGAAGGTTCCCAGGACGTCGCCCAGCTCCAAGGGACTCTACCCCAGCACGCCCTAGTTCTTTCCGTGGTCCTATCGCCCCCCGCTCCCCTCATTGCACAGTCCCCAGCGAGCCCTCCCCAGTCCCGGGAGCCTCCCTCATGGACCCTGCCCCACATGATTAACCCAGCACTGAGGGAGGGTCTGTGCCCTCCCACAATGCACTGGGGTTAGCCAAGGTGGATCCCAATACCTGCTCTAGGATTATAGAACCCACCTGGCCCCACCCCTCAGCCCACACCAGGGGTCTCCGATCCCCCTGGGCTCCTGGCCCGTGCTATGCCTGGAGCCAGGCCAGGGCCCTGGGCCAATCTCAACAGACGTCTCCATGGAGATGGGTAGGATACAATCGGGGAGAGAGCACTGGGCCCCCCAAGGGTCTCTAGCACTGGGTCCATGCTCCTTAATTGTGTGGGCCCCTGGCACTGAGCCCCGTGCCCATCGGCCCCTCCACATGTGGGCCCCACCCTGCCCAGACGTACGGTAGGAGGAGCCGGCACTGCGGGGGATGGTGACGATGACGGAGGCTTCCAGAGGGCCGGCGCCGTTGCTGACGCGGCAGACATACTCGCCCGAGTCGGCAGCTGAGACTTGGGGGATGCGCAGTCGGGAGCCGGAGACCTGGTGGGGAGAGAGGGCAGAGGCCCTGGGGTGTCAAGGAGAGCTGTGCTAGGCAGGCAGGGGCACCCGGGGAGCTGGGCTCCTTGGGAAAGCCAGCCCTGCCTGGGCGACAAGCGCTTACACAGCTGGCACAGACTGTCTCCGACCCCACCAGCTCCCAGCCCCCATGCAGCCCCTGGGGCAGGACTGGAGACCCCACGGTTTCCAGAGCATTTGCTGCCTCTTGTGGGCTTCATTGTCCAAGGACACCAAACTTCTCCCCGTCACCGCCCCGGCCAGGAAATCCCACGGGTCTGCCGCTCCCAGGAGCATGGGGGAATTGACGGGCCACGGCCACCAATTCCCAGCCGCCAAGAGCCCCCATACCTGGCTACTGGCTGGCAAGGAGCCCCCCCGCCTGTACCACGTGACTCTGGGCTGCGCCTGGCCTGCGACCATGCAGTTCAGGTCCAAGGTCTGTCCCTCGGCGATGGACGCGGACGAGGTCTCGATCCTCACAGGGGGGGTGACGCCCACAGCTGGAAGGGGAGCAAAGACTCAGCACAGAGAGCTCAGAGATGGCGAAGGGCTCCCTGTGCCCAGCCAAGCTAGGATCACCCCACGGGGCACACGGGGCTACAGCCCAGGCTGGGACATCAGCCAGCTCCCTCCTGCTTCCCGGCCCGTCGCCGTGCCCGCAGCCCAACCCAGACTCACAGTAGGAGGAGCCGGGGCCGCCCCGGATGGTGACGATGAGCGAGGTCTCCTGGGTGCCGGCGCCGGTGCTGATGCGGCAGACGTACTCGCCCGAGTCGGCCGCCGAGACCTGGGGGATACGCAAGCGGGAGCCGGAGACCTGGCGGGAAGTGAATGAGGAGGAGAAAGGGGCCGTGAGAAGAGGGGGCACATGGGCAGCTGGTGAGGTCAGTGATCCCTCCACTCCCTTATGTCCCTTTGGCCCCAGGCTGCGCTGTGGGGTGGGGCTGGCTGTTCCTGCTGGGCCCCCTGGCAGGACTGCTCAGCCCTGCTCCCTGGAGCTCTCCTGGCTGGGGGCCCCTCCTCCTCTCACTGTATCTCCCCTCCCGAGACACCGGAGCCAAGCCCTGCTGCCCGGCTGGGAGGAGAAACTCTGGGACGAGGCCCCCTCCTAGCAGGGCAAAGGGAGTCCAAGGCCCAGGAAATGTCCCCTCGAAATACCCCTCCAGCCCCCCATTCCTCCTACCTGGTGGCTGGCTGGCAGGGGGCCCCCTCGCTTGTGCCACGTGACTCTGGGCTGCGCCTGGCCCGCGACGAGGCAGTTCAGGTCCAGGGTCTGTCCCTCGGCAACGGAGGAGGAGGAAGACTCGATCCTCACCGGCGGGATGACCCCTGAGGCTGGAGGGCCAAGGGCAGAGGGTTGGAGCTGTGGGCTCCGAGATGGAGCAGGGCTGTGAGGGCAGGTCTCCCAGGGCTGGGGCCGGATCAGTACCAGCCGGGAACTCCCGAATGCTCTGTCTGGTCTAGTTCAGGGCTCCAGCCACTTCCCCTGGGGCCTGTCCTACAGCCCAGCCCTCGCCCTTTGGGAGCTCAGAGCCACCCCATCGATTCCAGTCCCCCCGTTGGGGGGCTGAGATCCCCCTTGGATGGCAGCACCTCCGTGTGCTCAAGGTTGCCCACTAGAGGCACATCCCCAGACAGCCCCGAGCGTCCTCCGCCCCGGGGCAGAGGAGAGCAGTGGCCAGGCACAACTCACGGTAGGAGACGCTGCTGCTCTGCTGGATGGTGACAATGACAGAGGCCTCCTTGTTGCCAGCACGGCAGATGTACTCGCCCGAGTCAACCGCCGAGACCTGGAGCAGCCGCAGGAGTGAGCCGGAGAGCTGCGGGGTGGGTCACAGGGAGCTGGGAGTCAGAGGGAAGGCCAGGCTGTCCTCTGACCCCAGTCCCACGGGGAGTG
>ML677380.1:18130342-18144388 GCA_007922305.1 Dermatemys mawii
GTCTAACTTGCATCGCACAGCACGGGGCTTCCTGCTTGGTCTCCACCAAGCTCAGGCTTGCTCCTGCTGCTCCCAGGTCCCTCGCTGGTCAGCTGGCAGAGCAGGACTCACCCTCCTATCCACGTACGCTCCCAGCCCCCAACTCCTCTTCTGCTCCTGGCTCTGCCCTTTCCACTGGGGTCCTCCCACTGCACCGGGACCCCCGCGGAGCCAGCCCGCAGCAGGACAGAGCCCAGCTCATTCCCAGAGCCGCCATTTTCACCCAAGAGCCACATTCTTCGGCCCCAGGGGAACCTGGACAAAACCTCCCGCTGGCCCAGCCTCCCTCTCCTACCTGGTGATCCGTCGGCAGGGGGCCCCCGCGCTTGTACCACGTGACTGCGGCTGGCGCCTGGCCTGCGACGAGGCAGTTCAGGTCCAGAGTCTGCCCCTCGGTGACGGAGGACGATGACTGCTCTATCCGAATCGGGGGGTGGATGCCCACGGCTGAAAGAGCCAAGAGAAGGGGGTGGGCGTGGCTGACAGCACATTCTCAGGGCATTTCATACCCCCAGCCAAGTGGAGGTGGAAAGGACTCCGGGGACCCGGTCACAGCTCACCCTAGCTGTAAAGAGCCCGGTGATGGGGCTTCCCCCAGCAGGAAACCCTCCTCTCTCCCTCCGAAATGTAGCGGGGTGAGACCCCACTCTGATCCCTGCAGGATGCCCCTGTCCTGACGGTACGCAGGACGCTGCCCTAGATCCCAAGGCAGGGCAGGGGATTGGATCCCCACATGTAGGGCTTCGGGCATGCGTCCACGGGTACAAAGCTCAGCCGTGCAGATACAGGGGAGGCTGCCTCTAAAGACCATTCTCCCAAGGCCAGTGCTGGGGAAACTGGAGCAGTCTGCAACGTGCCCCCTTCCCCACTTTCAATAGGGTCCCCCAGGGAGAGCAGCCCACAGTGGGGAAGGGGGCTCTTCCCCACAAATGAGCCTCAGCAGCCGTCACCCAACAGTACTTGAGCAGTGAGGGATGCGCTCAAGCTATACAGAAAAAGGGAGGGGAAACTGAGGCTCAGAGAAGTTGAGCAGGTCAGTGGCAGCGGGATCATAGAACCCAGATCCCCAGTCCAGTGCTTTGTCCACTAGGCCGGGTTCCCTGCCCTGGATGTACAGAGCCACTGGAAGTCCGGCTGTTGCTGTCTGTTGCCTGGACTCACAGTAGGACGACCCAGCACTACTGACGGTGACAATGATGGAGGCTTCTTGGACCACCGTGCCGGTGCTGACGCGGCAGACGTACTCGCCCGAGTCGGCTGCAGAGACGTGGGGGACGTACAGGCGGGAGCCAGAGACCTAGAATCCCAGAATCTCAGGGTGGGAAGGGACCTCGGGAGGTTCTAGTCCAACCCCCTGCTCAAAGCAGAACCAATCCCCAACTAAATCATCCCAGCCAGGGCTTTGTCAAGACTGACCTTAAAAACCTCTAAGGAAGGAGATTCCCCCACCTCCCTAGAGAACCCATTCCAGTGCTTCACCGCCCTCCTAGGGAAAAAGTTTTTCCTAATATCCAACCTAAACCTTCCCCACTGAGAACGTTAGACCATTCCTCCTTGTTCTGTCATCTGCTACCACTGAGAACAGTCTAGATCCATCCTCTTTGGAAACCCCTTTCAGGTCATTGAAAGCAGCTATCGAATCTCCCCTCAGTCTTCTCTTCTGCAGACTAAACAATCCCAGTTCCCTCAGCCTCTCCTCATAAGTCATGTGCTCCAGCCCCCTAATCATGGAGCTGCCAAGTACTAACCAGGGAACCAAGCTGAGAAACCAGTAACTCTGGAGGGAGAGAGGGGCCCATCTGCAGCAAACAACCCTAAGGAACCCGCAGTCCTGTCCAGTGGGTGTATCTCCTACCTGGTGACTGGCAGGCAGGGAGCCGCCCCGCTTGTACCATGTGACCGTGGCTGGAGCCTGGCCCATGACGAGGCAGTTCAGGTCCAGGCTCTGTCCCTCGGCGATGGAGGACGAGGAAGATTCGATGGCGACAGGGGGCTTGACGCCTGAGGCTGGAGGAGCCGGGAGGACGGGGGGTTAGAGCCGGGGGAGAGGTCCCCTCACACAGCAGAGGAATTGGAAAGAAACAGCTGCCAAAGCAGCTAGTCCACCCCCGGCCCCACAGCCAGAGCAGGAGCTCTGTCAGCAGAGACAGGAGAGCTGAGGGTCTGGCTTGCAGGAGAGCCCTAGGCGGCTGACAGGCTGCGCCTCCTGCTTGGCGTGTGGGAGCCCCATGCTCAGAGGCTGTGGCCTCATGGCCAGCAGCCTCTGCTCCCAGGCACTGGGCCGTGACGTGGAGGGACAGGGAACAGCGCTGGCCAGAGGGGGAACCCAATGCAAGTGCCACGAGGGCGGGAGTAACTTGCCCCAATCATGCAGCAAGCTAGGGCTAGGTCTCCTGAGCTCCCTCCATGCCCAGGCCAGGCAGCCTCTCCTGGATCGCTGCCTTCCCTCCAGCAGCACAAACGGGGCGCGGAGGGAGATCAGCACCACGGCTCTCTGAGCCTCCCGCCCCAGGTGCCAGTCAGGATGTGGGCCGAGATGCTGGCCGGAGACCCCCGGCCCAGTGGGGGTTGGCCTGTTTCATGGCCACGGCCGGCCCGGAAGGAGATTCCTTCCACTCCTCATTGCTCTGCTAGTCCCCTTGGCCTCCCCCTGCAAAGCTGCCCTGAGGGGCTCCCTGCGGGACTCCTTGGCCCTACTCCTCCTGCCCCGTGCACAGCCGGGCCCAGCTGCCAGCAAGGCGGAGGAGCAGCTGCCCTGAACCCCATGGCCAGAGGTCATGTCTGAGCCAGAGTTTCCAGGCCAGTCCAGGGCTGCACTGCGCCAGGCACCTGCCTTCACTTACCGTAGGGTGAGCCGGTGGCACGGTAGATGGTGATGATGATGGAGGCCTCTTGGATGCCAGTGTCGGTGCTAACACGGCAGACGTACTCGCCAGAGTCAGCCACCGAGACCCGGACCAGCCGCAGGTGGGACCCGGAGACCTGGCGGGGAAGGGGCAGGAAAGTAATGGGGCTTTGTGAGAGGAGAGACTGGAACTGGCAAGCGGAATGGAGCTGTTAACCCCACGCTGCATCCTTCAGCCAAGGCAGCCTCCCGCGGCATGTGGGGAGTGGCCCTGCCGGTCAGTGGTTCTCCAGCGTCCAGCTAAAAGACTCAGTCTCTTGCTGTGAAGGGTGCACAGAAAATCATGACAGCAAGAGCTGAGTGTATCGGAGCCAGAGCCGGCCCAGGGCTGCATGGAGCCTGAGACTCCATCCTGCTGGAGGCGCCCCCACTCAGTGGCCAGGCTGCTGTCGTCCCGTGAGCTCCGTGACAGCATGGTGATTGGGGCCGGCCTTTCCCTGGGCGTGTGTGTTGGGTGCTGGCGAAGGACCAGCGCGGTAGAGGCCCACGTGAGAATGTGTCCCCCTCTCCCGCCACATGGCTGGGGAACAGGGCTTGGGGTGCCGCTGGTTGGATTTTCCTGAGGGGGTGCTAGGGAAGGGCTGCCCAGGGACAGGGGTGTGACACTGCACCCCAGAGTCTTCACAGAGACATTGTGATATGATTCTGGCATAATTATGATGTATTTTCTGCAAGATAAGTCATGAGAGATATCACTGGAAAGGTGAGGATTGACTGAATAGAATTATCCCATTTGTATCATCTGTCAAGTGTCATTGACTATGGATCTGGATTACAAATGTGGGGTTTACACTCGGGGAACGCCCACTAGACAAGATGCTTTCATTCTGAAAACCTAGGTGGAGAAGGGCCATTAGAAAAAACAATAGGCCTCAGCAGAAACTTCTTTCCCACCTTCCTGAGGAGGCTGCAGATTGCCTCCGAGCAATGGCTGCTTTGACACTACAGGGACATGGAACCAGGTCACCTGGTGCCAGACTCCATCTTGGGATATCAGTATTTTTCCACTGATTGGCATAGGAACTAAGCTTTGAAACAAAGGGTTCCCGCCATAGGAAAAAGCTGTTTAAGGCAGGGGAGTGACATAATCGTGGGACTTCACAGACTCCTCACTCAAAGAGACTCCTGCAAACACCTGAGGAACAAAGACTGACCTGGGGGAAGTGCTAGACCCAGGCTAAAGGGATTTTTAGCCTGTGAATGGGACACCTAGGGATTCCAAGCTGTAAGTTAGTGCAGCTGGCTCCTTAGGAATCTGCGGCCTGCTGGTACCATCACGTAAGGTGAAGATTTGCTGTTCACATCCAATCCCGTTAGTACATTAAGCTTAGTTTGCGGTTTTTGTTTATTTGCAAGGTAATCTGCTTTGATCTGTTATTATCCCTTGCAGTCACTTACAATCTATCTCTTGCAGTTATTAAACTTAGTTTTGATTTATCCAAACCAGTGTGTGGAAATCATAACTAAGGGCAAAAGGCATAAAGGGGGTGAATTTTATGAGCTAACTCTGTACAGTTCCCTGTGCAGCTCCAGGCGGTATAATCTGGGGTTTATACTCCAGAGGGGCCACGTGCTTGAGGAGCTGGAAAGTTCCCAAGCTGGACCCTTCCCAGGGTCACAGCGTCTGCCTCTAACTGCAGCTGGGTGTGTCCCTACCTGTCCTGGGCTGGGCAGCTTGTCACAGCAGTGCAATTTGAAGAGAGCCCAGGCTGGTGGGTCGGGGGGCTCAGTGGCACCCCAGGGGGAACATGTCGCACTGGAATCTCGCCCTCCCTGGTGCTACACCTCTTGGAACAGGGCTCTGGAGAGACTCTCCCAGAAGTATGAGGAGGAGCAAGGTATTGTGGGTAAGCTGGACAACGGTGTGGGGAGCCAGGTGCTACATTACTGGGAGGGAGTCACGGGAATCCCCAAGCAGCTACTGCTGAGGCCTGGGCATTTCAGCCTAGCTCCACATCCGAGCTGGCACAGGCCAGAGCGCCAGACCCAGCCCGGCGAGGTCCCACACGGCCCCCTACCTGGTGGCCATCCGGCAGGGAGCCCCCCCGCTTGTACCACATGACTGTGGCTGGCGCCTGGCCCGGGACGAGGCAGGTAAGGTCCAGGGACTGTCCCTCGATGACCGCAGAGGACGATGACTCGATCCGGATGGGGGGAGCTGGAAGAGCAGAGAGGGAGGGTAGAGCCAAGTGCAGAGCAGTGCTGGCTGGGGCGGGGGAGGAATCCTCCAGTGATTTGTAAAGCAATGGAAATGACCGGCCCGGCCCGCAGCCCCCAGGGTCAGAGCGCACCTCTCCCAGGACTGGCAAGGCAGCTGCACGGACCTCAGGGCAACACCCAGGGGAAAGAGGGCGGCCCACGGCCCACCCTCCACCCCCAGAGATCAGCAGGAACCTCCAGACTCCCCCACAACAGCAGCCCCTGGGCTGCCTGGTCGTGCCACTGAGAGGCTGGTTCCCTGGGGGAAAGTACCCAGGGCAAAGCTGACCCCAGGGCACACTCCCTGCAGGGGCCGGGGCACACTCTCTCTTCCACTCTCCTGTGGAAGGGGACGGTGGCTCTGAACCCTGCCACGGGCAAGGGGCAAGGCAGGGTCTAGAAAGCACATCCCCTGGGGCCACAGTGGGTGAGGACCATCCCCCACCCAGTGGATGCCAGTGCATCACCCATAGGGACAGCGCAGGGAGCTCCTGGCCCCAGGCAGCCAGCACACACCGCTCAGACTCACCGTGTGGGGAGCCGGCGCCGTGCTGGACAGTAACCGGGATGGAGGCCTCGCGATGGCTGGCACCGACGCTTACCCGGCAGACGTACTCGCCCGAGTCGGCTGCCGAGACCTGAGAGATGCGCAGGCGGGAGCCGGAGACCTGGCGGGGAGATGGTGGGCAAGAGGGAATTCAAGGGGGAAGAGAAGAAAACAGCCTCGAGCTTAAATCCTCAGCCCAGCGTCTCCTGCCCAGCCCCCAGGAGATCCCAGCGAGAACGACTGGTCTCCCTCCTGCATCCTCCTGTCCTGTTCTCACAGCTGCCGCCTGCCCTGGGCTAAGGAAAAGCCTCCTTGGGCTCCATGAGCACCTGTGCGAGGACCCGAGGGAGTCCCCACAGGGGCTCTGCAGTGCCACCGGCCGCATCCCCCGTTGGGGTGAACTGGTGCAGCTCCACAGCGCTCCATGGGGTCACATGGATTTCCCACAGCCCTACCTGGTGCCTGGCCGGCAGGGGGCCCCCCCGCTTGTACCACGTCACCGTGGCTGGCGCCTGGCCCGTGAAGAGGCAGTTCAGGTCCAGGGTCTGTCCCTCAGCGACGGAGGATGACAAGGCCTCGATCTGGACGCGGGACGCCGCCTCGTCCGAGGCTGGAAGAACCAGGACAGGGTAAAGAGTCCCCAGGTCAATCAGCTGAGCACAGACCAAGGGTAAGAGCCTGGCAGCTCATCCACGAGGGCTCACAATGCAGCCCGCACGTCCTCGTGCCTAGCCACTGCAGCCTCGCACGGAGCGATTCATTGTTAGCGTTACCTGGGGGTGCGCAGTCAGGGACAGGCCCCCGTATGCCAGGTGCTGCCCAGACACACAGCGGAAAGCTGGGCCTAGCAGCCAAAATGCATTGGCAAGGGCTCATTTTCCTGCAGCCCCCCTCGGAGCTGTGCTGGGGTCTTGCACGCCAACAGCTGGAGACACTTGTCCTTTTCCAGCTGATCTCCTCTCTCTACTCCCCCATTGGCCTAAGAACATAAGAACAGCTGTACTGGGTCAGACCAAAGATCCATCCAGCCCAGTATCCTGTCTACCGACAGTGGCCAATGCCAGGTGCCCCGGAGTGAGTGAACCTAACAGGTAAAGATCAAGTGATCTCTCTCCTGCCATCCATCTCCCCCTCTGACAAACAGAGGCTAGGGACACCATTCCTTACCCAGCCTGGCTAATAACCATTCATGGACTTAACCTCCATGAATTTATCCAGTTCTCTTTTAAACCCTGTTCTAGTCCTAGCCTTCACAGCCTCCTCAGGCAAGGAGTTCCACAGGTTGACTATGAGCTGTGTGAAGAAGAACTTCCTTTTATTTGTTTTAAACCTGCTGCCCATTAATTTCATTTGGTAGCCCCTAGTTCTTGTATTATGGGAACAAGTAAATAACTTTTGCTCATTCACTTCCTTCACACCACTCATAATTTTATAGACCTCTATCATATCCCCCCTTAGTCTCCTCTTTTCCAAGCTAAAAAGTCCCAGCCTCTTTAATCTCTCCTCATACGGGACCTGTTCCAATCCCCTAATCATTTTAGTTGCCCTTCTCTGAACCTTTTCTAATGCCAATATATCCTTTTTGAGATGAGGAGACCACATTTGTACGCAGTATTCAAGATGTGGGCGCACCATGGATTTGTATAAGGGAAATACGATATTCTCCGTCTTATTCTCTATCCCTTTTTTAATGATGTTAACATCCTGTTTGCTTTTCTGACTGCCGCTGCACACTGCATGGACGTCTTCAGAGAACTATCCACGATGACTCCAAGATCTCTCATTTTAAATGTCGCATTGCCCTGGTGGCAGCCCCAAGGGCCCCCCTGGTGAAGAGGCTGAGGGGTAGGATCACGGCAGCCACTCTGTGATCAGTGCTGGCCACTGGCATGCTGTCAGCTCCCTGGGGACTTCAGGGCTGCTTGTGCCCTCGCCCCTTTCGCACAAGCATCTCTGCCAGGGGGTTTTACTAGCACAAGCTCCAACGTCTGCCCAGCCACTCGCAGAGGAGACTGAGCGAGCTCCAGAGCGGAGTCCTACAGCCCGAGTGCCACCGATCGGGAGCAGAGGGACACCCCAGGACCTATCAGGCCCAGCACGACTAAGCAAGGCAGCTCCAGTCTCATTTCTTACCCTGCCAGGGGCGTTCTGTATTCAGACTCCACTCACCACCAGTTAACACCCAGCAGGCACAGCCAGGCTGGGTTACTGTGACAAGGCCCCAGAATGGGTCCCCACAGGGATCGAACCGGGGTCCTGGGATAGCACAATGGCACAATCAACTGCCTGAGCTAACAACCCAGCTCTGGCAGCCTGGGGGAACCACGCACTTGGGAAGCTCTTCACTGGTCTGGCCGCTAGAGGGAGGCAGGGCTGCGTGCCTGGGTCCGCTCTCCATACACTAAGCACAGGCTGGTTTGTAGGATCAGTGCAGGGCCATTTCTTGGGGGCAGACCCCCACCTGCTTCCCCCCACTCCTAGCCCAGGCTAAGGGAGCAGATTTCCTGTGGGAGCCTCTTGTCAACAGCTGCAGAGAAGCTGAAAGGCAGGGCCTTGCCCCCTCCTGGGCCTGCCCTGGGGAGGTACACACATCTAGGGTGACCAGACAGCAAGTGTGAACAATCAGAACAGGGGCGGGGGGGTAACAAGAGCCAATATAAGAAGAAGACCCCAGAATCGGGACTGTCCCTATCAAATGGGGACAGCTGGTCCCCCCATGCCCGCCAGCGGATGGCACGTGGATGATGCCCAATGCTGCTCTGCACAGCATGTGGCAGGGCAGCCCTGCAGGTGGCCCAGTTGGCCGGCACATGCCCAGTGCTTGGCAGTGAAAGCCCGTCCCTGGCCCCTACCTCGTAGCACCACCACCTTGATCCTGGCGCTGCCGACCCCGGCTGGGCTGGTCCCGATGCACAGATAGACTCCACTGTCAGCGGCTGTGATGGAGGGGATTACCAGAGTGGCAATGTCGGTGCGCTCCGAGCGGGACTGCAAACACAGCAAGGGAACAGTCAGGACTTGGGTCCCATGGGCACATGCCGGGCACACCGGTCCAGGTGTGTAGGCAGAGAGGAGGGCACCCGGGACCCCGTCCCCATTGTACAGGGTCAGGCAGCAGGCCCCACTGACCAGACCATTAATCAGTGCCCAGAAGACAGCGTAGCAGCTGAGCGGGAAAGGGGCTGCTGGGGGGCCATCTCGGTTCCTGGGGATTTGGAACCCCCATATTCACCCCGTCAAATAATTACGATCTATTTCATACAAGCAGGCTGTGACGTTTCACTCCATAATCTTGATGAAAGTATAATTATGACATGAACAGGACAGAACTGAGATACACTCTATGTAAGATGGCCCATGTGAGATCACTGGAGAGGTTATGATTTACTGACTGTGATTATCCTGCATCATCTCTGTATCTGAAGCTAGGAATAGTGGCTGTGTCTGTATTTCAACTATGCTACTTCGGGTGATGCCCACTGGTAAACCTTCAGGTTCAACAGTGGAAAAGCCAGACAGGGCGGATGGCCCATCAGCGAGGACAATGAACTGCGAAAACTTGGCCTTCCTGTAGAAGCTCCATACTGCCACTGACTCATGGATGCTGTGATATTGTCTTGTCACCTGATACTAAACATTACCTGGGACTTCTTGTAACTCTCCACTGAAGGGAGAGGATCAAGTCTGGGAAACAAAGGATTCCTGCCTTACGTAAATCCTATTGAAGGGTCAGGGGGGAAGGTAAACGGGACCCTTCCTCTCCATGGCCTATCTGCCCAAGAAGAAAGACTTCAAAAGGGAAGTCAAGGGGGGAATCCAGACTGGGACAGGGTCCAGTCTGAAAAGGAATATAACGGGAACTCAGAACCACAGAAACTTTGCAACCCGCCTAAAATAACATTCAGGGTAAGAAATGACAGCGTGTAACCTGTTTCTTAAGTATATTGAGCTTAGCTTCCCTACTTTATTTGCTCAGTAATCTGCTTTGTTCGGTCAGTTATCTCTTCTCTTCACTTAAAATTCACCTTTTCTAGTTAATAAACTTCTTTCTTGTTTATAATATAACCCAGTTTATGTCATTTCTAACCGGGGGGCAGGCAGTTGTGCATATCTCCTTCCACACTGAGGGTGGGGGCGAATTTCATGAATGCTTTGGGTCTGTGCCCCTTAAAGGGAGCAGGCAGCAGAGTGTTGGAGCGAGCCCCTTAGCCTGACTCTTCCCAGAGCAGATCTGTCTCTGTGCAGCTGGGCTCATCCTGCCTGTGTGCTTGGCTGGAGGAGCAAGGCCAGGTAAACGGGACCCAGGCTGGCAGAACAGGCTGACTCAGTGACACCCCAGCACACACGGTGATGCCCCTAAGACCCCAAACCCGTCACATACGCCATGTAAAATACCAGATGAACGCTCATGATTTGCTCAAACCCACTGCTCTGTCCAGTCCTGTCGATCGTTAACGTGGATGAAGTTAGGAGACTTTGCTGTATGGCTGTTACTGAAATATGTTGTGAGTCTGAGAGTCTCTACAGCTAAATGGCGACTCCCGGGGAGTGTTATGTGACCATTAATCAGCAGAGGATTTACACTACTTGTAAGAGGGCTGCACAAGCATCACACAATGAGGGATTGCACAACTCTGTGACTCAGCACAGCCTGCCAGGACAGGTCTGGGCTAGAGTTTTCCAGGCACATGGCCTGAGGATACAAACTAGGGGACCATGGCGTCATGTCTTGGCCTTTCTCCTTCCCCGCCTGCGCGGGAAGCAACATGAACGCTGGGAAGAGAAAGACTTTGGCTGAGGAGACTGGTCCCAGGCTCAAGGGAGAAGCCTGTGTATTAAGAATCGAATCATCCAGCGGGGGGACAAAACTGCTTGATCCAAATACTGCCAAGCGTGAGAAGGTTCCAGAGATAGACGGCGTGCTTACCTTTTCTTTTCTCTGGTAACCAGTTCTGACCTTTTGTGCCTACCACTTATAATCACTTAAAATGCATCTTTCTGTAGTTAATAAATCTGTTTTATATTTTACCTAAAACAGTGTGTTTTGCTTCAGTGCTTGGGCAATCTCAGCTCCGTTTACAAGGCTGGTGTGTGTCCTCTCCACCTTGAGGGAGGGGTGGACTGGGTAATAACCACACACTGGTCGGGTACAGTTCTGGGGCGCGAGGCTGGAGGCATTCTCTGTGTGATTGGTGAGTGGCTCGGGGAGCATTCATGCAATCTGGCTGAGCGTTGGGCTGCACATGCGGATGGCTGAGTGATAACAGTGCCCAGAAGGGTTTGCTGCTTGTCACTAGCAGGGCATTGTGAGACACAGCCCAGGCTGCAGTTAAGGGGGCACAGAGGTACCCAAGTTCCAGGTTGTACTCCAGTGATCCCAGAGGGTTGCCAGTCGAAAACGGACATTGAAGGCTCTAGTCAGCCCACTAAAAGTCCGCTTGGCAGCGCACCAGAGCTAAGGCAGGCTCCCTGCCTGCCCTGGCTCCACACGGCTCCTGTAAGTGGCCGGCATATCCGGCTCCTAGGCACAGGAGTAGCCAGGGGGCTCCGCGCGCTGCCCCTGCCCTGAGCGCCAGCTCTGCAGTTCTCATTGGCTGGGAATCACAGTCAATGGGAGCTGTGAGGGCACCACCTGCTGGTGCAGGCAGCAACACGACGCTCCCTTGCTGTCCCCTCACCTTGGAGCTGGACATGCCGGCTGCTACCAGGAGCTACCTGAGGTAAGCATCACCCGGCCAGAGCCCGCACCCCAAACCCTCTCCTGCACCCCAAACCCTTCATCCTCAGCCCCACCTCAAAGTCCTCACCCCCCACATACCCTAAACCCCTGCCCCAGCCCGGAACCCCTCCTGCACCCTGAACCTCTCATTTCTGGCCCAGCCCTGGAGCTTTCACCCTCAGCCAGAGTCCTCACCCCCTCCCGCTGCCCCAGCCTGGTGAAAGCGAGTGAGGGTGGGGGGATTGAGTGAGCAAGGGAGGGGCCTCAGAGAAGGGGCGGGGCCTCAGGGCAGGGGGCAAGGCAAGGGTGTTCGGTTTTGTGTGATTAGAACATAGGCAACGGTATGATCCCATTCCAGGGGGACCCAGTGTGGCTCCCTCCAGAGGGGCGGGAGGAGGAAGGGGAGCCTGGACGTGGGGAGCTGAACCCTGCCTGTGCTGGGGCTCGGGCCTCTGGTGGGGGTGTCGTTGGGCTCTAGCCCACTGCACAGCAAGGATCACCTACCAGCTGGGCTGCGGGGGGCCAGGACGGGCCGATCACCCCCCTCTGCAGGTGACAGCCGGGCACCCTGTGCTGGAGCTAATGGAGCGGCTCCGGGGCCTGGGCTGGGCACATGCTGTGATCCCCAGCGCCCCGGACCAGCGAGGGAGGAAGAGCCATCAGGGGAAAGCAGGGGGCCGGTGCCCAGCCCAGCCAGCCATGCCAAGCACAAGAGCGAGCGAGCTACCTGCCAGAGCTCCTGGACCCGCTGCTGTATCTCCTCCAGGCTGGAGCCTTGGAAGTGAAGGAACCCGTAGGCAGAGAGAGCCTGGCAGAGAGAGGGCGGCAGAGTGACAGCAACAGCAGCCCGTTGGGGGTGTGGGGGGGGTGCCCGCGTGTGTGACCGTGCGGAGAGTCTGCAAGGCCCCTCCCGCGCCTGGCGGGAAGCAGCTCCCTCCCTGAGAGCCCCGGGGCCCTAGGTCCCGGCCAAGGAGCGAGACTGGCCTGGCTCAGCCCAAAGGCAGAGACACAGCCCGAGCCCCCGCCCATGGGGCCAGTCCCTGCTGCCTGCACTCCTGCCCCTACCACATGGGGCGCGTGCCCGGGGGGCTGGACAGGGTCCCTGCCAATCAAAGTCCCTACCCAGGGACTGGGAGAACCAATAGGCTGCCTGCATCTGGTCTTGTTTGGGTGTAAGGTGCAGCCCCATTGGCTCCTATCCAGCCACACCGCCTCCCCTTGGCCCAATGCGTGCAGCTTCCCATGGCTGGAGCCCTGGCACGTTGGCTGGCTGTCACCCAGGGACACACCTGCCGGGTTCCCCGGGACCCCAGAAACGGACAAGAGGCAGCTTCTGAAGAGACACGAAAAGAACTCTACGGCGAGCTTCCATGTCAGCGTCACTGGCTGGACCCACACCAGCCCCCAACCTGCCGGGCCCTGCTCCCCAAACAATTTCACCCACCCCCAATCTGCCAGGCCCAATGCCCCAAACCATGGCAGCACCCCAAACCTGCTGGGCCAAACACCCCCAAGCAACAGCACCCCTAACCCGTGGCACCCCCAAACCACAGCACCCCCAATCTGCTCGGTCCCCACGGCCCAACTCTGAGCATTTTGAACGCTGGTGCTCCCAAACTGCAGGGCCCCACAGTGCAATTGCTGGCACCCTGTAGCCCCCCGGCATACATCCCCAACACACCGCCCCACAGCCCCTGCCCCGCCCCCAGCACACATACCCTGCCCTGCCCCCAGCAGGTCTGTAGGCCTGGGCACGTACCTGGGGAGGGAGGCTGCCTCCTTGCTTCTCCCAGGTGATCGTGGCGGTGGGGGAGCCGGCAGCCCTGCAGTACAGTCTCACCGTGCTGCCCTCCTGCACCTCCGTCTGCTCTGGGCTCACCTGCACCTGCGGCACGCTGGCACCTGCCAACAACCAGTGGGTTAGAGCTGCAACAGGTCCCGTGAGATCCCTGGCTGACCCCACCCCTGTCCCCGCCCCCACCAGACTCTGTCCATGGAACCGCTGACTGACCATCCCTGCTCCCGCCGCACGCTGTCCATGGCACACGCTGATCCCCCCGTCCCTGACCCCGCACACGCTGACTGCCCCCTGCCAGAAGGTTCAAACGTCCCTGCTCTAACCAGTGGCCCGTCTTGTATCCCTGCTCTCGTCCACGATAAGAGGCAAAGTGCTGGAGCCTGGCAGCCCTTGGCGTGTGGACCCAGCGCCCGGTGTGGTCCCCGTCGGCGAGAGTAAGGGCTGCTCTGGGGTCCGGCTGCAGCTGCTTTGCTCTGGGGGCACAGAGCTGCGTGGACGGGCTGGTCTCCCCCACGCCCCTGGGCTGGAGCCAGTGGGGTAGGTATGAGGAGTGTACGTACTGTGCACTTGCAGGAAGGCCCGGGCCACGTGCTGCCCAGCGCTGCTCCGCACACGGCACAGATACTCCGCCTCGTCCGAGGGCTCCACAGCCGGGAAGCGTAGGGTCCCACCCTGGATCACGGCCTTGCGGGACATGACGCCAGCCTGGCCTCCTGTCGCGAGCCAGACCAGGAGAGAGCAGTTAATGCCCCCAGCCCTCGCACAACCTACCCCACTCCCACCCAGAGCTGGGGGCCCTGAGAGCAGCCGGGCTCACAGGCTGTGACCGGCCTGGTCCC
>ML677380.1:18163959-18174464 GCA_007922305.1 Dermatemys mawii
GGTGTGGGTGTGGGGCGGTACCGTGCCGGCGAGGCAGGACCAGGGGTGTGGGGGTGAGGCGGTACCATGCTGGCGAGGCAGGGCCGGGGGCGTGGGGTGGGACGGTACCGTGCCAGCGAGGCAGGACCGACGGTGGTGGGGTGGGGCGGTACCGTGCCAGCGAGGCAGGACCAGGGGTGGTGGGGTGGGACGGTACCCTGTGAGCCGCACCCTCACCTCCCGGAGGACGATCTCGAAGCTCCGGCGGTCACGCGGCAGCAGGTCGGGCTGGTAGGCCACCAGCGTGATGTCGTTGCCCTGCACGGACAGCAAGGGGAGGAGGCTGGTCAGAGCCCCGGGTGGGCTCTGCACACGCCGCGCCAGCCCGTCCCGGACCTGTTCCGACCCCCTCTCCCCACCAGATGCCACCCCCCTTCCACGCACCTACAGGGCTTTGTGTGTAAGCGCTCCCCCCGGCCCCCCGCAGGCACTGGCCTCTCCTCGCCTCGCCTGTTTGGACACCCCCCTCACCTAGCCCCCTCCCTGCAGGGGGAGATTTCAAGGGCTGGTCTCCGTGCCGGGGCACCACTGCCCCTCTCTAAAGCACCCACCTTCGAGTAGTTTCATCTCGCCCCCTTCTCCGAGTTTGCTATGAGCCTGTCATGTGGCACTGTGAAATCCAGACGGGCCATCCTACAGCTCCCCCCCACACCTCCCCCCCGGGCCAGCGGCCCTCAGAGAAGGACAGGAGGCTGCTTTGCCATGATTCGTTCTCGACGGGCCGTGCTGGCTGTCCCTTCTCGCCCTACTGGCCTCGAGGAGCTGACGGACGAACCAGGAATCAGTGGTGCCCGTACCTCTCCGGGTACCGGAGTTCGGCTGCCTGGGCTGTAATTCCCCACGTCCTTTCTGGTCCTTTTCAAGGCAGGCACAAGGCTGCGGATCTCCAGTCCCGTCCGGGGGCAGTTCTCCCACAGTCACTGTCCATTCCCAGCTGGCTTCAGCTAGTTCCCTGCCTGCCCCACGGTGCATTCCCCAGGCTCCGCTCACTTCAACACACCCTTACCCTGACCCCTGCCCCCAGCTCTCCACACGCCCCTCAACCCTTGCCCCCAGACAGCCCTCTTCCCGTCCCCACAGGCCCCCCACTGTCCTGTCCCCCCCTTACCGTGATCTGCACATCAGCATCAGGCAGTGGGGCGCTTCGCCCCCCAGAGCTGTAGGAGAGGGTGTACCGCAGCCGCCCCCCATAGGAGCCAACCTGAGAAAGCAAGAGAACAGTGCAGGTTGTAGCACCTCGGCTCTGGCTCTGTGGTGCCCTGGCCTGGCCACGCAGGGTGGGGCCTGGTGCCACTGGCCAGGCCAAGGGTCCCTCAAGTGAGTCCGCGCGGGGGCTGGTTTGGTTGGTCCATGCAGGGGACACTAGGGGTGAGGATCAAAAACCTGCCCCACAGCAATCGACCCAGGGAGCTCCATCTCCTTAGCTCGAGGGCCTTGAGCCCAGTCTGTAAGATCTGCCTGGGGAACAAAGATTTCCTAAGGGGCCCACTGGTCAGGATGACCCACGGGCACAAGGAGGGCGTGTGGGGTAATTAACCCTCGGAACCATTTCCCGGTGGATTCTCCATCGCTGACCATCTGAAATCCCGCCCGGCTGTTCCTCTAGGACCTGCTGTGGAATTCCTGTGGGGTAGGTCTTTGGCTTGTGCTATCCAGGGGGTCAGGCTAGATCAGGGGTTCCCAAAGGTGGGCCACGACATAGTCCTGGGTGCTCCACTGACACAGAGCTCGGGGGGGTGTTGCCCCCCCAAATGTGTATGTTGATAGTGGGGGGTACAATTTAAAGGTTCATCTGCCCCCTGAACAGCTCGGGGTAACCCCCCGCCCCTCAGCAGGTCCTCTCTCACCCACACCATCATGTCTGACTAGGAAGTTAACAGCACCGAGAAGTCGTGCGTCTGGACCTGGCTGCTTGCCTTGCCGCTAGTGGAGTGGTGCCCAGGGATAGCCCTGCCCAGGGCCGGAGGGGCACAGTGCCTCTGGCAGGTGGCAGAGAGAAAAGTGGAGCTGCTAAGCAGAGGGCGAGGAGAAGGGACTGGCCCCGAGACGGCAGCTCCCAGGGCGGCTGGAAGAGGCTGGAAGGTTTCCAGCCATTCTCGCCCTGAGCTGCTGCATCCCGCAATCCAAGGCATATCGGCCCCGCGGGGACTGGGGCTCAGCTGTGCTGCTCCGTTCCCGCCTTGACAAGGCGTCACCGGGACGTCACGGTAACACGCACATGGTTTATGGACATGTTTAAACACCTGTAATCATTCAGGTGACGAATTCTCCTCCCGAAGTGCTGACGGTGGCTGCAACACCAAACCCCACTGCATGGGGGCCTCAGGGCAGAGTTTGGGACTCCCTGGACTAGATGACCACAGTGGTCCCTCCTGGCCTCGGAGTCGATGAAATGAAGGGGACTTCTTGGAGATCTACAGGTCTGGAGAGTGCGATGCTTGTCCCTGGAACCCTCAAGGCAATGCCCCAGAGCCCCTTGCTCCCCAGAGACCAGGCCCTTCCCCAGGGCTACAGGTAGGTGCAGACCAGGGCCAGGGAAGGCACCGAACCCGGGTGGGGAATAGCCCCGGGTATCAAGGCAGGGGCTCCCCAAGGCCATTTGGCCATGGGCATTGGAGCAGGCTGCAAAAGGCACAACCAGCGCTCGAGGACAAGGGATTAGCCGAATCCCAGATCCCAGCACCCCCAGTCTGGACCCAGATCAAAGTGGCTGCTGCCAGCAGTGCTCCCCTCCCCAGCAGTTACCTTGTCCCCTAGGAAGGCGCCGGGAAGGTGCCAGTAGAAAACACTTTCAGGAAGCAGAGAGAAACCCTTGTAGACGAGCGAATACTGGGAGAGGAGAGAGATGGGCACATGGCCCTGCGTCACAGAGGAGGCACAGCCGATGGCAGGAGAGCAGAGGAGGGGCACACAACACACGGGCATGGTACTGAGACTCCCGTGCCACCGGGAAATGGCACCACAAGCTGTGCCCCTGCGGGAAGGGCCGGGGTGCCACAGGAGCGGTGTGCCCATTCCCAGGCATCCAGCTCTGCACCACTCATTCCAATCCACGCCCAGGCTGCAAGGCAGTGGTGCCCATGGGCAGGGCACAACCTTTGTATCGCAGCCCTGCTGACGCCCTTCCCTCCCACCTGCAGTGCCCCCGCTAGTCCTGCTGGCTTCCTGAGTGCAGACAAACAATGGGGGAGAAGGGACCTCGAGGGCCTAGGATGAGACCCAGTGGAGTTATCACACTTGTGAGCCAAGCTAAGACTGTACCCAAGGCTCCAGCAGGGCCAGGCTGGAGCATGTCCATGCCCCTGCTTCCTGGAGCCCCCCCCCGGCCACGGCCCAGCTGTGCTCTAGATCCACTGCCACTAGCCCCAGGAGGGAGGAGCCCAGGCCACGCTGCAGCCTGCGCCTGTCATGAAACGGTACCGCGGGTGGGCAGTGGCCTGTAGCAAGGGGCTGTTTTCCCCGATGGGTGGAATTTCCTATTCATCAGAAGGAATTACGGCCGGGTTGGGTGCTGCAGGCTGGAGCTGTCCTGGGCTGGGGCACAGGGGCAGCCCCACCGCAGGAGACGTGCTGGGCGGGGACAGCTCCTGTTGGTCTCTGTGGGGCTGGGTGACCCCGGAGGAGATGCTGGGGGGCTGGAGAGAGGCTGAAGTCCCCCCCACAGGGGTCTCTGGAGAGGGCCAGGGAATGGGCCCGTCCCCGCCCAGAGCAGGATAACTCTGGGAACAAAGATGGGAGCCCCCCGTCCCCCATTGTCCGTCTGCGGTCAGCCAGCGGGGAGCAGCAGCTGTTCCCAGCCGCAGGGAGCCAGCACGGAGACGTAGGGACAGTGCTGCTGCAAACACCCGCGCACACACATGCACACGCAGGCAGAGTTAAAGACCAACAGCAACCGCACGATTCCCGACAGCCCCTCCACCTCCCCGAGCAGGAGATTCCCAGGGCACGGCAACGGGCAGGAGACCCACGCCCAGGGTGGGTCAACGGGGTGAAAGTGCTGACTCCGGTCCTCAGGCTCCACTGCAGTGGTGCTCCAGGCCAGGCCCGGGCGGGGTATTATGCAAGGTCTCTGCTTAGCTGGGAAGGGCTGGCTAGGGGATGCCAGGGGAGCTGCCGTGCCATAGCACCCAGCGGGAATCTGCTCTTCTTCCCAAGGGCTTTCACCCCAGCAGAGCCGCACCGGGGCAAACGAGATCGGCATTTGGCCCGCGGTACCCGGGACACGACGGCTGCCTCCCAAGCAGGGCCCGGGGAGCCTACGGCAGGGATCAGATGCGATTCCCCGGGACATGCAGTGCCACCCCCAGCACCGTGTGTCTCATGGGGCCAGTGCGGCCATTTTACTCCCTCCCAGAGAGCCAAACCCCTCAGCCAGGGAGAGCCCCACCCAGGCCATGCAGGGGGGACACGCCCAGGCCTCCGGTACCTTCTCAGCCGCAGCAGCAGGCCTGTGGCCTTGGGAGAGGAGGTTGCTGGACTCCTGGGAGCGAGGTCTGAGCAATGCTTCCCACTGGGGCTTTAGCAACACAAGAGAGCGAGCGAGGGCTCAGTGCGGGAGGCAGTGTCTGGGCACAGCCATAGGACCGGGACAGCACTGCAGATCATGGGCTGATCTGGGGGGACGGAGCCCACAGAGCCGCAGACAGGGGGGTGGGGTCCAGACCACTGCTCTGCTGGAGGGGCCCAGGACAGGGGCAGCAGAGGTAACGGCGGAGTCCATTTGCAGACGCTGTTCAAACAGATTCATAGCCCTGCCCAGGGACACCCCTTACGTGTGGCATCCCCTAGGGCACCAGTGCTGCCTCGTCCGGCCCAGGGCCACCCTGGGAAGGGTTTGGACGAGCCCAACGGCTCTGCCACGGCTTCTCGGCAGGGCAGCGAAGGTGTGGGGAGGGCAGCAAAAGCAGGGAGAGGGTGGGTGGAATCATAGATCCATAGAATCCTAAAATATCAGGGTTGGAAGGGACCTCAGGAGGTTCTAGTCCAACCCCCTGCTCAAAGCAGGACCAATCCCCAATTAAATCATCCCAGCCAGGGCTTTGTCAAGCCTGACCTTAAAAACCTCTAAGGAAGGAGATTCCA
The DNA here is from genome assembly GCA_007922305.1 of Dermatemys mawii. Lineage (NCBI taxonomy): Eukaryota > Metazoa > Chordata > Testudines > Dermatemydidae > Dermatemys > Dermatemys mawii. The sequence continues at coordinate 18,169,081 of ML677380.1, forward strand.
CCACCTCCCTAGGGAACCCATTCCAGGGCTTCACCACCCTCCTAGGGAAACAGTTTTTCCTAATATCCAACCTAAACCTTCGCCACTGCAACTTGAGACCATTATTCCTTGTTCTGTCATCTGCTACCACTGAGAACAGTCTAGATCCATCCTCTTTGGAACCCCCTTTCAGGTAGTTGAAAGCAGCTATCAAATCCACCCTCATTCTTCTCTTCTGCAGACTAAACAATCCCAGTTCCCTCAGCCTCTCCTCATAAGTCATGTGCTCCAGCCCCATTTTTGTTTCCCTCCGTTGAACTCTTTCCAATTTTTCCATATTCTTCTTATAGTGTGGGCCCCAAAACTGGACCCAGTACTCCAGATGAGGCCTCACCAATGTCGAATAGAGGGGAACAATCACATCCCTCGATCTGCTGGCAATGCCCCCATTTATACAGCCCAAAATGCCATTAGCCTTGTTGGCAACAAGGGCACACTGTTGACTAGTGTCCAGCTTCTCATCCACTGTAACCCCTAGGTCCCTTTCTGCAGAACTGCTGCCTAGTCATTCGGTCCCTAGTCTGTAGCAGTGAATGGGATTCTTCCGTCCTAAGTGCAGGACTCTGCACTTGTCCTTGTTGAACCTCATCAGATTTTTTTTGGCCCAATCCTCTAATTTGTCGAGGTCCCTCTGTATCCTGTCCCTACCGTCCAGCATATCTACCACTCCTCCCAGTTTAGTGTCATCTGCAAACTTGCTGAGTGTGTAGTCCATGCCATCCTCCAGATCATTGATAAAGATATTGAACAAAACTCGCCCCAGGACCAACCCTTGGGGCACTCCGCTTGATACCGGCTGCCAACTAGACATGGAGCCATTGATCACGACCTGTTGAGCCCGACAATCCAGGCAGCTTTCTATTCAGCTTATGGTCCATTCATCCAGCCCATACTTCTTTAACTTGCTGGCAAGAATACTGTGGGAGACCGTATCAAACACTTTGCTAAAGTCAAGGAATAGCACATCCACTGCTTTCCCCTCATCCATAGAGCCAGTTATCTCATCATAGAAGGTAATTAGGTTAGTCAGGCATGACTTGCCCTTGGTGAATCCATGCTGACTGTTCCTGATCATTTTTCTCTCCTCTAAGTGCTTCAGAATTGATTCCTTGAGGACCTGCTCCATGATTTTTCCAGGGACTGGGGTGAGGCTGACTGGCCTGTAGTTCCCCGGATCCTCCTCCTTCCCTTTTTTAAAGATGGGCTCTACATTAGCCTTTTTCCAGTCATCCGGGACCTCCCCTGATCGCCAGGAGTTTTCAAAGATAATGGCCAATGGCTCAGCAATCACATCCACCAACTCCTTGAGCACCCGTGGATGCAGCACATCCGGCCCATGGACTTGTGCTCGTCCAGCTTTTCTACACAGTCCTGAACCACTTCTTTCTCCACAGAGCGCTGGTCACCTCCTCCCCATGCTGTGCTGCCCACTGCAGTAGTCTGGGAGCTGACCTTGTTCATGAAGACAGAGGCAAAAAAAGCATTGAGTACATTTGCTTTTTCCACATCCTCTGTCACTAGGTTGCCTCCCCCATTCAGCCAGCGGCCCACACTTTTCTTGACTTTCTTCTTGTTGCTAACATATTAGGGAGGTGCGGGAATCTCTTTCCTTAGAGGTTTTTAAGGTCAGGTTTGACAAAGCCCTGGCTGGGATGATTTAGTTGGGGTTGGTCCTGCTTTGAGCAGGGGGTTGGACTAGAACCTCCTGAGGTCCCTTCCAACCCTGAGATTCTAGGATTCTTCCAGCAGATATCAGGTGATTGAAGTTTACCATGAGAACCACGGCTTGTGACCTAGTAACTTCTCTTAGTTGCTGGAAGAAAGCCTCGTCTACCTCATCCCCCTGGTCTGGTGGTCTGTAGCAGACTCCCCCCACGACATCAGCCTTGCTGCTCACACTTCTAAACTTAATCCACAGACTCTCGGGTTTTTCTGCGGTCTCATACTGGAGCTCTGAGCAGTGGAGCGGGGGAGGCAAGGGGAGGACAATGAAGGTGGGGAGAGGGTTGGAGAGGGCAGCAAAGGCAGGGGGACGGTGGAGGGAGGGAGGGGGGCATCCGGGGAGCAACCTGAGTCCCCACGCCAGGGAGTGGCTGAGGCGCACACTATGGGGTAGGGGGAGGGTGCAGAGAATTGTGGGGGAGGGGCAAGCCAGGGCTTGGGAAGAGCAAAATCCCAGAGTGCGGGGAGGGGCCTCCAGCCAGGGCAGCCCCGTGCCCAGGCCCCCAGGGGGTGAGCAGCCCCTCACACAGCCATAGGCCTACCTGCAGGGACCGCAGTGCCAGGGGTGACACCAGCACGGCCAGGGAAGTGAGGGATGAAGACGCCTTTGAGGAGGAGGAGGAGGAGGAGGACTGGGGAGATTCAGCCAGGAGAGGGCGAGGAGGGAGGCTGTGAGCCAGCCAGGTGGCAGAGGGGCCTCGTGGGCCGGGGCCTTTGGGCGGCCCTGCCCGTGGGGGGTGGAGTGCTATGGGCAGAGGCCGCCTGCCCCAGGACCAAGCCAGAGAGCAGCTCCCAGATCTCGGCATCCAGCCTCCACTGCACTTCGTTGGCCTGAGGACGGGGAGGGGATGGACAGGGAGAGCCAGTGAGAGACCTGAGAGCAGGAAGTGGCTACCCCGGGCGGTGTCAACCCCACACACCATGTTGGGCACGGTGCCAACTCTGCACACCACGTTAGGCACAGCACTAACTCTACATACCAAGCAGCGCACAGCACCAACCCCACACAACACAATGGGCATAGTGCCAACCCCACACACCATGCCAGGCATGGTGCCGATCCCATACAGTTTGCTGGGCATGGTGCCAACCCCACACACCATACTGGGCACATTGCCAACCCCGCACACCATAACGAGCCCGGTGCCAACCCCACACACCATGCTGGGCACAGCGCCAACCCCACACACCACAAAAAGCACGGTGCCAACCCCACACACCATGCAGGGCATAGCACCAACCCCACACACCAAAATGAGCCCGGTGCCAACCCCACACACCACGCAGGGCACAGCACCAACCCCATACACCATGCTCGGTGTGGCCCCAACCCCACCCACCAGGCTAATCCGGGATTGTGCCAATCCCTCCCCCAACCCACCACAGGAGGATGGGGAAGTGCTGCCCATTCACAACGCTGTGACGGAGCAGTGCTGAGCCCAGCACACACGCCCCATGCCAGGACAGCGCTGACCCCCCCGCCCCCGCCCATGCCCCAGTCCGCAGAAGATCGGCACCGAACCTACAAGCCACACAGGGACAGGATGCAGCCAGACATGGGTCAGGGAGCCAGACTGGGCTGAGCGTTGACTGGCACAGGGGGTGGGGCAGCGCACCGGTGGGCATGGGGCCTGGTGCAGGGTGGGGCTGGGCACTGACAGGCATGGGGGGAGGTGGTGCGGGGCCAGGTGCTGGCTGGCACAGGGCTGGGAGTGGGGCAGGGTTGGCAGATTAGTGGGCACAGGTAGGACAGAAAAATGCTGCCCAAAAGCATAACGGGAAGCCTCCTAGATCCTCCCCTAGTCCCAGCCCCTCTGATTCTAGCCCCACAGAGTCCAAGCAGGGGGTCTGACCTGCCAATCACTGCAGACCATGCCCATGCCAATGCCCTCCCATTACCTTGGCAGCTCGTCTGGCCCTGTGGATGCCCCCTCCAGAGCCCCGGATCCTACCCACGGCCACAGCTTTCCGCAGCTGCTCCTCCGTAAGGGACGTGCCGTTCTGAGGGGGGCACAAGGGGGCTGTGAATTCTCTGGCTCTCCCAGCCAGGGGGCACAAGCAGCCCTCACAGCTTTCACCCCCATGCCCCTGGCTGCGCCCAGCGCCACGGGCCAGGGTCGCCACGCGCTGCATGCTCCAGCTCCATGAGCAGCTACGGGGCAAGTCCCCCTGGCACTGCCCCTGCACACTGGCCTGGGGAGGGGAGTCTCCGCTCAGAGCCGCACTGGCATCGAGGTGTCTGCTGCTGTAGTCACTACCATGCTCTCAGAGCTGCCAGCCAGAACCTGTCACCCAGGGATATCCCCCCCATGAACACTGGGGCCCCAGTGCCAGGCTCAGTCGTGCCCAGGCCAGAGGAGGCATTGGCAGGAGCGAGTCAAAGGGGAAAGGGGCACCCTGGCTCCCCTGCCCCACGGTGGTGAGCAGGGCACAGTGCCTTGAGGATCCCCATGGGCACCGTGGGAGCAAGGACACGGTGGGTGCCGGGCAGAGGCTCTGAGCCCCAGAGTATTCATGGGGTGTTGGAGACCCTGGTGCCACTCTGCAAAGCACCAGGCACAGGCCTGGGGACAGCCCACCCCAGTCTGGCTATCCTGGCCACAGTAGAACCTGCCACTCCCCTTCCCCTCCCATGGGCAAGGCCCCTGACAGGACCCCCCCACCCCAAATCCAGCACTGGGGTTGGGCAAATGCCCCTCAGGTGTTTAGTAACATGCAAATTCCACGGGCTGAGCTAAGCCACACCCCTTCCCCTGCAGGTGAGCCCTCCCCGGCAGGTGAGTAAGCCACGCCCCTCCCCCCCTAGGTGGATAAACCACGCCCTTTCCCCAGTAGGTGGGTAAGCAACACCCCTTCTCTGACCACTTTGGCCAGGTTATCCAGGAGGCCACATGCCCCAGGCCAACAGAGTCCAGGACCCTTAGGAGCCAAGCGCTTGGCTGCCCCAGGCCCACGCCTGGAGGTGGATTGGCAGCCCCACAGCACACTCCACGCTCACCTCCCCCTGCGGCGCCCATGCTCGTACCTTGTGCGCGCGGCGCATCCGGGCGAAATAGGTTTCTCTCTGTTGAGGGGAGGAGGCAGGCGGGAGGGAGAGGAGAGCGCAGGGTTACTGAGGACAAGCGAGCAGCGCCAGGAGCCCACCTGCACCCAGCGCGGCCCAGCCAAACCGCCTACGGCGGGAAATCCCTCCAGGCGGCTGAACAGCCGAGCCGCCCCCGCCGCTCCCTCACACCCAGCAGCTGTCGGCCTGGTGCTGACCGCGAGCCGGGCTGGGACTGGGACAGCAGAGCCCATGGGACCGCTGCAGGACTGAGTAAACCCCCAGGCAATGCAGGAGGGGTCAGGACAGAGCACTCCCCGCCCCTGGGGCCCAGGAACCGGGGACAGATGGTCGGCCCCTATCTGCCCCCTCCCCGTCCGGCTCAGCTGGACAGCTGCTCCTCAGGGCCAGATGCAGAGCGTGAGCCTGGCTCCTCCCTCCCACAGCCGTCTCCAGCAATCCCCTGGGTGCCCTGGCTGCATGCGGCACAGCCTATGCTGAACGTGCCTGTGAGCCCGGGGCAGTGCTGGGTCCCATGTGGGACTGTGCTCCTGCCACACGGCAATCGCTCCCGGCACAC
>ML677380.1:18206842-18217186 GCA_007922305.1 Dermatemys mawii
CCTGGGCCAGGACTGGCCGGGCAGGGGATCCAGCCCTGGGATCTGAGATCCTGTGCGTGGCCAGGGGCAGGGGATCCAGCCCTAGGATCTGAGATCCTGGGCCAGGCCTGCAGCCTTGGGGAACAAGGACTCAATGGCCGGGGGGCACAGGACATTACTAGTCTTCCCCACTCCATCTCAGCTGCCTGGCCCGGGGTGATGGCAGCAGGGAGGTCCCATGGCAAGGACTGGGGTGCTGGGCCCTGGGCCAGCACTGGGATGCCCCTGCCACATCCACGCTGGGAGGGCTGGTGGGCAGAGCACGCCCACAGGAAGAGCCTTCTCAATCCACAGGGGATTCCAGCTGGAGCCCAGGCAAGGGGCAGCGCCCGGCGGTGGCCAGGGCTGTCCTGAGGCCTGGGCAAGGAGTGCCCAGCCCCTCCCCCATGGCAGTGGGTCACAAGGGAACGTCCTGGGGCCCCCAGGCTCCCTACCGCAGTCGTGCTCGTCGGAGCCGTCCCTGCAGTCAGGGCTGCGGTCGCAGCGGTAGGCCAAAGGCAGGCACTCCCCCGTGCCACACTGGAACTCCTCGCTGGGGCACTCTGCGGGGGACGGGGCGGGTCAGCTAGTTCCCAAGGCAGCCCCCCGCTCTAGGCCATGGGAGCTCCTGGCCCCTGAGCAAGAGGCCTCCAGTTCCCAGGGTCGAGGCAGGTCCTGCTGGGCGCAGAGCCCCGGGGAGCTCGCAAGGCTCCAGGGCAGGTGCCTCGCTCCCTCCCTAGGCCTTGGGGCAGAGGGTCTGGTTGTTCTGGGTCTGCCCCGGCGGCAGAGCAGGGGCTAAGCCAGGGCCTGAGCTGGGGAGCTCAGTCAGGCTGCGCAATCCGCTCCTGGGGGCATCGCCTGGGCCCAGCCAGCCTGGAGGCCCGCCTGCTGGGAGCGATCCCTCCCCCGGCCCCCCCAGGGCGGACAGATCCTCTTCCTTAGGATTACCGAGGATGGGCCGCGGCTGGAGCTCCGAGTTCTCGCCCCAGCTCTCAACCTGGCAGCTCCAGGCCTCAGGGTCCCCCTCTGCAAAGCACCTTGGGAGCGTGGGGCATAACCCCTCCCCACTCAGCTGGAGGCGCCGGGCGGTTCCCGGGTTTCTGAGGTCGCAGGGAGGTGGGAGCTGAGGCCTGGCAGCTGCTGGGTGTACTGACCCCCACCTGGCGCTCAGGGGGCGCATGCCGGGATTCCTGGCCGTCTCTGGGCTGGGGTGTGAGTGGTTCAGAGAGGGGCACTGGCTAGAGGGGGACCACTGCGGGGGATGGGCTGGGCTGGGAGCATCCAGTCAATGGCTCCGCCCCCATCAGTGATCCCGCGCCCGCCCATTCTGGGACCTACCACAGTCCCACTCGTCAGACATGTCGCGGCAGTCGGGGCGGCGGTCACAGCGGAACTCCTTTTCGATGCACTCCCCGCTGCGGCAGGCGAACTCCTCCCCGGTGCAGGCACGCACCTCCGGGGGCACTGCAACGGGGCAGGAGTCAGAGCCACGGGCCCCCAGCCGGCCTGGTCAGCGCCTGGGGGCCTCTGGGGCACGCACCCCGCCCATGGGCCAGGGCTCCAGGAACCCCGCGAGCCGCATGTTCAGGAAGCAAACCGAGCACTGCACACAGTGAGAGGCAGGTGCAGACGCCATGGGACATGTGACACACACAAAACATGGCAGCTGCCATGCGGAACACGCCACGTGCACACACCATGCGGCAGACAGGCCATGGCCCCGGGCCCCCTGCCCACTGCACCAAGAGCACCCGGGGGATCTGGACTCCGGCCTGGGGGTCCTTGCACTAGCCATTCGCTCTGCTCTTGAGGAATCGGCTGGGCTCGGGCCTGGGTCTGCAGGGCTCTGGAAAAATGTGGCCAGCAGGGGGCAGTGCTGTGGAGGCTGCTGGCTCCCCCCTTGCTCTGCAATGCCCCCTCTGGTCAATCCCAGGAGCAGCACAGACAGGCCCCAGAGCTCACCTGGTCCAGGAGCGAGGGGCACTGGTGATTCTCCCCAGGACCCACAAGCCCCTGGCCCCTAGTGCCCAGCCCGAAAGCAGGCACCCTGGCACGGCCCTGGGTCTCCTGGCGTGGGGGCATCGGGCTGGGAGCCGGTTCCATGGGCCTGCACAAAGGCGCCGAGACACAGGCCAGCGTCTGCGCCAGTGCAGGGGGCCCCAGTGGCAGGGCCCACAGCCAGGCAGCATCCTCCAGTGCCACTGGAGCCACGCAAACGGCAGGCCGCCCACACACACACACCGGGCACAGCACAGCAGGGTGCGGCACAGTGCGGGGGAACCTGGAGCCTGCTGCGGGAGCCGATGGGGCATGGCCCGACCCGGGGTCTGCACTCCTGACCCCAGCCAAAGGCAGGCGGGCAGCACCTGTAGCACGCTCAGTGCCAGAGCGGGGGGGCTGGCAGCTGGTGGCGGGGGCAGAACAGCTGCCTGCGCCTCTCGCACACTCCAGACCGGCTCACCCACAAACTCTACTGCCAATGGCCGGGGCAGGCACTGGGAACCCTGGGTGCTCGGTGAAAGGGCCTGGCACTGAGTGCAAGGGGCTACGGGAAGAGCAGGGGCTGCCCCTGTGGGGCTCCCCCCCAGGCTGCCAGGTGCACTGCCAAGGCCTCCAGGTTCTCCCTGCACCTGCCACCTCACCCTACTCACCTGGCGACTCCCTGGCCGTGGGAGGAGGTGGGGTCTGGGCTGCAAGTGAACAGAAGGTTAGAGCCAGGGAGGACCGGCCCCCGGCCCAGGCCTAAGCACAAGCTGTCGGGGGAGTGGGGTGCCTGGCTCAGGGCCGCCCAGCCCAGCCCTGGCCAGACAGCAGCTCACGGGACCAGCCGACACTGCCCTCCCTCCCACCTGCCCTCCGTCTGCCCCACGGGAGGCAGTGCCCCCAGCCTGTCTTCGGGGCTGCCGGCCGAGCCTCCCAGTGGAACGGCACTGCTGGGTCCCAGCTGGGTTTGCTGGGCCTCGCGGGGAGCAGACAAGCCAAGGAGTCCAGAGCAAGACCGCGGCACCCGGCAACACAGGGACTGCGGACAGACGGATGGACACAGCCCAGGGATGCCCTGGGAACAGCCTGGTTCTATAGGAGAGTGACCAGAACCAGTCTGGTCCCGTCCACACAGGCCAGGCCAATCTGTGCCAGGCCCTCTGAGCACTGTGGGGTGAACCACACAGGCAGACCCGCCTTGGGCCCATGTCACGCCCATCGCAGTCCAGGCCTTGCTCCGCACTTAGTCTGCCAGTCATCAGGGCTCCACTACTGGGGAGGGGGCCTCCTGCATGCCAGGATCTGTTCTAAACAGAGGATCTTCTACCCTCCACCCCCCCTGGACCCCCTTGACACTCTCCAACAGAGCCCAAGGCAGGGAGCCCAGCTGGGGTCCGGGCAGGGCCTCGCTCACCTGCCCCGAGACGCCGGAACTGGAAGCCCTGCGTGGAGGTGACGTAGGAGGCGATGGAGCCGCTCTCGATGACGGAGTAGAGCACCGCGCGGATCTCCTCCTCGTCCAGATTCCCCTCAGAGCCCACATCCAGCTCCACAAAGGTAGAGCCCTCGATTTCCCTGGGAGAGCGGGGGCAGGGCTGAATGGGGCAGGGGTGCGCGGGGCCTCCAGCCACTGCTCCATACTGGATGGAAGCAGATTCACATGTGTGCGTGGGCCCCCAGTTGGGACCCGCTCGTCCCATGTGTTCCCGGCTGTCTCCCACTCCGCAGCCCTACTACTGCTGCGCTAATGGGGCTGCTCCCTCAGCTCCCCTGCTCAGGCCTGTTTGGAACAGCCGCAGTCTGCAAGGAGCTCTGAGACGTGAGCCCCGCCTGTCCCCCGCAACGTCTCCGGCTGGGGAAGGCGGTGGGGAGGGGGGCTCTTTTGGGGCGCAGACTCCCTATGCGCTCTCTGGACCCTGGCGCAAGGGGCTTGGGGCACAGCCGTGCAGGGGTGTGGTGCTGACAGCTGGGAAAGGGCCGGCTCTCAGAGATCAATGCCCAGTGCCCAGGGGAACAGGGGGCAGAAGGGCCTCCATTGCCCTCCCCACCCCACGGCACTGCCGGGGCACCTCACTCACTTGATGAACACCACGCTGACCACCTGCTCTCCGCCAATCTTGTAGTACTCGGACTCCAGCTGGGGAGAGAGGCGGAGAGAGCATCAGCAAGCGTTACCCCATGGCCGGGGGCAGGGGCGCATCCCATTGGTAGAACGGCCTAGTAGTGAGCGCAGGGCACCATGAGCCAAGCCACTGGGTTCTTCACCTGACCCAGCCACAGGCTCCAGGCCCCCCCCCCGACCCCCAGCCCAGTTTGCCCATCTATCCTAGGGACAGTGACCCTGCCTGGAAAGGGCATTTGGGCCCGGTGGGCTACGCCCACTGGAGACTGAAGCCCCCGTGCCCAGGCTGGGCAGCTGGCGCCGACAGACCTCTGTAGGGCCGAGCAGGGGGCAGGGTCAATGCTGAGTCCGCAGGGAGCTCTCTGGGCAGGGCCGGGGCTCACCGTATCCACCACGGCCTCTGAAACCTCCCGGAACTCCTTCGAATTGGCGTCTTCCAGGCGCGGGCTGTAGTCGATGGACTGGGTGAAATTCACCAGAGCGCGGAAGTAGACTGGGCATGCGGAGAGGAGAGATGGCCAGCGTGAGAGCAAGGCGCAGCTGAGCAGAGAGAACCAGCTCTAGGGCTCTGCACTGAGCAGCTTCACTGGCTACTCCAGGGATCACCTCGCCCAGCCCTGTGATGCAGCCACTTCTGGGGTGGGTTGCTATAGCCGCATAACAACAGCGCAACAGTCAGGACAGGAAGTGAGGCAGACTATGGTATCCCACTGAAACCTGCAGGACCCTGGGACACCAGAACCCCGCCCGCCCCGGTTTAGGGCCCGGCCTGGCCACCGGAGCCAAAACCCAGGGATCATGAATGACCAGAAGGCGACAGGACTCTGGCTGTGCAGCGCAGCGCCCCCTAGTGCTGTGCTGAGGCACTGGCTCTAGCACTGACTGTGGTGGGGGAGCCCCCAACACTGAGCCCCTGCAGTACAGCATCTCTCTCCCAGTGTGACATGTGCCCAACCCGGGCGATTCGCACCGAGACCAGTCAGGACCCACTGGGACGACAGCAGGGCGGGAGATGGCACTGGGGAGCCTTCCCTCCGGAGCTGGCCCCCCATGCGGGCAGGGGGAACAGGGCTCTGACCCCCTCAGGGGCAGGCTCCACAGACCATGGGGTGAGGTAGAGTGGGCAGGCCCAGCCTGGCTCCCGGACTGGGAAAATCCTCAGCTCCCATTGCAAGTCCATCTGCACGGGGGCAGCGGTCTGCGGAGTCCTGCTCACTACACCCCCGAGCTTCACACGCCTGCTGTGCCAGGAGCAGCCCCTGGCTCCCTGCATCAGGCCGCGGCTGCCAGACTCCTCCCCCGCTCGCAGCTGCCTGCATCCAGCCGGGGCCCCTCCCCAGCACCAGCCGCTCAGCTCCTTGCCGTGAGTAAACAGCAGCCCCACTCCCCACCTCCCCCACCCCGGCAGACAGCCAGACACCACACAGCTCCCCCACAGGACAGCTGCTCCCAGGCCGAGGAGTCCAGGGGCAGGGTAGCAGCTCCTCCAGCCCGTGGCTGCGCTCAGACTGGGCCCCGGGCTCTGCCCGCGGGCAACACCCAGCTGGGGGGCACTGGCGTGGGCTCCCTGACTTGGGTCGCTGGGGCAAACGCCTTAGGGTGCGGGGCGGAGGAGGCACAGCCCGGCCTCATCAGAGAGGAGAGAGGCGGTGCCAGGGACGTTACTATTCCCTGCCCTGCCCGCACACTCGGAGTGCCATGTCAGGTAACAGTAACAGCCTCAGTCCCCACTGCACCCATGGGCGCTAGGGAGAAACTGGGCCCTGCCTGCTTCCGATGACCCAGCTTGGGGTCTGATGCTGGCAAACTGCCCCCCAGCATGTGCCAGAGCTGGACAATCTAGCCCGCTCTTCTCCAAGCAGAACATGGCCTGGCATGGGAGACTGGAGTCTATCTCCTGTCCAGGAGGGAAGGAGGGACTAGTGGGTTAGAGCTAGGGGGCTGGGAGCCAGAGCGCTGAGTTTGTTACCCAGCTTTGGGAGGACTGGCCTCCTGCTGGAACTCTGCCATTGTGCAATGCAGAATTTGTGCAGAATTAATGTTCCCCACAGATTTTTTTTTTCATGCAGAATTTGTGATTTCACCCAAAATGCTTCCCTTTCCCTCGCCTCTGACCCTAGCTGTTCTGCCCTCCCTCAGATTGAGGGGTCTACCAAAGAAAATCGCATCACAGACCATGAAACCTGGTCTCCAGCTTCCCAGCTCTGAAGGCAGCACTGCTGCGAGCAACAGCACAAATGTAAGGGTGGCTTTCTTTTATGCTGTTGCTAGCAGCGGTGCTGCCTTCAGAGCTGGGCGCCCGGCAAGCAGCTGCTGCTCTGCCATTGTTTCTTGTCACTCTATTGTTACAGACATACTTACTGACTGGTATTTTGAAATAAATTACCAAAATAACTGAAACTGGCCTGATTATTTTGTTTCATTTTGATAAATAAAATATGCAGAATTTTGAAATATTGTGCATATAATATTTAATTTTTTCCCCTGGAGTCGAGTGGGGGTGGGCGGGGGGGGGGGTCAGTGCTCCTGGGATCTCTATCCTGCTTGGGGAGGGAAGGAGGATCTAGTGGATTAGAGCCAGGGAGGGTTGGAGTCAGAGTCAGATTTCTGGGTGTTATTTGCAGTCCTGCAACTGGGTGAATTCCTTCTCCCAAGGGGCCTCACTCTGCCCTCTATACAGTGGAGAGAAGAATCCTGACCTGTTGGGGAGGTTGTGCAGAGCTTTGAGATCCTGGCCGGGGTGGGGCAGGATCGTCACCATGCCCACTGGCGCTGCCCGCCCCTAGCTTGGCTCAGCCCATGGAAGTGGGCGGCATGTCTGCAAGGAGAGTCTGTCTCCCGCTGGGGTGCCAGCAGGACAGCAGCAGGGTACTGGAACCAGCGAGGGGCAGGGCAGGAGGACAGGGGGTCAGATGAGCCTTCTCGCTATCCCAGGGGTTGGGAAGGATGGAGATGGGCCCTATGCATGGGGCAGGGGCTCCCTTCAGAACACAGCAGCTCCCCTGCAGCTGCCTAGCCCCCCCCAGGAGCCCCCCAGCAGCCTGGGAAAGCCAGAGTCTCCTACAGGCTGGACAGAGCTGCTCCAGGGCTGCTCCCTGGGGTGGTGCCTTGTAACGTTGGCTCACGGGGCCGCACACAGAGCCAGCGCTCCCCACATTCCAGCTGTGGCTGCTCCCAGCCAGGCATGGGAGAGGGAGGTGCCAGAGAGCGCTTGGGGCAGGGGGTGCTGGCCCTGCCCAAAGATGGGGCCTTCCCCCATTTCACAGCGAGGAGCTGCCATTCCCTGCCGAGGTGCCCCTCCCGGAGCCCAGGGAACACAGGGCGCTTGTCAGGCACACAAAGAGCCCATTGAAAGTGCCCTGTGACCTCGGGGATGGCGGGCAGCCAGGGGGTGGGGTCACCCCCACACCCTGCCCTCCAGCACAGCTCACCCCAAAGAGGACGCCAGGAAACAGCCCTTCCCCAGCTCAGGGGGAGGGAGCGTGCGACTCACGCTACAAAGCCCCTTTTCTTGCAGCAGTGGGGATGGGGGTTCAGCCTAGAGCCAGCAACGTGTCCCCACTGGGCCTGGCTAACTACCACCAGACCAGGGCCCAGCTCCCTGCTCAGCCACTGCTCTGCTGCCAACAGCCCCTCCGCCTGGCCTCCGGCAGGGCGACGGCCCAGCCTTCCCACCAGGCACTGGGGTCGCTCTCCAAGGGGAGTCCCAGCCCCCAGAGCCCCAGGGTGAGTCCAGGGCCTGCCTGGCTCTAGAAGGCCAGATGCTGACATGCTGCTCAGAGGCCTGCGGGGGTAGGGATTTCACTTGGGCCTCGTAGGGAGGTGGCCCCTTCTCCCAACCAGTGGCAGGACTGGCACCACGTGGGCCTGCTGGCCAGCTCCACAGGCTCCAGCGTGAGATCCTGGTGTCACGTTACTGAAATAATCTGGGACCATATAGATCACTGGTGCAACCAAGGTCCCGTAGTGGCCCCAAATCCTGTGTAAAGGGGGTCATATAAGGTGTCTAAGAGCGGGTTATGGTTTGCGGATTAGGATTATGCTATCGGTATGCGTGTATCATTTTGTATGTGAAGTTACGAATTTTGGTTCTACTGTCAGTATCTCAAATTTATGTTACGCTGCTGGCTAACATTCCAGACAACTTGGTTTTGTCTCTCCTTAGCCTGCTTGGTGGCCCATTAAGGACCATCAGCTACACAACTGACCCACTGAGAGCTTGGAAGGCTCCATTCCACATAAGAAGTCTACCGGATTACGTTCCAGGTAGCATGTGGGTAATGGCTGCTACCTGCAAGTCCTGAGTCACCCCTGAACATGTGACTTGCCCCTGTGACTCTAAAACTCCATTTTGCTGTAATTTCCCACAGGTTCTTGCACCTGGGAAAGACTATAAAAAGCTGCTGCAGCTCCTCCATCTTGTCTTTATTCTTGCTTCATACCTCTGGAAGGATTTTGCTACAGACAGAAGCTCTGAACAAAGGACTGAAGGACCCATCCCAGCTGGGGATGTTTGTACTCCAGAGACTTGATTTGAACCTGCAGTTTATTCTATCCCTGCTACAAGCCTAACCCAAGAACTTTGCCATTACTGCATGTCATTGATTTCTTTTAACCATTTCTAACTCTCACCTAGATCTTTTTCCTTTTATGAATAAATCTTCAGATTTTAGATTCTAAAGGATCGGCAACAGCGTGATTTTTGGGTAAGGTCTGATTTATATATTGACCTAGGACTGGGGCCCGATCCTTTGGGATAGGGGAGAACTTTTTTCTTTTACTGGGGCATTGGTTTTCATAACCATTTGTCCCCAGAACGTGTGGCTGCTGGTGGTGATACTGGGAAACTGGAGTGTCTAAGGGAATTGCCTGTGTTAGCCAGACTTGGGGCGAAACCACAGACTTTTCTGTTTGGCTGGTTTGTTGCTTTAGAGGTGGAGAAACCCCAGCTTTAGGCTGTAGCTGCCCTGTTTGAAGCAATTTGTCCTGATTAGGTGCTCTCAGCTGGGTCCCGCCAGGAATAGCACCATCACACCTGGCCTAGAGCCCCCTACCACCCGCAGGATGGGTGCAGCACGGTCAGGGGCAGGGGGAGCTGCCCTCCTCCATTGCCCTGCCAATGTGCCGCAGGGTGCCCCTCCAGAGTCCACTGCCCAGGGAGGGACTGTCTTTTCCAGGCCAGGACCCCGAGACAGCAGTGCCGGGGCCAGACGCTTGCTAGTCAAACCCACCCTGCCCTGCGTCTCCCGGCAGCAGGAACAGCCCTGGCCCTTAGCCTCCAAGCTCCCTGTGCCTGGGCCACTGGCTCAGGAGGGCAGCTTCAGCCCTGCCCCCGCTGGGTATGTGCCCTTGTCGGCCCCACTGGCTACCCATGGGCATCTGGGCACCAGAGCGAGAATTCAAGGGCATTCCCGTCAGACTGTGTTGCTCTCTGGAGTTAGCGCACGGGGGTGCACACGGGGTAAAAGGGGAGTGGGCAAGCAGAGGGTGCCCAGGGGAAGCCTCCCATTAGCAACGCTGCCCTACAAACGTGCCCAGTGGCCCCAGACAAACGCCCAAAGAATCGTGCCGACAACACCCAGTGCCAGGCATCAGCAGGTGCAGCTACGTGCCCACAGCTGGTGGCTGCGTCGTACCCTGGGCACTGGGAGTGGCACATTGGGAGGCCCTGGCTCAGCCCAGGGCCGGACAGCAGCCTGCTCCCTGGCTTCCCCGGCAGCTACTTTCCCTCCTTTTAAGGAGCCCTCGGTCCTGGCTGTGCTTTGTTTGCACTTGGCCGGGGAGGGAGACGGAAAAAATGCTTCAGGCTGCGGAGCCCTCAGCTTCCTGCTGCTGCGTCCGGCTCCGTCTGAGTCAGCCCCTCCTGGGCGCCGCTGCGTGCTGCAAGGAGCTGGGGCTCCCGGGCAGACCTGGCTGCCAATGACCACCGGCCATGGGAGTGGGGGTGCGACGGGTGCTGGGGAAGTGAAGGCAGAGGCCCCGCGGGCAGAGAGCCCCCTGCCCTGCACTGGAACCAGGACTCAGTGCCAGGATGAGTTTAGAGGGGGCAATGAAAGTGATTGGGGGGAGGCGGGGTCGCCTTATAGGGAGAGACGGAAGGATCTGGAACTGGCCAACCCAGCAAGGAAATGGGCTGGGGAGGCCAACGGTGTCCTGGGTGGGGGGCCCAGTGTCCCCGACGCCCCGCGCCGCGACCCTGCTGCTACCGGCCTCGGCAGCCC
>ML677380.1:18264020-18277746 GCA_007922305.1 Dermatemys mawii
CACTCGTCATGACCGAGCAGCAGCAGTGCTGGGCTTTGGGATCCCGGGACTGGACGAGCGGGGGGCTGTGGGGGGCACGGAGGGGCAGCAGCGCTGGGCTTTGGGATCCCAGAGCTGCAATGGCCAAGGTGCAGCAGGCCAGGGTTGAGGTTATTCGTCGTTAGTGCTGTGGTAGCAGGTAGAGACAAAGCGCATTAACAAGCTGTATAGGGGTCCAAGCTGGGCCAGCAGAGGGGCTGCGGGGTAGGTTTGAGGGGCATTGGCAGAGCTGGGGCACTGGTGCCTAAGACTGGCAAAGCAGGTCCACTAAGTTCTCCATGGTGCCTGTGGCTGTCCTCGTTCTGCACACCCAGAGCCAGGCTGCAGAACACACAGGCCAGACTTCAGCAAAGCTCACACCCACCAGCCGCTCCCTTGTTCTTAATGGGGGAGTCGGGGATTCTCCGTCGTACTCCATGGCAGCTGATAGAGATGAGCTCATTTGCACATCTGGCTGTCCAGGTAGTCACGGCTCTGCACCAGATGTGGGCTGGGCACAGAGCATTCTTATCCCCCGGCTGTGTTCATTGTTAGCTCCTTTAATGCTCCACCAGGTACGGCAAAGCTGAGCATAAGGTATATCGGTGTGAGAAGGTAGATCACCTACCGGCTGAACGGTGTGATACTGTTTAGTGTCCCATCCCACCTCCCTGTTTACGTTCTACATCCCTACCAGTTACAGCAGGGATCGGCAACCTTGGCATGCGGCCCCCCAGGGTAAGGTTTGTTTACCTGCTGCGTCCACAGGTTTGGCCATTCGCAGCTCCCACTGGCCGCGGTTCGCCGCTCCGGTCCAATGGGGGCTGCGGGAAGCGGCGCGGTGGTGGCCGATCGTGGCTCCCACTGGCCGCGGTTCGCTGCTCTGGTCCAATGGGGGCTGCGGGAAGCGGCAACCAGCCATACCGTGCCACTTCCCGCAGCCCCCATTGGACCAGATCGGCAAACCGCAGCCAATGGGAGCCGCGATTGGCCGAACCTGCAGACACAGCAGGTAAACAAACTGGCTGGGCCTGTCGAGGGTGTTTATCCCTGTGGGGGGGCCGCGTGCCAAGGTTGCCGATCCCCGAGTTACAGTATTGACACTGTCACGCTGTCTTTGATGTTCAGGACGGATCAGGCTGCTCAGCGTCTCTGACTCGTACTGGTTTCTAATTACACAGAACAACCTGGTCATCTGGCTGTCCGTTCGTTGCAGTGACTGGCTATGCTGGAATCCTTGAGTCATCTTCTTGTTCTTCATCTGCCAGGTGCAGAGTTTGCTCTGTCAATTGTTCTCTGATGAACAAAATGTAGATGTTGACGACGTCGGTTGCATTCTCCACAGTCAGCTCGAACCCATAGGATCCGGCTGTGGAATTCTTTTTCTTGACAACAGTTGGAACTGTCCATCCTTTTCCTCCCTCCAGTTTGATATGAACACAGGACATTTTAGACCTGGCAGTTCTCTAGCTGAGTGATGTCTGTTGTAAAAGTGTTCATAAGTTCTTCTAGCCTTTTTTCTCGGATTTGGCTACTTGTTTCATGTTCTGAGTTGTCCTCCCATCAGGAGTCGTGCTGGACGATATCCAGTGGCCGCTCTTAGAGTTGATCTGTAACTCAGAGGAGCAGGGAATGGATCTGTGAATTGTGGCCCATTGTCATCACTCGGTGTTGTGGAATTCCAAAGTGAGCAGAAGTGCACTTCAGGGTCTCGATGACATTGCAACACATTATGTCTTTCAAGTTCATTATTTCTATATACCTGGAAAAAAAATCCATAACGACTAGGTAATGATTTCCTCTGACTATATAAATCTGCAGCTACTCTCTTCTCAGGTCTGTCTGCTACGGGTGTTGTACTCTCTATGACTTACCAGTGTCTCTTTAGGTTGGTTTGTACTGGATCGCCTTTCAAAAGTCCAATATATTCCATCGAATTCGTCCCCCTTTCTCACTAGGCCCAGCATGACTGCCCCGCTGCAGCTAGGAAGGCTGTTGGCCTGTGTGCTTGGATCACATACACTCTGAACACAAAGCTCTTGTCTTTGTAAATTGTTCTGTTGTGAGCTGGCCCATGCAACTCAGAATCCCTCCAGGGCTAGTCAGAGCTGCCCCTTCTGAGGAGACTGTTATCAGCTCTGAGTCAATTTTAAAGTCAATAGTCTCGCCATGAATAGTCCGTTTTGCTCTCCAGAAAGTTCTGTGTCATCACAAGTGATAGATCCCAGAACAACGGCTCGTCTTGATTGTCTGTAATATGAGTCAACTTCCTGACTGCTTAGGTGCAGCAAACAGCCACAAAATGTCCATATTTCATGCACATATTACACCATGCGCTTCTGTCTGCACATGAATCAGCTCTTGGGACACAACTTTTTCCACACCTTGGACACTAGGCTGGAATTTGTCCCTCTTAGCCTGGGAGTTCTCTCTCCCGGCCTCTGGGTTTTATGATAACACTTAAGTGTCTGTTTGCAGCTTCTAAAGGCTTGGTTACACTTACAGGTTTATAGCGGTATTGGTTATAGCTGTCCTCATATGCAACTATAGGGATAGCGCTATAGCGTGTCCACACTGAGACCCGCCAGCGGTATAGCGAGGCCACATTTGCGGCACTTGCAGCGGTACGGGGAGTGGTGCATTATGGGCAGTTATCCCAGCATTCAGGTGGGTGCAACCTGCTTTTCAAACGAGGGGGATGAAGGGGAACGTGTTGTGTGTATGCAGAGGGAGAGAGTTCTCTTTCTGAGAGCCTGTCAGTAAGTGTCCTTTGACAGTGAAGACTAGCAGGCTTTGTATTTCACACAGGTTCCCTCTGTAAACATTTGCATTGCTTATCTGCCGAGTTAAGAGAGAAACTCTGAAAACGTACTTCCACATTCCTCCAGCCGAGTTCAAAACAAAGAGAAGAGAGGTCAATTGCCTTAAATGGCTCCAGGCATCTCAAGAGATCACTTGTAGCTCAGTGGGTGTCTACCTTTGCGCCGTACCGCTACAGCGGGAGCGCTACAGCCCTTATTCCCCATGCAGAGGTGGATTACCAGTAGCGCTATAACGCCAAGGTTATAGCGCTCTAGGTGCCTCGCCAGTGTGGACAGGTAGGAGGTTATAGCGCTCCTGGTGGCTTTATAGCACTATAAAGTGCCAGTGTAACCAAGGCCTAAGCTAGTTTCAGGTCTTTCAAGTTGCCATGTGGCCTGTTGTTTGACTAATTCTGACTGCGTCATTCTCTGTATAGCTGTGCCTGGGGTTAAATCTCTTCAGCTGTAGCTGCTGTGAAAGGCTTTTATCTTTTAACCCAGATGTTACAACTCTGATGTTTTCATTCCCCAAATCACAGTTTTCAGCCAGCAGTGTATGCAGACCTCTTATAAAACAGCCAACATTTTCCTCTAGTTTTTTAATTCTCTGGTGAAAACATGGTCTTTAATAAAACACATTTCTCTAAGGTATAAAATATGCATCAAACGTAGTCAGAACCCTTTCATAGTCATCTTTATGTTGAAGGCTTTAAACGTATCCTTTGCCTGTTTCCCTATAGCATAAATTAGAGAAGATATGTGAATATCTCCAGTTACTTTGTGGAGTTGGTTTGCAATTCAAAATCTTGCAAAATATTGTTTCCAGTCCATCCATTGGGGAGGTTTGTCAAAGCTGAAGTTAAGAATATAAAAATAGTCATGTAGCGAGGCGATGTGTTTCCCCGCCACCCCGGGGAAGAAAGAGCCGCCTCCTGGACACCAAAGTGGGCGGAGCCAGTGGATCCTGCACCCGCCCCTCAGAGGTCCAGGCGCAGGACAGGAAATATAAAAGCCCAACCCCAGAGCTCACTTGGGAAGCAGCTGCCGGAGAGGCCAGACACCTGTGGCCTAGCTCCTGGCTGGGAGACGCCGGCAATCAGCAGCCGACTCGACGACGGGCTGGACCGGATGAGGCCTGATGCCAAACAGTGCTGCCAAGCCTACCCCTCGCCAGCAACCCTGAGGAACCTCTGGTGACCCCTTGGAGGATCCTATCTGGACCCAGATACCCTAGAGGAGGAGTCGGGAAGTAGCGCAGGAGCAGCCGACCCTAGTCTGGCTGCAGCACTACCAGAGCCTATGTCAGTGATTGCGGCCAGGATCCCCACTGACACAGCAGCAGGTCTTCTGCTGCTGCCAGGGCCCCGGGCTGGGACACAGTGGAGTGGGAGGGCGTGTGTCCCCCCTGACACCCAAACTTGTGGGTGGCCGTCTCCCCCTCTCCCAGCCCCTGGGAGCCAGCCTGAGGGCCTGAGCCACTGACTTGTTGCTGTCCTGCCCTGACCCAGGGCCTGGGCCTGCTAATCATAGAATCCTAGAATCTCAGGGTTGGAAGGGACCTCAGGAGGTATCTAGTCCAACCCCCTGTTCAAAGCAGGACCAATCCCCAACTAAATCAGGGGTACGCAACCTATGGCACGGATGCCAAAGGCGGCACGGGAGCTGATTTTCAGTGGCACTCACACTGCCCAGGTCCTGGCCACCGGTCTGGGGAGCTTTGCATTTCAATTTAATTTTAAATGAAGCTTCTTAAATATTTTAAAAACCTTATTTACTTTACATACAACAATAGTTTAGTTCTATATTATAGACTTATAGAAAAAGACCTTCTAAAAACGTTAAAATGTGTTACTGGCATGCGAAACCTTCAATTAGAGTAAATGAATGAAGACTTGGCACATCATTTCTGAAAGGTTACCAATCCCTGAACTAAATCATCCCAGCCAGGGCTTTGTCAAGCCTGACCTTAAAAACCTCTAAGGAAGGAGATTCCACCACCTCCCTAGGGAACCCATTCCAGGGCTTCACCACCCTCCTAGGGAAAAATATTTTTTCTAATATCCAACCTAAACCTCCCTCGCTGCAACTTTACTCCGTGTTCTGTCATCTGCTACCACTGAGAACAGTCTAGATCCATCCTCTTTGGAACCCCCTTTCAGGTAGTTGAAAGCAGCTATCAAATCTCTCCTCAGTCTTCTCTTCTGCAGACTAAACAACCCCAGTTCTCTCAGCTTCTCCTCATAAGTCATGTGCTCCATTCCCCTCCTCTGGATTCTCTACAATTTTTCCACATCCTTCTTGTAGTGTGAGTCCCAGAAATGGACCCAGTACTGCACACGAGGCCTTACCGATGTTGAATAGAGGGGAACACTCACGTCCCTCAATCTGCCAGCAATGTCCCTCCTTATACAGCCCAAAATGCCATTAGCCTTCTTGACAACAAAGGCACACTGTTGACCCAATATCTAACTGCTGTACCTTGTCCCCTACCACTGCCATGATGCAAGAACCCCATGGCCAGGCTAATTCCCCCAACCCAGCTATTTTAACCAGCCTCTATGACCGCGGCAGGACTCGAACCTGCAAGTTTCTGATCCGAAGTCAGATACCTTAGCCATTAGGCCACGCTGTAGCAATTTGATGACTCACCCCTGTGGCGCCTCCTGCTGGTCGTCCAGAAATCAGCTCTTCCAGCTCAGAGCACCCTCTGCAGGCTGGTGTCTCGCCATCTGCTGGCCCCCTGTCCCTACCAGACCCCAGTGTCCTTTTACCTGGGGTGCTGCTCCCTGGAACCCCCCAGACTCTGCCTCTGGGGCTCCCCTCCCTGGGGAACCCCCATTCGTCTATCCCTACCTTGCCTCAGTCTAGGGCTACTGCCAGTCAGCCATGAGCCCCCACTCCCTGGGGCAGACTGCAGTGTAAAAGCCACTCATCATAGGCAACGGGGGTTGGGCCAGCTGCCTTTGCTAACCCCCAGTACAATTTTAGGCCTTGGTATCAGGCCTGCAGCCTGGGAGGTCACCAGACCTGAGCTCCCCAGCTCAGCCTGCCCCTTCCCCAGCACTGCTCCACCCTCAATACCCTGTCACACAGGCAGCCAGGCCCTGCTCCCTCCCGGCCTGGAGAGATCTCCTGAGCACCTGGCTCACAGCCCTTTTATAAGGGCCAGCTGTAGTCTGTATGGGGCATGGCCCAGCTGTACCTGCTTCCCCAGTCAGCCTGGGAGCTGCTTGCCCCCAGGCACAGCTCTCTCCTGGGCTGTTTTAAGTCCCTCAGGGCAGGAGCAGGTGACCACCCCGCCACAGGCGATGTGGTTCCCCGCCGCCCCAGAGAGGGAGGAGTCCCGGCCAAATCCCTCTACAGGCCATATCTATCCACTGTGAGCCAAAGACCTCTTTCTTGAGTGGTAATAGCTCCTTTAGACCCCATCATTTTGTATGTATAATTGGGATGATGTTTTCCAATGTGCATCACTTTGCGTCTATCAACCTTGAATTTCATGTGCCATTTTGTTGCCCAGTCACCCGGCTTTGTGAGATCCCTTTGTAACTCTTCACAGTCTGTGTCACGTTACAAAAATTATCTGGAATCATATAGATCATTGGTGCAAGTAAGGTCCTGTAGGGGCACCAAATCTTAGGTAAAGGGGGTCATATAAGGTGTCTACGACCAGGTTATGGTCTGCTGATTATGATGATGCTATCTGTATGTGTGTATCTTGTTTGTAGCTAGAGTTATGAAGATTGGCTGTATAGTGTCTGTATTTCAAACTTATGCTTGCTTTTGGGTGAAATCCCAGACAAAATTACTGTTAGCTCTGCCTGGCCTTCCTGATGGCCCATCAAGTTCCAATCAAGCTAACAATGATCTTTGTAGATGCCTGTCCACACTCGAGCTTCCCCAGGAATGTGGCCGGGCTGCTCAGGTGCTGAATCTTGAGGAGTCATGTAACTGGACCACATGGCTCTGAAACTGCATTTTACAACTGGACTCTGATTAGCCAGAAGGAGGCGGTCTCCACCCACAAGAGGAAGTCTATATAAACCTGGGAGAAAGATCTCCATTTTGTCTTTTAATCTCCAGTCTCCAGCCTGGCTCCTACTTCTGGATGGGACTTTGCTACAAAGGGGCGATCTGGCCAAAGGATTGATGACCCATTCCTCCTGGGAATGTATTCGAGAGACTCTCTGATTTGAACCTGCAGTTATTCTACAACTGATGCAAGCCATGACTGCATGTATTTGATTTCCTTTAACCATTCCTAACCCTCACCTATATCTTTTTCCTTATATAATAAACCTTTAGATTTTAGACTCTAAAGGATAGGCTACAGTGTGATTTATGGGTGAGATCTGATTTGTATATTGACCTGGGTCTGGGGCCTGATTCTTTAGAATCGGGGAGAACCGTTCTCTTTATTTGGGGTATTGGTTTTCATAATCATTTGTCCCCGGGACAGGTGGCTGCTGGTGGTGATACTGGGAAGCTGGAGTGTCTAAGGGAATTGCTTGTGTGACTTGTGGCTAGCCAGTGGGGCGAAACCAAAGTCTTTTCTGTTCGGCTGGTTTGGTTTGCCTTTAGTGTAGAGAAACCCCAGCTTTGGGCTGTAATTGCCCCTTTTGGAAGCAATTTGTCCTGATCTGACACTCTCAGTGGGTCACACCAGGAACAGCACTGTCACAGTCTGCTTTGGACTTAACTGCCTTGAATCATTTTGTATCATTTGCTAATTTTGCCCCCTCAGTGTTTACCCCTTTCCAGATCATTGACGAATCTGTTGAACAGCCCTGGCCCAGTAGAGACTCCTCCAGGACATCACTATTTCCCTCTCTCCAGTCTGAAAACTGATTGTTTATTCCTACCCTTTGTTTCCTGTTTTTTCAGTTATTACTGATCCAGGAGAGGACCTTCCCCTCTTACCCCATGACAGCTTACTTTGCCTAAGAACCATTGGTGAGGGACCTTGTCAAAGGCTTTCCGAAAGGCCTAATAAACTCTATCCACTGGATCCCCCCGGTCCCCATGTTTGTGGACTCCCCTCAAAGAATTCTAGTAGATTGGTGAGGCGTGATTTCCCTTTTCAAAAACCAGGTTGACTCTTCCTCAGCAAATTATCTTCATCCGTGTCTCTGAAAATTCTGTTCTTTACTGTAATTTCAACCAGTTTGCCTGGTACTGAAGCCTGTAATTGCCACGATCACCTCTGGAGCCCTTTTAAAAAACTGGTGTCACATTAGCTATCCCCCAGTCATTTGGTACAGAAGCTGATTGAAATGACAGGTGACAGATATCAGGGGGTAGCCGTGTTAGTCTGTATCCATAAAAACAACAAGGACTCACAGGCGCCGACTTCGTGGGTGCTCCGGGGCTGGAGAACCCGCAGAGAAAAATTAGTGGGGGCGGAGCACCCACCGGCAGCTCCCCCCCGCCCCCCGGCTCACCTCCACTCTGCCTCCACCTCCTCCCCTTAACGTGCCACCGCCGCTCCACTTCTACCACCTCCCTCCCTCCCAGGCTTGCCGCGAATCAGCTGATTGGTGGGTAAGCCTGGGAGGGAGGAGAAGTAGAGTGGCAGCGGCGCACTCAGGGCAGGAGGCGGTGGTGGAGTGGAGGTGAGCTGGAGTGGGGAGCAGTTCCCCTGCGCACCCCCCCATCCCCTGGTTACCTACTGCTGGAAGCCCTCCCTGAGCCCCCCTCAGCTCACCTCCGCTCCACCTCCTCCCCTGAGCACGCTGCCATTCCGCTTCTCCCCCCTCCTTCCTGGCTTGCCGCGCGAAAGCCTGGGAGGGAAGGGGGTGTAGGGGAAATGCGGTGTGCCCGGGGGGGAAGGTGTGGGAATGGGGGTGGGGCAGGGGCGGAGTTGGGGCAGGGCTGGGGGAAGGGAGGGCTGAGCTAAAGCCAGCACCTATGCAAGGAGTCTGGTGGCGCCTTAAAGACTAGCATGTTCATTGGGCACAAGCGTTCGTGGGTAAAAAACCCACTTCAGATGCATGGAGTGAAAATTACAGATGCAGGCAAAATTATACAGACACATGAAGAGAAGGGAGATACCTCACAAGTGGAGAATCAGTAACAAATTCCGTTGCTAACTCTGTCCCCATATCTACTCTAGCAACACCATCATAGAACCCAACCACACCAGAGGCTCATTCACCTGCACATCTACTAATGTGATATATGCCATCATGTGCCAGCAGTGCCCCTCTGCTATGTACATCGGCCAAACCGGACAGTCTCTACGTAAAAGAATAAATGGACACAAATCAGACCTCAGGAATGATAATGTACAAAAGCCAGCAGGAGAACACTTCAGTCTCCTGGACGTTCTACAACCCATTTAAAAATAGCCATGCTTCTGAAACTGACTTCAAAGAGAAACTGCTGAGCTACAATTTATTTGCAGATTTAACACCATTAATTTGGGCTTGAATAGGGACTGGGAGCGACTGGCTCACTACAAAAGCAATTTTCCCTCTCTTGGTATTGACACCTCCCCATCAGTTATTGGCAGTGCACCACATCCATCCTGATCAAATTGGTCCTGTCAACACTGATTCTCCACTTGTGAGGTAACTCCCTTCTCTTCACCTGTCAGTAAAATAATGGCTGCATCTGTAATTTTCACTCCATGCATCTGAAAAAGTGGGGTTTTTATCCACAAAAAATCTTTGTTGTTTTTGAGACTACAGTTAGCAGTTCTGCAATTTCACATTTCAGTTTCTTCAGAACTCTGAGGTGAATCCTGTCTGGGCCTGGTGACTTGATACTGTTTAATTATCAGCTAGCTCCAAAAGCTCCTCTGACAACACC
Source organism: Dermatemys mawii (assembly GCA_007922305.1). Taxonomy (NCBI): domain Eukaryota; kingdom Metazoa; phylum Chordata; order Testudines; family Dermatemydidae; genus Dermatemys; species Dermatemys mawii. The sequence continues at coordinate 18,273,650 of ML677380.1, forward strand.
TCAGTGTGGGACAGTTCCTCACTTCCTTTTGTCACCTAAAAGTAATGGCTCAGGTGTGGGAATCATCCTCACATCCTCAGCCATGAAGACTGATGCAAAGAATTCATTGAATTTCTCCACAATGGCCTTATCTTCCTTGACTGCCCCTTTAGCATCTCGATCAGCCAGTGACCCCAGCTTCCTGCTTCTGATGTACTTTAAAAAAATTCTGTTACTTTCTGAGTCTTCACCTAGCTGCTCTTCAAATATTTTTTCCACCCTCCTAGTTATACTTTTACGCTTGACTTACCAGAGTTTATGCTCTTTTTTATTTTCCTCACTAGCATTTAACTTCCACTTTGTAAAGGATGCCTTTTTGCCTCTCACTGCTTCTTTTCCTTTGCTGTTTAGCCACAGTGGCACTTTTGGTTCTCTTACTATGGTTCTTAATTTGGGGTGTACATTCAAGCTGAGCCTCTATGGTGGTGTCTTTCAAGCGTTTCTATGGAGATTGCAGGGATTTCACTTTTGGGACTGTTCCTTTCATTTCTGTTGAAGTTCTCTGGGGCACTGAAGAGCGGCATGTTGATGAGCTCCTGCAACCTTCTGTTTCTGTTCTTAGATTACTGCTGACACCATGTCATGGACTTCTGCCCAGATGTGGGCTTGTCCCCAGCTGTGTTCATCACTGGATCCTTAATGCTCTGCCAGGTGTGGCGGAGGTTTGGTGAAATAAGGTATTTTATGCACAGCGCCCCGTAGTGGCTGAACAGCATAGCACAGTTTAGAGTGTGATCACACCAGGCCCTGCCCGGGCTGCAGGGCCGGGTCCTGCAGGCCTCACCTGCACGGTCAGACAAGGGTGGGTGCAATTGTTTCCATTTCATGCGATCAGCGGGCAGCCACGTGCTCCCTGGCAAGTTGCCATCGCTCTTCTCGGTTGGTTGGCAAAGGCTGGGCCGCCGATGCAGGGGAGGAGGGAGCCTAGCGTAGCATCTGAGCCGTGACCGCTGGACTTGCCCCGCTGAGCAGCCGGGGAGCCAGCCCCTGGGGGATCTGCCGGCTGTGCTGGCTGTGGACTGGGGAGCTTTGCCCCATCACCTCCAGCAGGGCCTGAGCTGCCTGGCCCCATGCTCATGAGAAGATCCCGTGTGTTCCCACGTGATGTTCACCAACGTGTGTCCTGCCAGAGCTGGCTGGGAACGGTCTGATGAACTTTTCTTCTCATGGGCCGATGGTGCTTTCTGGAGAAGGTTTCAGCTCCCGGCCGGAGGGCGAGGTGCCTTGGCCAGGGCACTGAGGGGGGTAGATGAGACCCAGGCTTGAGTGCCTATGGACAAGGCAGAGCAGGCCTTGAACCTGGCTCTCCTCCAGCCCACGTGAGCCCCAGCCCACTGGTCGGCTGGTGTGTGGAAGGGTCTTGAGTTCGTCCTGATTCAGCTTGGGAATCTCGAAAACGTTCGCGGGCGGGAAAAGCCGTTTCCTGCCCGACTCTGGTTCTCACCTGCTTCCACCTGTGCCGACACGTGGGGATGAACTGGCGTGAGGGCCAGGAAGCCAAAGCAGCTGGAGCTTTCACAGGGCGAGATGAGCCCGTCTCCTCCACAGGTTTGACCTTGTCCTGCTCCCACTCGGGAAAGCCACTTGCTGCCGGGGGGGTCACTTGAATTTTCCCTCGTGTTAGGAACCCACCTTTGTTCCTAGTGAAGACGAGGTCCCGGAGAGGAGGAACCAAACCCTGCTCCCTGCTCCTCGCGCTCGGGGAGAGTCGAGAGCTGGATCTGAAGGGGGCAGTTTGGGTCCCCCCGCACAAGTGGTACTGTCCATGGCCCACCCCCGGTGTGTGAGGTGCTAGGTGACAAGCCCAAGGAGCTCCCCAAGTGCCGGGGCAATGACAGGTGGAGACAGGCTGAGAGCAGGGAGAGCTCACGGAAGAAGGGGACAGTCCGGGCAGCGTGACGCCAGGGGTGTCAGTATGATGCCAGCCGTCCCGTGTCTGCAGGCGCCCGGCAATCAGCAGCGCAAGGGAGCGATTCAAGGAGGACGAGGCAGTGGCTGTGCAGGTGTTTGAGGGAGCTCCACCCAAGCATGGGCTCACGTGGGAGAAAGCCTAAGGCCTTGTTTGAAAATGTAACCAGCGGGCGGCAGAGCCCCGCACGAGGGGCTCTCGGAGGCGCATGGCCGGCTCTGTGGCGGGTGACGGAGGAGAGGTAGGTGGGCACTGACTGGAAAACGAAGCCAACCGCGAGTTATCAGGCTCGGGCACGTCACGTACATGCAGGGGAGGAGTCACCCCAGGGCTGGGCTCCCTGCTGGTGACTCGGGGGCAGCAGTATTCCCATCAGCCCCAGGGAGCCGTGGGAGGGGAGGGCTGGTCCCTGGGTGCTCGGCTCCAGTCCAGCTCAGCCTGGCATGGGAAAGGTGCTGCCCCTCTCTGCACCTTCCACCGCAGCTGGGTCAGTCCCAGCTGCCGGGTCAGGGGGTGGGCAGCAGATGGACCCCACAGCAGCGGTCACTGTCTCAGACACACTCAGCAGCATCCTGCTTCCAGCTCCTCGCAGCCTTTGTGGCCAGAAGCCCCGGCTGGGCTCAAACTGGGGAGAAAGGGGCAGCCACGCCCTGCCCTGCCCTGCCCTGCCAGCCTCCCATCTCACGGCTGGGGCTGGGGAGGCTGCAGCCGGCTCATTACAGGAGCTGAGAGGCTCCAGAGCCATCGGGCCAGCCCGGGAGGGCTGGGGAGAGAGGAATGCTTTCCTGGGGTCAGAACAGCCCCTTATCAGCTCTCTCCTGGCTAAGCAGGATTTTCCAGGGCTGGCCCGGGGCAGGGCAGTGAGACGAATGAACACACACAAACACACTCACCAGTGCCAGGGTTTGCAGGGGTGGGGCAGACTCCTGAGCCTCATTGTTCAGCTGGAAGCTGCGTGTCCCGCCGCTCGCCTGCCAGGTGTGTAAACCGGGGCTCTGCCAGGCAGGCGCCTGTCCAGTCACAGGTGTGTGCCGATCAGATTCACGCTCACACAGGCAGTCGTGTGCGTGCCACGCGTGCACACAGGTGCGTGTGCCAGTTGAGGCTGTTGGGTTGATTTTGTTGGAACACAAGTACACTGGCCTGGCATCTCCAGCAGAGGCGAATGTTTCTCACATTCTTCTGTTTGAAGGTTGCTCAAAGCTCAGTACAAACCTGTCCTGGCCCTGGCGGCGCCAGGTGCTAGTGACAGGCCAGGAGGCCCATCAAATCCAGGTTACTCCCAGGCTCGTTTTGCTCCTAACTTTCCACCAACTTCACTTTTTGCACTCGCTGGAAATTAAAACAAAGCCAAGCCCGCAGAATAAACAAACACACACACCCTGCCCCCCGCAGCCCTGTGGAGCGGAGGTTGTGGGTGCCCAGCTGGCCCTGGGCCCCTCGGCTCGGCACACCCCTCCCAAACCGGGGGCTTAACTGCTAGAACTCAGAAGCTGGGCCCCCAGAAATGCTGAGTTCAGCCCCCACCCCGCCGCCCCGTGGCAGGAGCCCCTCCCCTTCAGTTGCTGCCTGTAGATGCTGAGATGCAGAAACACCCCCTCCTGCCTGAGTCTCCCTTTCTTACCAACCGATGAGCCGGGTGCTAGTTTAGCCCAGGGGTCCCTCTCCCAAGAGACGCGCCAAGCTCATGGGCATTGAAGGTTCCGCGTGCCAGGGATACACTTGAACGTTTTTAGAAGGTCTCTCTCCATGTCTATATTATAGAAATAAACGACTAGTGTATTTAAGGTAAATAAGGTTTTTAAACTATTAAAGAAGCTTCATTTAAAATAAAATTAAAATGCAGAACTTATCAATTTAGCATGATCCTTGTCTGGGATCCCTGTCTCGGGTTCCGGCCACCAACCCCGCTCAGCCCGCTGCCGGTCGTGGGTCCCAAGCCACTCAGCCAGCCACTGGCCCCACTCAGCTCGCTGCAGGTCGTGGGTTCCGTTCACCCAGACCGGCAGGAAGCTGAGCGGGACCGGCGGCTGGGACCCCGACTGGCAAGGAGCTGGCAGCCAGAACCCCAGACCGGCAGTGGGCTGAGCCGCTCAACCTGCCCCCACTCAGCCCGCTGCCAGTCTGGGGTTCCATCCGCCGGCTCCTG
>ML677380.1:18277756-18317553 GCA_007922305.1 Dermatemys mawii
CTCGGCCGCCGGCCCCGCTCAGCCCGCTGCCGGCCTGGGGTTCAATCCACCGGCTCCTGCCAGGAGGGATCCTGGCCACCGGCCCCGCTCAGCCTGCTGCTGATCGGGGATTCTGCTCACTCAGGCCGGCAGGGGGCTGAGTGGGGCTGGCAGCTGGGACCAGCAGCGTGCCATTAAAAATTGGCTCGCATGCCACCTTTGGCCTGCGTGCCGTAGGTTGCCGACCCCTGGTTTAGCCTATGCTAGCCCGTGTGCCTCCTTGTCCCCATCTAGTGGCTGCAACACGCACAGACATCAGGGAGTCTCTTGGTGACTTCAGAGCTGCTCCTTTAGCTCCAGCAGCAGCGGTTTGTGACTTGAGATCCAGAGGTCTGGTGTTCGGTCCCCCTGGCGACTTGACTGGGGCACCATCCCAGGGCGCCTCCTTATGGCAAGACCTCAGACTAATGCCCTCCGCCTCCCCTCCTGCTGCGTGGTGACTCGTCTCTCCTGCCCGGTGACACTGACCGGCCCAGTCCTTCTGGGGTAACGACCCAGCGCCAAGGACTAAAATGCTTCCCCTCTTCCCAAGTTCAGTCCCCTCTCCTGGGCTCTGCTGCCTCCTCCTCCTCCCTTGGTCACAGAGCTCTCTTCCAGGGGGCCTGGCTCTGCTCAAGCCACTGATCCTCAGAGCGTTTCCCTGGAGGCTCTCTTGTCCTAGGTTGTTTAGGGGTTTCCTCCCTTCAGGACAGTCCCAAAGGACAAGCTCCTTCCTGCAGGCCTCTCTCATTCCTTCCCAGAGAGAGGAACCTTCCTCCCATTGCCCCGCAATCCTTCCTCCATAGGAACCTCCCAGCTGGGGCTGATCCTCCATGTGGTTCCCTGCAGGGGCCCCAGAATGGGCTAACGGGGCTGTCCAGCTGCCTCCCAGTGTGGGAATTACACTCCCCCTTGCAGCGACGCACTGGGTGTTTCCATGGCCTCTGCCCCAAATGTCTGGGGGTGGGGGTGGAAGGTGGAAACTGATGATTCCTGACATTGACCGACAGCTCTTGGACTGTAGTCCAGGGGTGGGCAAACTATGTCCCGAGGGCCACATCCAGCCTGTGGAACCGTCCTGCCTGGCCCCTGAGCTCCCAGACCCTCCCCTACTGTCCCTCTATCCCCGCAGCCTCAGCACGCCGTGCTGCCAGCGCTCTGGCCCGCCTCTCCTGGGCAGCACTGCTGTACCGATGCTGGTTCTGGCAGGACCCAACTGAGAGTGCCAATTCAGGGCAAAGTGCTTAAAGCAGGGCAGTTACAGACCAAGGCTGGGGTTTCTCCACCTTGAAGGCAAACCAAACCAGCCAGAGAGCGAGGACTTTCCTTTTACCCTACTGGCTAACCACAAGGCACACAAGCAATTCCCTCAGACACTCCAGTGTCCCAGTATCACCACCAGTGTCACTCGTTATGGGGACAAATGCTTATGAAAATCTATACCCCAGTAAAAGAAAAAAGTTTCTCTCGACCCTAAAGGACCATGCCCCAGACCCAGGTCAATATATAAAATCAGATCTTACCCACAAATCACGCTCTTGCCAATCCTTTAGAATCTAAAATCTAAAGGTTTATTAATAACAGGAAAAACATATAGGTGAGAGCTAGAATTGGTTAAATGGAATCAGTTTCATACAGTGATGGCAAAGTCCTTGGTTCAGGCTTGCATCAGTACTAGAATAAACTGCAGGTTCAAATCAAGTCTCTGGAGTACAAACATCCCCAGCTGGGATGGGTCCTTTATTCCTTTGTGTAGAACTTCCGTTTGTACAAAGTCCCTCCAGGCGTATGAAACAGGATTGAAGACAAGATGGAGGAGCTGCAGCAGCTTTTAATAGTTTCTTGCAATGTGGTCTCCATTTTCTCTGTTCCAAAGACAAGGCGTCCATCACAGGGCCTGGAATCACCTCAGAGTTCTGTTCATAGGCAGGTCCCTGCCTGCCTTGCTGAGTCACAAGGTGTATCTGCCTTCTCTCAATGGGTCTGTCTTAAGTATAAAGTAGCCCAGAATTCCTGTTTACCTGTAAGGGGTTAAGCTAAGGGAAATCTGTTTGACACCTGACCAAGGAAACCAATAGGAACCAAAGATGCTTTCAAACTTGCAGGGAGGGAAAGGAGTTTAGTTTCTCTTTCACTCGCTCGGAGCTATCAGGTGAATCAAACCTATTTCTTCTCTCCATCTATCTATGACCTTTCTAAACAGCAACAGTAAGTAAAGTAGCCAGGCAAGGTAGCTCAGTTTTCTCTTTGTGTTCAATCACTCATGAATTTCTCAGGTTTGGGGAATTATCACGAGGTTTTTCTGTAACTTTAAAGCTCAGCAGAGAGGAAGGGAGGAAGACGGAGGAATTCCTCGGTGGGCTTGTCCTTTTGTTTCTGTGGTGATGTACGTGCTCTTCCACTGATTTTTACAAGGGATTTCTTCTTTCTTTTTTTCTTTAATTAAAATCTTTCTGTTAAGAATTTGACAGCTTGTTTTCCATGGTTTAAGATCCTAGTTTGGATCGGGCTCCCCTAGCAGGATCAGTGAGAGGTTTTTCTCAAATCTTTCCCCAGGAAGGAGGTACAGACTTGGGGATGGGGCGGGGGTTGGAAAGAGAGGGGGCTTCAAGTGGCCCTGTCCTAGTTCTTGGGCAGTCGCTTGGTGTTGGCAGCATAACCATTCCAGACACAGGAGGAACTTGTGTCTGGGGGAAGTTTTAACCTATGCTGGTAAAATAAGCTTGGGGGTTATTTCTTTTTTTTTTTTTCATGCGGTCCCCACATCTGTACCCTAGAGTTCAGAGTGGGGAGGCAATTCTGACAGGGTCAGTTGTGTGGCTGATGGTCCTTAATGGGCCATCAAGCAGGCTGGGCAGCGCTGACACCAGCTTGTGGGGGATGTCACCCAGAAGCACAGCCCATGTTTGAAATACAGACAGTATAGAGCCAATACTTGTAACTTTAACTACAAAAACAATACACACATCCAGACAGCATAATCCTAACCACCAAACCAAATCCTGGTCTTAGACTCCTTATATGACACCCTTTGTATACGGTTTGATTCCCCTACAGGACGTTGGGTGCAACAATGGTCTATACAGTCCCAGCTTATGTCAATTGTCACAGCAGCGCTGCAGCGGCATGGCTGGCTCCGGGGGGGGGGGGGGGGGGGGCTGGCCGGGCCTCCCCCCCCACGCAGGGTAGTAAGGGGGCGGGGGCCAGGGGGTTGGATAAGGGGCAGGGAGTCCCAGGGGACAGTCAGGGGACAGGGAACAGGGGACGGTTGGATGGGGCAGAGGTTCTGGGGAGGGGAAGTCAGGAGACGGGGAAGAGGGGGCTGGATAAACGTGGGAGTTCCGGAAGTCTGTCAGGGAACAGGGGTGAAGTCAGGGGACAGGGATCGGTCGGGGCAGTCAGGGGACAGGGATCAGGGGAGTTGGGTAGGGGGTGAGGTGCTGGGGGAGCAGTTGGGGTTGGGGGGGTCTCAGGAGGGAGCGGTCAGGAGACAAGGAGCAGGGCGGGGTTGGGTTGGGGGTGGGTCCCGGGGGGGTCTGTGAAGTGGGGGATCAGGGGACAAGGAGCAGGGGAGCTTAGACAGGGGGTGAAGAATCAGAGAGGTAGACAGGGGGTGGAGTCCCAGGGGGAGGGGGGCTCTGGAGGGGGCAGTCAGGGGACAAGGAGCAGGGGGGATTAGATGGGTCAGGTATTCTGAGGGGGGCAGACAGGAGTCCAGGGGGTGGGGAGAGGAGGTCGGGCAGTCAGGGGGCAGGGGTGGGGGTTGGGGTCCCGGGGGTGGTGGTTAGGGTCTGGGAAGGAGTGGTCAGGGGAACAGGAGTGGAGGGGGTTGAATGGGTTGGGAGTTCTAAGGGGGGCAGTCAGGGGGCTGGAAGTGGGAGGGGGTCAGATAGTGGGCAGGGCCAGGCTGTTTGGGAGGCACAGCCTTCCCTACCCAGCCCTCCATACAGTTTTGAACCCTGATGTGGCCCTCGAGCCAAAACGTTTGCCCACCCCTGCTTTAGCCCCTGGCTCCCTGAGCCATGTCCCAGCCCCGGCCCAGCAATGGGGGCCTGTGTGAAGAAACCAGCCGCTGCATGGACCCAGGGGCTTCCACCCTCCTTGTTACCCCATCGATTCCTCAGTTTGCTGCTGCTGGCTATTCACCCACGTGTCTCTGTGCTCCGAGGGCCCATCCCAGTGAGGGGTTGCAAGCTGCATAACCCTGCTTGGGGGGCGGGGGAGGGATGGGGCCAAGGGACAGAGATGGAACGGGGAAGATGTTGATGGAGGGGTAGAAAAATGCAGTAGGCAGCTGGACTCCCCTGTGGGAGAGGGAAGGGGGCTTCAGAGTGGAATCTGCTCTGGGTCCCCAGCTGGCACAGACCTGCCCCATGGCCCCTGCCCTCCCAGCATGTGGGGCACAGAGCGGGGAAACGGGGCTGAAGGAAATGCACGGCAAGAACCTGGACCACTATAGTCATCGCCCATGGGATGGGGGTGACCAGGTGCACATAGAGGGGGGAGCTGCGGTAGGGGGCGAAGGGGGCGGGTGTGGGGGATGCTGGAACATGGCCACAGGAAAGGATTGGAGCAGCTTCAGTCAGCGGAATCAAGGGAGCTCGGGACCCCGCATCCTCGCCAGCCTGGGGCTCTCCCAGCATCCCCTTCACGGCCGAGCCTGCGGACAGACTGGGGCTCCCACAGCCACAGACAGGCGGCTCTTCAAGAGGAGCCCTGGCCCCGGAGCCTGCGGGCCTAGACCTCGACCCTGCAGCAGGCACTGGGCCTGGAGGAGCCCTGTGGAGGCCTGGGCGTCCCCCGCACACTGCCCCTGGAAGGCACATCTTGCAGCTCACGGGGCCCCTACAGCCAGCCCTGGCCCGGCTCATGGTCTCTCCCACCCCCTGCCAGGAGCTGCTGCATGCACAGCTGAGCATATGACATGGCCCTTTAGCTCTCTCAGTCCTGCTCCTTGCTGCCCAGGCCGGGGGGGACAGCTTGGGATGGCTTCAAAGCGCCCCTCGTAGCCCCATCACCTCCAGCTGCTTCCAGGGCTCATCCATTGGGCGGAGGTTGGCACATCCCTGGCTCCATCTGCCCTCCGGCTCCAGCCAGCCCCCTCTCCGCTCCTTCACACCCCTCGCGTGGATGGAGTTTCCCTGGTGGAGAGCTTGCGCTGTGAAGTGCAGAGCCGGGCCCAGGGAGCGCCGATCTGGCCCCGCTTTGCCAGGGGGCCAGGAGCGGGTGGGATGAGGCTAACCGAGCCCCCCTTGCCAGTGAATTCAGTGGGGCTGCACGGTGGAATACGCCCTGGCTCTGTGGCTCTCGGCAGGGCAGGGGGAGCGAGAGCGGCGCATTATTTCTGCCTCCCGAGATCCCCGCTGTTTCAGTGGTTTCCTTCTGTGTATTCCTCCCAAAGGTGAGCGAAGGCAGCTGTCCCGCGAGTGTGAGTGAGCCAGCGCTTGTACCCCCAGGCGTGGTTGTGATTCCACACTCCTGTGTGCGGGATTCGCCACTCCCCAAGCGTGGGGGTGAGAAAGCCTGGAATGTGTGTGGGGGGGGGCGGAGGAGGAATCCACCAGGCCCACGCGGCGGGGCGCACTGGGAGCGCTCTGCAGATCTGGATCAGCTGTCTGCTCTCTCTCCTCCCAGACCCCCCTGATCTGCACCGGGGCAGGAGCTGCTGCCCTCCCGTTCCGCCCATGCAGCAGCGAAGAACAAGCCTGAGGATGCATCGCCTCAGGGAAGATAAAACCATGACCCCCATCCAGTGCCCCAGGCCGCGCTAGGCCAGGCAGGATGCAGAAGCAGGCGGAGGGGACGTCGGCCCAGGCTGCTCTCCGTTTTGTCTGCATTCGCTGCGGCTCGGCCCTGCTGAGCAGGGCTCCTGGGGGCTGGGGGGATGCACTGAGAGCCAGCTGGGCAGGGGGGTGGGTGAACATGGGGCTTGGTCCATCGCTCAGGGGGATGGGCTGCTTCTCTTCTTGCTGCCCCTCAGCAGGCCAGGCCCGGGCCTGGTGGAGCTCTCACATTGCAGCCTGGGCCAGCCTTCCCCGCCCATCCCTGGCCCCATTGACTGGTCACTTCCCGCAGCGCTGCCCGTTCTCTGTCCCTCTCCCCGCTGGTCTCCAAGCTCGCACTCGGGGGCCACCAGCAGCTTCTGCCCGTGGAGACACAGCGATGGGCAGGGCCACCCCCTGCATGACACCAGGCGGGTGTGTGGGGAACTCACCCCTCCCTCATCAGACTCCGCCATGGTATCCCCAACCCCCCTTGGCCGCCCATCTTGCCATGCTGCCAGCAGGAGGCCCCAGCCTTTCATGCCAGACTGTGCCCCGATGGCAGTCAGGATGGGGGCGGGGTCAAGTCTGTCTCAGCCCCCCAGCATCCTCCCCTCAGCCAGGCTTTCTTTCCGCCCCGGGGGAAGGAGGCACGGGGCAGGGAGGGCAGGTCACTGCAGTGCCCCACCTGACACCCCATGTGGAGTTCAGAGAGAGGTTATTGAACTGGGGGCCCCGCCTTGGGGGCGGTGCCTTTACATGCAGGTGGGTGGGTGGTCCTGGGCAGTGCTTGTCAGGGACCCCTTGGGTGGGGTTTGGAAGGGCTGCGCTGCAACGGGAGCGGGGTCACTAGGGAGTTTAGTCACATGCAGCGGGGGGCTTCTTTAGTTTGCTTGTTCTCTCAGCAATGCTTTGACCAACAGGCTGGCCTGGAGCGAGCTCGGTAGCCGTGACTTGGGCAGCCACTCGTAGAGGAAGCCAGCGGCAGGTGTGCATGGGCAGCCTGTCTCTGCTGGGGCTACCACGGGCTAGTCAGGGGACGGTGCCGCCTGGGCGAAGGGAGCGACACCCGGGTCTCCCCCCAGGAACGGCAGTGGCTGGGGAGCTGGAAGCCCACGTGGGCGCCCTTGCTGGATCGCTGCCTTGAACTGCGCTGGTCCTGTCCCTCAGAGGCGGGACTGTCTCGATACAAGAGTCCTGGCCCCGGACCCAGCTCCCTGGCATGGCTGGGGCACCCTCGCCACAGACAGCCACAGCTCCAGGGCCAGGAGACCTCCTGGACGCTGCGGGGTGGGCCAGGCATGTCGCCTACAGCCCAGGTCTCTCTGATGTCAGCTAGAGCAGCTGAGCAGGGCCGGGGCATCAGCGGAGTCAACCCGTGGCGAGGCGGGGCCTTGTCAGAGGAAGCTAACGGAGCGGGTGTGAGGAGAGCGGCCTCCGTCTGAGTCCTGGTGTCCTGGAGCAGAGCCCCCCATAGGCAGAGGTGGGGAGAATCCGGGAGCCATGACTGGGTGCAGACCCCCTGTGCCGCTGCCAGTGAATGGGTCTGGCTGGACTCCCCCATGGGAAGTCTGCACGAGACCCTTCCCATGTCCTATGTCCATCCCCCGAGCACCCCGAGGTCTCCATGGACAGCTGGGGACAAGAGAGGCTGGGGTCCAGCAAGGGATCAAAGGCGGCACTCTCAAGTCCCAGGCTAGGGCTCTAACCACTGAGCCATCCTGCCTTCCTCTCAGGACAGGCCTGACCTCGGTTCAGTAGCTGGCCGTGCAGGAGTCGCTGGGCGATCAAAGCAGACGCACGAGGGAGCAGGGCGCAGCGGGGCTGCTCAGTGCTGCTCCACGTGGCCCCGGGGGCAGGTCGTGCGCTGGTGGCATCGTGGGCAGAGTTCGTGCCCTGACCGTGGGGCGCCCGGGGCCGGGTGGCCCCAGAACGCAGCAGCTGCCAGGCCCGTCATGCTGTGCCCAGCCCTGCCTTGGGCGTCCCGAGTTCCACGGCTGGGGAGTCCCCAGGGCGCGTGTCTCTGGTGCACCCATGAGCGGAGAGCACGCGTGTGCGTAGGGTGCCCTCCATGCCACTGCGTCTGGGAGCTGCTTGGGGTAAGCTCTGCCCAGAACCTGCACCCCTGAGCCCCCACCACCCCTAGCCTTGATCCCCCTTCCACTCTCTGAACCTCTCAGTCCCAGTCCGGAGCATCTTCCTACACCCCAAACCCCGTAACGCTAACGCCATCCCAGAGACTGCACCCCCAGCCAGAGTCCACACTCCCCCCGCCCCCGTGGTGATGGGGAGCCAATCCCTTCCCTGGTTGGGGGATGGGAGGAGTAGGGGGTGATTTTCTCCCTGGCTGGGGGATGGGAGGTGGAGAAGTATGGGCTGGATGAATGGACCATAAGGTGGATAAGAAGCTGGCTAGATCGTCGGGATCAATGGCTCCATGTCTAGTTGGCAGCCGGTATCAAGCGGAGTGCCTCAAAGGTCGGTCCTGGGGCCGGTTTTGTTCAATATCTTTATCAATGGTCTGGAGAATGGTGTGGACTCCACCCTCAGCAAGTTTGCAGATGACACTAAACTGGGAGGAGTGGTAGATACGCTGGAGGGTAGGACAGGATACAGAGGGATCTAGACAAATTAGAGGATTGGGCCAAAAAAATCTGTTGAGGTTCAACAAGGACAAGTGCAGAGTCCTGCACTTAGGACGGAAGAATCCCATGTACTGCTACAGACCAGGGACTGAATGGCTAGGCAGCAGTTCTGCAGAAAAGGACCTAGGAGTTACAGTGTTTGAGAAGCTGGATACAAGTCAACAGTGTGCCCTTGTGGCCAAGAAGGCTAACAGCATTTTGGGCTGTATAAGTAGGGGCATTGCCAGCAGATCGAGGGACATGATCATTCCCCTCTATTCGGCATTGGTGAGGCCTCATCTGGAGTACTGGGTCCAGTTTTGGGGCCCACACTACAAGAAAGAGTATAGGCCCTTTTGGAAAAATTGGAGAGAGTCCATGTGGCAGGGCAGGGGTAAAACCCCTTGAATGCCCTGCCCCTGCTGGCTAAGCCCTGCTTTCTGGCAGGAGGGCGGGGCAGAGGCTTGCAGCAGCCAGCAGGGAGCTCAGCTGTGGGCCCTAATGAGGGCTGGCTCACAGCACTGGGCTGGGCTAAGTGGTCACAGCTGAGGCTGCAGACTGAGAGGGCTAGAAAAGCCCTGAGTTTAACTTAGTTAGAGAGGCAGGCCAGGAAGGGGATAGGAGGTTCCTCTGCCTCCTCTTGCAAGCAAGGTGCCTGGAGACCCTGGAACCAGGTACAAAGAAGGTAGCTGTTGGGGGAATAAAGGGAAGCATTTCCTTGCACTGAAGCTACTGATGTACGCTGTAAATAAAGGACACTAGGGTGAAGCACCAGAAAAGGGTGTGAAGACTATTATTTCTATTAGCCAGAGCAGAGGGAGAGAGACAGAGACCTGTGCAGACCCTGTGACAGTCCAGAAAAGGGCAACAGAAATAATTAGAGGCCTGGAGCACATGAGTTAAAAGGGGAGGCTGAGAGAACTGGGATTATTTAGTCTGTGAAAAAGAGAAGACTGAGGGGAGATTTGATAGCTGCTTTCAACTATCTGAAAGGGGGTTCCAAAGAGGATGGATCTAGACTGTTCTCAGTGGTACCAGATGACAGAACAAGGAGTAATGGGCTCAAGGTGCAGTGGAGGAGGTTTAGGTTGGATATTAGGGGGATGGTTAAGCACTGGAATGGGTTCTCGAGGGAGGTGGTGGAATCTCCTTCCTTAGAGGTTTTTAAGGTCAGGCTTGACAAAGCCCTGGCTGGGATGATTTAGTTGGGGTTGGTCCTGCTTTGAGCAGGGGGTTGGACTAGAACCTCCTGAGGTCCCTTCCAACCCTGAGATTCTGGGATTCCATGACTCTGGGCCAGGAAGACTGGCTGAGTGGGTGGGAGCGTGGTTGGGGGCAGGGCAGTTGGCTGCAGTGTCATTGCACACCCTGAGGAACAGGACTGAGATCAAAACTGAATTAAACCTCAGCCCTGTATGGGCTTAGCCCAGCCCCTGGCCTAGCTGCTTCAGGATTGATAGACCAATTGGGAACCCAGGATGGGGCTAGCTCTGCCCCCCACAGCCCCCAGGGGACTCCCTGGGCCCCTGCACTCTGCCCCCTACAGCCCCTGGGGGCTTCTCAGGGCCCCTGTGCTCCGAGCCCCACTCTCATTCACTGCTAACACAGGGCCAGATCACAGTAGCTGGGAGTCGTGATATGGGGAGCAAAGTAATGTTGATGTGGGGGCATTTCAGGTTCCCCGTATGCTACTTCTGGCTGTCCCCTCACAGGCTCTCGGTGCGGGGTGACATTCCCTCCAGAACATCTTGCATCTCTGAGGTGGCACTGGGGGATATGGGCAAAGCCTGGGGCTCCAGTGAATCCCAGGACATCTTTGCCCACGTGGGCAGCTGCGTGGCCTGTGGGTAAGGTCCTCTCCCGTTAGGAGGTGCAAGGAATCCCCATAATCTGGGCTGCTGTGGGAGCGGGGCCTATGGCAAACTGGGAGCAATGTACAGATAGCTGGCATTCCCCCTGGCTGTCAGTAACACTTATTACCATAGTGCTCGACACCCCACTGACATCAGGGCCCTGCTGTGCCCAGTGCTACAGACATCATGTGAGCCAAAAGGCTTACAGCTGAAGCAGGCAAGACAGAGCCAGGACAGGAGGGGAAACTGAGACACGGAGCAGGGAAGGGACTGACCTGGTGGAAGGTCATCCACCAGGTCAGCACTAAAGCTGGAACTGGAAGCCAGCTCTTCCGGTTGCCAGGCCAATGCCCTGCCCACTGGGCCATGCTCCCTACTGAGAGGGCCTGAGCATTCATAAATCAGGTCATGCTATCTCTACTTTATATATGGGGAAATTGAGGCAGGGTGTGACATTGAAGCCGGTAAGGCTTTATGAAAATATGCTTATGAATGTATGTATGACATAATGGAAATGTTATGCTATGTATGCCATGTAACATTTCTCTGTAAAGATTGATCTACTGAATATAGTACACTCCTACAAATAGGATGATCATTTTTTGTATACTTGTTTAATTTTAAGTAGCCTTAATAAAGCATTTGGTCAGCTTCTTTAGAAAGGAATTTGCAAGTTAAGTGCCCACTCAAGAAACACTTAAAGTAACAATGAACTTGGAGATGCTCAGATCCACATCTGAGCTTTCCCAGGAATGTGGTCTGGCTGGTAAGGAACTGAGTCATGCATGGACATGTGACTTGCCCATGTGACTCCAAAACTCCATCCTGGAGCTGGACTTTGCATAGGATAGAGGAGCGGGTCTCCATCCACGAGAGAGTCTATTTAAGCCCCTGGGAGACTCCTCCATTTTATCTTCAGCTGGCTCAAGAGAGCCTCTCCACCCCAAAAGGTTACCTGAAAGAGCCTGGAATAAAGGACAGTAACTACAAGGGGTGTGAGTGATTGCTGGACCCAGACTAGAAGGAGGCTAGTCTGTAAAGGAAGCTGAATGGAACAGCTCTGAGGGCGAGGTTTCATCAGTCATCACTTTCTTACTGTATTAGGTTCAGACTTGCATGTTTTGTTTTTTGTTTGGTAATTGTTTGTTCTGTCTTATTACTTGTAACCACTGAAATCCTACTTTTTGTATTTAATAAAAACACTTTTTACTTATTAATTAACCCAGAGTATATATTAATACCTGGGAGGGGGCAAACAGCTGTGCATATCTCTCTATCGGCCTTAGAAAGGGTGAACAATTGATGAGTTTACCCTGTATAAGCTTTATACCACATAACATGGATTTACTTGGGTTTGGACCCCATTGGGAGCTGCTCATCTGAACGTTGGAGACAGGAACACGTCTTCAGCTGTTTTCAGTTAAGCCTGCAGCTGTTGGAGGGCCATTGTTCAGACCTGGGGTTATGTTTGAGCCAGACACACCAGCCTGCTATAAACCAGGCAGATCTCTGGAGTCCCAAGCCAGCAGGGAAAACAGACTTGGAGGTAGACTCGGCACGTCAGGTGACAGTCCCAAGGGGGTTCTCTGTGATCCAACCTGTCACACAAGGCAGTTAAGAGTCTGGGTTTCAGACTTGCTAAGCACCTGGTGCTCAGTTGGGGTGTCACCTTAGTACTCCGGAGAACAGGCTGACAGGACTCCTAGGGTCTGTAGAGGCCAGGCTGTACTCAGACACATGGGCCTTACTGGACCCCACCTGCAGCCAAGCTCTCACTGAAGGTGGGAGGGCTGGAGGAAGAAGTGCAAGGGGTGGGTGTTATGGACAGCCCTTGGAGGGAACCTGGAGTAGATCACCGCCCTGACGTGAAGGCCGTGGGGGTTGGGGGACATGTCTGTGTCAGGACATGGGCTCAACTTTGGTGGCAGCCGGTTCCTCCCCATGGACCCTACCTGGGCCGTGCCTTGGTCTCCATCAGACGGTGTCTCTTCCAGGAGCAGCAGCCATGCCCAAGTGCCACGGGGCAAACAGGCCCACCCTTGACAACAGGGTCTGTGCACCGCAGAGGTCTGCAGACAGCTCTGTGGATAGTTCCCTCTACGGGGTGCGGCAGGGCGGCTGCACATGAGAGAATGAAGGGCTGTGCAGGTGTGGCTCCCTGATGAGGAGCCTGGACTCTGGAGGGGTGGTGGCCTTGGGGAGAATAGGGGCTAGGTGGGAGGGGGCAGTGGGATGAGAAGTGGGGGGAATTTGGGATGTGTAGGTCTGCAGCGGCCAGAAAGAGACAACTTTCCCCAGCTCCAGAGCTGCGGCTGCTGGGAGAGACAGCCTTTCCCGCTGGCTGTAGACCAAATGATGTCCCCCCACCCGCATTTGTTACAGTTTGGAATACTTAATATTTTATTACCTTTGTAGCCCGTTTCATGACTGTGATGCACGATTTGCACGTATGATTCATCCCTGTTGTATAAGACAGTAAACTTGCACTCTAGAATCGGTAAATCTAGACTTAGTCATGCCATATGTAAGCAAATAAGCCAGTCATTTCCTTTAAGCTTATCCAATTTTTTGAATGTTCAGAATAACTGAAATGCACTGACATCAAGGAGCTGAACTGTGCCCCAGCGCTGGGTGGCCCAGTGTTAAATGGGGTTACAGGAGTGACTGCCTGTCTCGCCTTTGCCCTTGCGAATTGAAGCACTAACTGACCAATGGTGTTTTCAAGCAATAGACTAGCCAGCGTTGTCAGTCTCGTCTCGGCCATTGTTGATCGAAGATGTTTCATAAAGTTGGGCTCCCCCTCTGTGGAGTGGAGAGCACGTCCCGCGTGGTGAGATGTGACAGATGTACTCCAATTTGGCAGAGAGGTCTCTATCGCTGATGTCCAAACATTCCCCGTGTCAGCCTCTGGTGAAGGTCTACACAATTGTTCAGGAGTGTGTTCCTGTCCACCATCAGCTTCCTAAGGTCATAAGCCCCCACTTCCCTCGGTCTTTTCGTGCTGCTTCATTTGTCCAAACAAGCCAGCAAAGAATGTCACCCTTGAATTTTACTTCCGCACTTCCCAGTGCCTCACCTCTGCCCTTGCAACCAAACTGTCTCCTCTTCTGACGAATACGAGTTCCCTTGAAGACTAGCTCAACTTCTAAGTTTTTCACCATTTCTTTGGCAGCAGTGATGACATCTTCATGCCCATTGTCTCTGTCGGCCACCGTGTAATCAAGGCAGCATCTCATCACCGTAGTGTCCACCCTCTGAGTTTGTAATGCCTTGCAGACAGTGTTTGCTTGGAACAGGACCACCACTGAGATGGGAAATTTTGAAGTCAGTGATGTGGTTTGCCGGCCTTTGCACCTCGTGTCAGATTCTGACCTTGGCTTTACCTGACTGCGCCAGTTCCATCAGGGCATCGTAATCTCAGTCCCTTGGTGCCTCCCTGGCGTTACGCTGTCAATGCGGCTCTCCCACGAGTGTCACGTAGCGGCTTCATGTCAGGTTTGTAACCCTGTCTGTCTGTGAGGATCTTCCACCTGATCGTTGATGCTGTAAACAGGCTGTGCAGCCGTGGCACTACTCCGAAGAGAGAGACTTTGTCAGTTGATTTCACTCAACGCCGATTCAGTTTCTCACCATTCAAGTGCATTGTTTTGCAGTGTGACTTCGAGAAGTGTCGCTTTCTGGAAACGCCATATCCTTGATTTTGCCCGGCCCATTCAAAATTGTACAATCGATATGGGCAGAGTTGAGCGCTGGCTGTAAAGCAGGATCTGATGGATCAATTTGTGATGTGCAATTTTTCTCATTGCTGTTTCTGTCCTCATGAGAGAATGATTCTTCATCATCATGCCTCTTCTTCACGCTGGCAGGAAAACTGGATGATTCTCCAGCTCTTTCCTCACCTCTCCATTCCTTATCGTCAGGTAAAACTTGTAATAGGACTTCCATCGCTTATGCTTCGCGCCTCAATTTCTTCTGCCCTGGGACAATGGCTAAAACCTGGTCTATGTTGTTCTACTTCAGAGATTTTTCCCATCAAATTTGCCCCTTGCTGCAAACTAGATTGCAACTGAGCTTTTTTCATTTCCTCTACAGAGCTCCCGAAGGCTTCTTCAAGGCATCTTTTATTTTCTATGGGGGAAAACAGCCGGTATTAGGGAGAGGTATTAGATACTCTGTTCACTCTTTTGCCTCCTGCTGCACATTGAGTGGACTTCACTTTGTTCTCTCTCACTGACTGGTGATGCCCTGCTCTTTGCATACCGGCGAGGGCAAAGCTGGTGACATCCTAGGAGGTTCAAGGAAAATACAATTCTCAGGAAGTCTGGAAAGTCTCATGAGATTCTACCAAGGTCCAGAACGTCCTCGGAGGCTAGGGGAAAAATGAGTCCACATACAAAATACCTGAAACATTTTAATTCAAGCTTTCTAGTTTCCCTTGTGTGACAAACAACAAAAGCGGCACTCTTGAGCCTGGAGTCCCCCTGGACCCCTGGCAGTTGCCTGCCCCTAAATCTGCCCATTCCGTCTGGGAAGGTTTAGCAGGGGCCTCTCCCTGAGGAGGTGGCAAGTGGGTTGTAGGGCATCAGGAAATGGACCCCCTGGCCTAGGCACCTAGCCATGCAGCCTCCGTGCATTGCTGTGAGGTAGCTCTAGTGATCTCAGACACAGTGCCAGGAGCATGTGCAGCCAAGGGTTACAACAGAAACACGTTAGCTGCGGTTTGCCCATCTAATCCCAGAGCCGCGGCCTGGTAAACATGGCTCTGTAGAAGGTGTTGCCTGCCGTTTGTCCTCCCTGCTCATGTGCCTCATGGGGCCCAGCACAGGCACCAATCTCTTGATTGATTTGATTTTTTATTTTTTTTTCCTTCCAGATCCTTGTTAATTAGACAGAAGCCGTGGAGCCATGTTCAGGTGGAGTCTCTGCCAGGCGTGTGACCAATATATCAATCATCCTGTGTGAATCCTGTGAACTTTTGCTGTGTGCTTTGTGGTCCCAGCCTGCCCCTCTCCCACCCTTGTGTCCTGCACTGAGACACCTGCCTGGCTCACGCAGGGGGCTGGACCAGATAAGTCTGCATGGCCAGCATACAATCCTCCCCCACTCTCCCCTCTGCGGAAGTCAGCCTGGCATGGGTGCCAGGTGGAGCCCATCTTTGGGAGTGTTAGCCCCTGGCTCTTCTCCTTCCTGCACTCCCCCAGGCCTCCACCTCCTCCCCCCGCAGCCAGAGCCCTGGGATCCCCTGCTCTCTCCCTGCCCCAAGCTGGAGCAACTAGTTACACTAAGTTAAAACCCAGACTCTTCACTTACTTCCCTCCAAGGAGAAAATGACCAGCAAGGTCCCAAGGGCTGCGACTGTCTGATGGGGGTCAGAGAATCTCTGCACAAGCAGCCCACAGACTGATGGAGTCAGTGAAACCTTGCTGTCCAGCATGAGACCCGCAGCTCAGCACCCTGTAACATCACCCAGAGGCAGGGGCATTCTGGGAAGATTGATGTGCTCCGACCAGGCAAAGAGAAGAATTTTCTCTGCAGCTCTCCAGAGGAGAGGCCCAGATGCTGTAATCCCCTATTAGAATGTTAAACCAGCATCTCCTAAATTTCCAGCCCGAACTTGCTCAGAGAACGATGTTGTTAAGCTCTAAAGCTGTAATTGCCTCTCAGCTAGGGCAGGGGTGCTGGAATCATTTGTATAGTGGGGGGCTGAGAGCCATTGAACCAAACTATAAACCCTGGATAGAATAGAAACCACTTCGAGCTGGGGCTGCAGCAGTCCCCTAGTTCCAGTGCCTATGAGTAGGGCTTTCCAAAGCATCATCCACCCCTGACTGTTAGTAGGTTAGGACAGGCTCAGCCAATGAAACAAGGTAGAGATGTTACATCATCTGCTAAACTCCTAGGCTGCCTGTACTCTGGGAGTGGAGTGTTGGTAGTTAGGGGGGCTCTATGCACAGTCTTGCACCAGTGTAACGAGGTTGGTTAGGGATGTGGCTTTTCAACTGAAATGGTTGTACCATGGCACTACCACCCCTAATGGGGAACCAGAGGGGCTGGTAAAAAGGCACATTAGACTCGTGTAGCTTGTACACTAACTGCAAGCTATGGGGAAAGAAGGGTCCCGTTTATTTCCCTTTCCTGATTAGAGATGGAGCAGTCAATAGAAGGCAGGAATTCAAGAGAGGGATGGAGATGGCCACAATTCCTAGCATCATGGAGGTGTTAGCAAACAAATCCTCAGAGTCCCTGGGAGATGAGTAAAGAAATATCCCCACTGTACAGATGGGGAAACTGTGGCACAGAAAGGGGCTGGAGCTGGCCCAAGGCACACAGAAAATCAGCAGCAGAGTAAAACACAAGAAACCAGCTGTTCCTAGTCTCCAGTCACCTTAGCTCACTAACCCAGAGCCTCAAAGGTATTCAGGTGCCCAACTCCATAAAATCAATGGAGTTAGGTATCTAAACACCTCGGAGGATCTGAGCCCTCATGTCCAACGGCGTAATGCCCATCCACTGTATGCCTCTCTAGTAGTGACTGGGCCACATACAGAGGTTCAGAGGCCTTAGCTAACACAGCTCGATCATTTACCTCAGGTAGAAGAGGCTTGTGCTTTTAGATCCGGATATCCCAGGGGTGACCCAGGAGCCTCTCCATGCCAACCTGGCAAAGGGCAGAGAGAAGGTGCAGGGGGCTGCAGGCATCTCTTGAGTTCAGCCTGCAGATTCTAGTTCACCAAAGTGTGTCCTGGAACATCTCCGGTGAAAGCCTGTGTCCCACGCTCATCAGTATCCGTGCAAAACACAGACAGAAGTCGTGTGAGGAGTTGGGTATGTAGGTGGAAAATTATGTTCTTAAAGTGGGGATACCCTTATCAGGAGGTGTACATCACAGGTTTGGTCTACTATTTTGGGGGATAAAGACGACACCCTGGCATCCCTCTCCTAGGCAGTAAATGGATAGCAAATTTACTTCCTGCAAGTGGGATCTCAACCAGGCTTGAGAACACTGGAGAGAGCTTTGTGTGAGATGAGTTTCTTTAGACGAGAGGATAACTCGTTAGTTAGGTTTAGTCTCTAGAAAGCGTGTTATGATTTTCTTTCATATGGAACCATTTGTTTCCAATATTCTTACTCACTGTCACTTGAGTGTCTGTTCTGTGGTAATTAACATATCTTGGGCTTCACTCTAAATCTATTGTGATTTATATTCTTCATCAAAATATTATTGTTATGATACAAATATGGCATAACTAAGATATGTTTTATGCAAGATGAGCCATGTAAGGTATCACTGGAAACATTCTGATTTGCTGAATGTGATTATCCAATCTGTATACATGTCTCATTTCTGTATCTGTGGTTAGGAATATTGACTATGTAACAATTACAGCTGTGTGTTGTGACGGACTCAGACCAGAAGGCCATTGAAGTGTAGTCCAAGGCAAATATATCAGCCTCAGGATGAGCAGGTCCCTGTTCCCTGGGTAGCCAAACAAAGGCTACTTCAAGTGACTTGATTGGCCTGACTCCAATTAAACCAGATAAGGTCATTGAGCTAATGCAGGCCCCTGACTCCAGTTAACTGGCAGAGGTCAGTGAAGACGGTTAGGCTAAAGGAGATAGCGGAACTAATCAAGGTCCTACTCCTACTGCTTAAAAGCTCTCCTTTCAGTGCCCCTGCAGGAGAGGAAGCATTGCTGAATCCTGAGGTAAGGGTGACGCTGGGAAAAGGGACCATGGGGAAGTGACCCAGGGAATCAAAGCAGCTCCAAAGGTGAAGGAGAAGCTGCCAGCTGCTGGAACCCGGAGTAGAGGGTGCGCCTGGGTTCCCCCCCATGCTCTACAGAGACCCCTTTGAGAGGGGAAGCAGGTCATGGTCCAGGCAGGAGCTTGAACTGCGCCCACTGAGCTCTAAGGAGCAACAAAGACTATGGGGTATCCCCCCCACTTCCCACCTCCCATACTGGCCTGTGATGACAGTAGCTCAGTAGATTGACCCTTGCCACAACCCTGAGAAAAGGGAGGTCACATTGAGGGCCTTAGTGAGCTTCTGAGCTACTGATTCCGCCTGGAAGTTGCGGACCCACCAATACAGGCTTGGAGCTTTGTCACAGTGTGTTTGGGGGAAGGACAGGAGGCCGTCAGCCTGAAGGAGCCACTGAAGAGAGACAATCGAACTTTGGAGATATTATCTCCCACCATCCTAAGGAGCGTCCTGGGTTGTTGCTTTGACACTGCAAGTCCTCTGGTGATATCACCTAGTATGACGCCCCACCTTGGACTCTGCTGGTATTTCTCCACAGGAAACAAAAGGCTCCCGCCTTATGTAAATTCTATTTAAAGCTGGGGAAGTAAATCCCTCAGGACTCTTCTCAAGTGGCTCCCTAGCCAAGAAGGAAGATGGCTAAAAACACCCAGGGGCAAGGGCTATGTTCTGGCAGAGATGAGTCCACTCTGTAAAGAGAAGTAACTGAAACGCTAAGCTAGAGAAACTCTGCAACCTGCCCAAAACAAGCCAATTTAGGGTAGAAATTACATTTTGTAACCTGTTTCTTGAATGTATTCAGCTTAGTTTGTGTGTTTTATTTGCTCAGTAAGCTGCTTTGCTCTGTTTGCTGTCCTTTATAATCACTCAGCGTTTCTCTTTTATAGTTAATCAACTTATTTCTTGTTTATTTCAGAACCCGGTTTGTGCAATTCACGTTGGGGGCGGGGGACAGCTGTGCCTAGCTCTCTGCACACTGCGGGAGAGGGAGAACTTTCATGAGCTTGCACTGTAACAGTGCAAAACACTGTTCTTTGGGGTTTGTATCCCAAAGGAGGTGCGCACAGGAGCGCTGGGCAATGCCCGAGCCGATCTCCACGTCTCTGTGTCCATTTCCAGCTGGCTGTGTCTCTACTTGGGTGTGTGCGGGAGAAGGCTTGCAGGCCCGGCACAGTGGAACAGGGTGAGGAAACCCAGGCTGGTGGAAACGGGGGGCTCAGGTAGACCCCAGCAGGTCAGATGATACCCTGGATTGAGTGGGGAGGGTCCAACCCATCATATATCTCAAAGCTTTGGTGTTGGGCCTGAGCTGAATCTCCCAAGGCTGGGTAGTTCTGGGCGTGTCCAGTGGCTAAGGGGGCTGGACACTGTGGGGCACTCGGGGGTTCCTGGGTGCCTCTCTCTGCCTGCATGGAGACAGCGAGGTGTGC
Organism: Dermatemys mawii; assembly: GCA_007922305.1. NCBI lineage: Eukaryota > Metazoa > Chordata > Testudines > Dermatemydidae > Dermatemys > Dermatemys mawii. The sequence continues at coordinate 18,297,206 of ML677380.1, forward strand.
TCAGGCCTGGAAGACAGGGCTGGTTTTGCCAGAGGCCGCTCCACAGCAGGGAGAGGAGTCTCATGCTAAGGGCGGGGGGCGGCGAGGGGTGCAGGGTAACTCTGGCAAGGCCCTTGGTTCAGTGCTATGGGCTGGGACCAAGCTTAGTTCTGCTCTCCACTCCCCTGCTGTATGTTGCAATTCCTCCAGAGAGGAGAATGGGGAAGGGGAAGATGCTGTCCCTGCACACTCAGTGAGGGACAGCATCTTCCTCTGGGGGCAGACAGCGATCAGAGTGCAGGAGCAGGGTACATAGGTGCCCGTCTATAACAGATTAGAGGAGAGCAGGCCGTGCCGCATGGCTGTACAGCGAGCAATGCCCTCGTTTCCTAGCTTTAAGGGATGTGGGATTTGAATACCTGCGGCAGGGCTCTGATGCTAATGCCATGGCAGAGAGGTGTGGCCGTCACACCATCTGCACACTCGGACTCTGCCCTAGTTCTGCCAGCCCTGGCTGGTTTGAGCTTAACCCCCCATGCTGGAGAGGGAAGGCAAGCATGCAAGGAGGGGGCAGCACACTCCCCAATGATCCAGTGCTGGCAACTCTCCTGGCTTTAGCACAAGTCGGTGTTTTTCGGAAAGCCTCCAGCTCCTGGAGTCATGTGATTCTGAGACACCCAGCTTCCCTTTCAAACACCAAGGAGGAGCTGGGGAAGTATTTTCTAGCTCTGGCAGTGGCACTGAAATGTGACCCCTAGAAGACTCAATAATCATCCAGCAAACTTTATTAGTGTTTAAATCCTCTGATGTATAGAGGCGGCCTGGCCAAGGAGTTCTGAATGAGGGGGTTAGAATCTGCAATTCTCACCCTCTGCCCACGCCCCCATCCTGGGAAAAAAACAAGCTGGCTGGAAATTGTTGACTATCCTGGTGAGAACACTGGGGTTTTGCATCTGTCATTCCCTGTCCAGGTTAGTGGATAACGCTGACGCTCGGAGAAACTGCTCTGTTAGCCTAGCCCCCAACACCTTGATAGTAAAGCGACTAAGCTGTGTGTAACCAAGTCTGCTGCTCTCTGTCCTTCACCTCTGCCTTTACCCCTCCCTCGGGAGTCTGGCAGCATATTTAACATCCTGTTGTGGGAAAGAAAAGGAAAAATCCCCTGCTAAACCAGTCAATCACTTGTTAATTGTTAACACTCAGTTCATGCCATCTGCTCTTGCTCCCAGACTAGTTTTGATCCTGGTTAGAGGGGCCTTATTCTCCTGGGCGTGGTGTTTCAGGAAAGGCACAAATACTGATGCTACAAAGGGGATCAGCATCTGGAAAGGCTGGTCAGGAGGCAGAGGACAGCCTGGGAGGCTAATCCAGCACCTGAAGTTACCTGGGTCAAAGATGGGGGAACTACCCTATAGAAAAAGATGCCCATTGTCACAACGGCCATGTGCCAGAGACCCAGAGTGGGGAAGGAGCCAGTCAAGGGAAATGCCTTGTGGGTCAGTTGGAAGTGACCTGGGTGCAATTATTTGACTTTGGGTTTATACATTGGACAAGGGTCACAAGCCAAATCCAGCCCCCAGAGGCTCTGCAGAAACCAGTGCAGTTTCCTCCCCTTGCACTCCCCTGGAATCCTAGAATCTCAGGGCTGGAAGGGACCTCAGGCGGTTCTAGTCCAACCCCCTGTTCAAAGCAGGACCAACCCCAACTAAATCATCCCATCCAGGGCTTTGTCAAGCCTGACCTTAAAAACCTCTAAGGAAGGAGATTCCACCACCTCCCTAGGGAACCCCTTTCCAGGGCTTCATCACCCTCCTAGGGAAATAGTATTTTCTAATATCCAACCTAAACCTCCCGCACTGCAACTTGAGACCATTACTCCTTGTTCTGTCATCTGCTACCACTGAGAACAGTCTAGATCCATCCTCTTTGGAACCCCCTTTCAGGTAGTTGGAAGCAGCTATCAAATCTCCTCTCATTCTTCTCTTCTGTAGATTAAACAATCCCAGTTCTCTCAGCTTTTCCTCGTAAGTCATGTGCTCCAGCCCCCTAATCATTTTTGTTGCCTCCTCTGGACTCTTTCCAATTTTTCCACATCCTTCTTGTAGTGTGGGCCCCAAAACTGGACACAGTACTCCAGATGAGGCCTTACCGATGTTGAATAGAGGGGAACAATCACGTCCCTCGATCTTCTGGCAATGCCCCTACATATACAACCCAAAATGCTGTTAGCATTCTCGGCAACAAGGGCACACTATTGACTCGTGTCCAGCTTCTCATCCACTGTAACCTCTAGATCCTTTTCTGCAGAACTGCTGCCTAGCCATTCGGTCCCTAGTCTATAGCAGTGCCTGGGATTCTTCCATCCTAAGTGCAGGACTCTTCACTTCTCCTTGTTGGGCCAAAAGAAATCTGATGAGGTTCAATCTTCTAATTTTGTCTAGGTCCCTCTGTATCCTGTCCCTACCCTCCAACGTATTTACCATTCCTCCCAGTTTCGTGTCATCTGCAAACTTGCTGAGGGGGCAGTCCACGCCATCCTCCAGATCATTGATAAAGATATTGAATAAAACCTGCTCCAGGACCGATCCTTGGGGCACTCCGCTTGATACCGGCTGCCAACTAGACATGGAGCTATTGATCATGACCCGTTGAGCCAGACGATCCAGCCAGCTTTCTATCCACCTTATGGTCCATTCCTCCAGCCCATACTTCTTTAACTTGCTGGCTGGAATTTGGGGCCCTGTGTCTCTCTGAATGAGGGATTAACACTGCTCTTCTCTTTTATTCTAAATCCAACACTAATGCAGGGAAATTAAATGCAAAAGGTGCGATGCAGCCCCTGACACACGCACGTCAAGAGGTGCAAAAGTCCCTCTGCCCTACTCCTGGGCCCTGTGTACGACGCAGTAGCTGTGCACAGCCCATGGGATTATTGCTAGCTGTAAGCTTCTCCTCCTGCAAAAGCGACAAAGAGTCTTGTAAAGAAAACGAGGAATATTTGTGGCACCTTAGAGACTAACCAGTTTATTTCAGAGTCTTTTAGCACCTTATAGACTCTCAGAAGTTTTGGATCATAAGCTTTCCTGTTCATCCAGACTAACACAGCTACCCCCTGATACCTTCTCCTCCTGGTGTCTCTCTGGGGTCTCCTCTGGCTAACAGACCCTCTAGCAACTGGGCCCTTGTAGTCACTTATCTGGTCCTGGTGCTCCTTAGTCAACCAGCCACCCAGGCGTTAATTACTTACAGGTGGGCTGAGATGGGCTTGTTCTCCTTAACAAAGCCTGTCCTGGATAGACTGGGCCTTGATTCCCCTCAAAGGCGCCAGCCCCCCTAGGTCAATAAGGTGTTAAAATGAGCCCCATAGAAAGCAGTACAAAGTCCTCCGTGCTCACAAGAACGCTGAATTGACTTTACACTACCACTTGGAAGTGATTTATAGTGGTCTAACGAAGGCTAAGTAGATATTTTAATAACTGGCTCATCGATTGCTAGAGATTGTTATAGAGGCCACTAGATCTATGGGTGGCTTTAACCCTGGCCAATAACCATCCATAACCTTGGCTTATAACCACCTGGAATACACGTGTTTATAACAGACTTTAGTAACCCTGCACAAGCCATCTATTAACAACCCCTACCTAGAAAGTGTGACCAAATTTCCTGCATTTAACATCTGCACCTTAATGCCATCGCTGTGGGTTCTGCCCCCTCACAGGTCCATTGTCCTGCCCTGACTCAACCACATGGTTCATTTGCTGCGAGTGACCCCTGTGCACATGCTGCTCCTTTGTCCCCATCACCCCATAAGGGCCCTTACGAGGGGCTTTCCCCAGCTGCCAGTGAAGTCAGAGTCTCCTGTGATTTCAGTGGATCAGGCCTTACCCCAGAGCAGGGCCAAGCCAGCTGGTCTTTGACTATTAGCGGTAAATATGCCCAGTGGCCTGTGATGGGATGTTACATGGGGTGGGATCTGAGTTACTGTAGAGAATTCTTTCCTGGGTGTCTGGCTGGGGAGTCTTGCCCACATGCTCAGGATTTAGCTGATCGCCATATTTGGGGTCAGGAAGGAATTTTCCTGCAGGGTGGATTGGCTGAGGCCCTGGGGGTTTTTCGCCTTCCCCTGCAGCGTGGGGCATGGGTCACTTGCTGGAGGATTCTCTGCACCTTGAGGTCTTTAAACCATGATTGGAGGACTTCAATAGCTCAGCCACAGGTGGGTGGTTTATTGAAGGAGTGGGTGGGAGAGGTTCTGTGGCCTGCCTTGTGCAGGAGGTCGGACGAGATGATCAGAGTCGTCCCTTCTGACTAAGTCCATGACTCTGTGCAGATCTTCTGCTTCCTTCCCTCCCCACAGCACGGGCTACGGGGAGGGGGGGGGATGGACTCCATTCCTCTAGCTCTGTGGGACCCACGCCAGGGCCCAGGCCAGGGGTGGCTCCACTCCCCCTCCAGCACTGTGACCTCAGTTCCCGCTACGCTGCGGGGCTGCACAGCAGCCAATTAAGCAAAGTGCAGGTGCTCCGGGCTGCAGCGGGGAGAGACACCTCCCTCCACCGGCCCCAGCCCAACCTGGAGCTGCACCAGCCAAGACCCAGCCCAGCCCCAGAGCTGCCATGGCGGGGAGAGAGAGTTCTCCCTGCCATAGCCCCGGGGCAGCCGGCACCCCAAACCCCACCCCAGAGTCCACACCCCCGCGGAAGACCTTGCCCCCTACACCCCAACCCAGCCCTGAGCCCCCCAGCCCTACCCCACAGCCTGCACCCCTGTCCGGATCCCCACCCCAAAACCCTCTGTCCCAGCCCTCAGCCTGCACTCCCAGCTGGAGCCCTCACCCCCCCATTCCCAACCCTCTGCCCCACCCCACAGCCGCACCCGCAGCTGGGGCCCTCATCCTCTGACACACCCCGACCCTCTGCCCCAGCCCTGAGCCCCTCCCACACCCCCACCACATCACTTGGGGTATGTGTCACACCTCACCTCCACCTTGACGCACATCACAACAGTCATTCCGCACCTGGCTGGGAGAAATGACAGGGCCCCGGTTGTGACCCAGCCCGTTTCCTGCGCGACGCTCTAGGTAGCCATTGATTGGCCGCGGCCCAATCGGCCCAAGGCCAGGCAGGTGCAGGACAGGGCCTGTTTCCTCGCGGTGACCTTGCACCAGAGCACAGGATATTCCACCACCTGCCCCCGGAGCTGCCAGGCCCCTCCCTTCTCTGCAGCCTCTGATAAAGGGGCGTATTAAAGGGCCCGGGGTCCCCAGGGGTCCCTCAGACCAAGATGCTGAGGCTGCTGATCCCCGTTCTGCTTGCGGCTGGTGGTAAGAAACGGGCTAGAGTGAAGACTCTCTCCTCTGCCCCTGCACAGAGCGCATCCCTATGGAAGAAGGCTCCAGGACACACCCCGCTCTCCTTGGTCCTCCTGGGCCTAGCCCCTTGGCTGCCCCTCAGCTTCACGGAGGGTGTGCAAGGTTCTGTCAGGGGAATGAGCCCTGGGGCCTGCCTCATTTGTAAATGTGGAAAGGGGTTGTCTCAGGAGGGGAGGAAACCCTGGGCAGGTCTACAAGAGGTCAGGTAACCCCACGGAAAGCTAGGCCCGGGGGGGTGCCCCTCCATCTCAGTACTGGGGTGGAACTGGGGACCTCCAGGGCTGGGTGGGAGAGGGTGAGATCACATCTCGCTTCTCCATTGTCCAGCTGGCTCTGCTCTGCAGAAGGGTCTGGTGCTTTTTCCGTCTGCGTAATACACAGTGCTCTCCCCCTCCAGCGCACGGCTGTGGGACACCCATCTACTCCCCCCACACCAGGGTAGTGAATGGCGAGGATGCCGTGCCGTACAGCTGGCCCTGGCAGGTGAGTGAAACCCATCCTCTTGCATGCGGCGAGAGCTGATCCGGGACGCGGCTCGATGCACTAGCGCGGGGTCTTGGGTCGGTTGGAACCTTCCCCATGTCTGTGTTGATTTTGATGCAGTTGACTGGTCAGAAAAATATTGAAAATTTTTTTTGGAGCCTTCCCATTATTTCTTTCGGAAGCTCAGTGTGTCGAGTTCTCACTTCAAAGTGAATTTTCAAAAGTACTTCTGGATTATTGAAAAAAATTAAAACATTTTCAAACACTCAAGAGCAAAATGAAATGTTTCATTTGACCATCCCGGGTACACGGTCCTACCCTGACATGGCTGCACTGGTCTCAATTTCTTCTTCAAATGTTCAGGTTTCCTGAAAATCTGAAAAAAACCCAACACTTTTGGTCAATATGAATTTCCCCCACCCCCAAATTTTGGAGCAACTGGTGACTAAAAAACTCCATTATTCACGAATCAGAGAGGTAGCCGTGTTAGTCTGGAATTGCAGAAGTGACAAAGAGTCCTGTGGCACTTTAAACACTAGCTAAAGTATTGAAGCATAAGCTTTTGTGGGCTAATACCCACTTCGTCAGATGCATGCAGTGGAAGTATCCAGGGGCAGGTAAGGTTACCTGCATGCATCCGACGAAGTGGGCATTAGCCCATGAAAGCTTATGCTACAATACTTTAGTTAGTCTTTAAGGCGCCGCAGGACTCTTTGTCACTTCTCCATTATTCACCTGGCTGTAATCTCCCCGGCCGGGCGGTTTAGACTTGTAGCGTACCTCTGACCACACCAAGCTCTTGTGGTGATGGACAGGCTAAGCAGAGGGGGCTGGGGGTATTTAATAGGTACCCAGTTATGGAGCAAAGGAGAACTAAAGGGACAGGAAACTCCATCTTGTTCATCCCTTCTCCTCACGGCTGTACTGAAGAAGCAAAACTCCCCCCTGGTTAATGCCCCACTCTACAGTCCTTAGGCACTCCCGCCGACACACACACGTACGACCTTAAGGTCTGGGAGACCAAGTCCCATGTCTGATGTGCATGAAATTCTAGCAGCTGTTTTATCTGGATCCCAGCTTGTGACTACTGCAGTCCACCCCCCTCCCCCCATGTTCCATGGCCTCTACTGATAGGCTGGGCAGAGCAAGGCCAGGATTGGCACAAGCGTCACAATACGCTTATGGGGCTGGTTTCAGACCTAGCTGAGCCCCACTCTCTGAAAAGTGGGGCTCTGCCAAGCACCAGAATTGGGGATCCATGCCCGGCAGCCTGGGGAGGGCCTGGCGGAGTCCTTGCTGCTGCAGGATTTCTTCTCTCTGTGCGGAGTCGATCCAGTTCTGTGTCTGGGCCCACGTCCCACCCAGGGCACAGGGAGAAGCAGAAAAGGCCTAAAATTCACCGGGAAGGGGCAGCAGCCCCTTGGCAGAGTCTGCCCCAAAGAGCCCCCTGATGCTCACGAGCAGGGCTCTGCCAGGAGGTGGGCGTGAGGGAGCGGGAGCTGGGAGCCAGAGACCAGCTGCTCCCCCCAACTCCCAGGGCATTTCTGAGTGACAGTCGGTGAGTCAGCCCTTCGGTGCCCGCTGCTCTCTTGTGCTGTGTGAGCCGGGAGAGGGTTTGCCCCGGCAGCCTGTACCGTGGTAACTCACCGAGCAGCCTCCATATCACCACAGCCCCCAGAGAGTACCCTGACTCCCCAGCCAGGCCAGGCCATGCTAGGTCTCCAATGGGCCAGGATCTCTGGCTGTGTCCGTGGGTGGGGGGGTTCCATGGGACGTAACTGGGGTAACCCAAAAGCTCCCACCGTTCAGAGCCCTGGAGCTCCACAGCAGGTCCCCACCTCCCTGTCTTGTCTCCTGGCAGATCTCCCTGCAGTACGAGAAGGACGGTGCTTTCTACCACACCTGCGGGGGGACCCTCATCGCTCCCACATGGGTCATGACGGCTGCGCACTGCATCTCGTAAGCCTCCCCACTCTTTCCATTGCCTAGAACATGGTGCGGGGGCTTGGGGCCGGGGCCACAGGGCCCTGGTCTGCCATGGCCAGTGAGCTGCTCCTTGCAATGAGCCCAGCTCCGGCGCCTGATCCTGGCTACAGAGGAGAGCCCCAGCTGGAGAGAACAGCGTGACATGGAGCCTCTGCGGCCTGGGCCCCGTCGCCCCGTCTCTGCCATGGGGGAGAGGGGGAATCCCACCAGGGCCAGCTCTAGGCATCGGCAAAGCACGTACTTTGGGCGGCACAGTCCTAGAGCCGGTCCTGCGTGTTGAGAAGTGCTACTAGTAGCACATTTCTCCACAGAGCAGAATCCTGCCCTACACCCACTCGGCCCCACTGCCCGCCCCGGACGGGTTCGGGGGGGGGGGGGTCTGGTGACAAGAGCCGTCAGAGGGTCAGTGTAACCTGAGCGGGGTGGCATCGCCTCAGCCTGGCTGCGGTGTTCACGGGCGCTGGTGCAAGCCCTCCCCTCCCCTCCCCTCTCCTCTACCGGCCGGCACAGCCCAGTGAGCCATGGAAGATGGATTGGACGGGGGACAGGGAGGGACGCTCCCCTCCCCCTAGACCGGCACGCAGGGGGCTGATGCAGTTTGCTGAAGGGCAACCTGGAGCCGCTGTAGCCTGGAGCTGCGGGGCTGGAGCTGGAGCCTCCAGGGGCACCTCTGGCGCTGCAGCCCGCAGCCTCGCCATGGGGAGGGGAGACGGGGCCGTTGCTGCAGCCTGGGGAAGTTGCCCCCTGGATGCGTACGTGGGAGGGGGAGGGTAAAAGCTGCCCCCACGGAGGGCAGGAGCACGGTGCCCCACGATAGCCCCCGGTGGCTACTGCGGCTCCCAACCCCACACAACCAGGGAGGGATTGTGGGGCGCAGGACTGGGGGGGGGGCACTGGGGGGGGGGGGCGGGGAGGGCTTGTGGCAGGAGTGGTTGGGGGCTGGGCATTGGGGGGCAGGCACTCGGGCGGGGTACTGGGGCGATTGTCTTGGGGAGGGGCACGGTGTGGATAGGGCGGGGCTTTGGGGGTTGTGTGTTTGTAAGAGTGTTTCATGTGTTTTTGTAAAACAAAAAAAAATTGCAAAGTGCAAACGTGTAAAAGCCAAAAAGCGGGGTGGGGGCAGCCAAATAATTTTTTGCTTGGGACGGCAAAAAACCTGGAGCTGGCCCTGATCCCAACTGCCTGCCCAGCGTCGGTGTGGGGGCAGCGATGGAATTCAGAGCAGGATGTGGCCCATCAGCTCTCTGGTCTCCCAGAAACACCCCGCAGGGACCACGCTCCTACCAAGCTGCCCCCGTCACCCCATCGGCCCTGAGCTTGCAGGCCTGAGTCTCCTTCGCTCTGCAGAGCCCAGAGCGGCTCACCAGTGGGACCCGCACAGGGGCTGGGCCTGTGGCAGGGTGCTGTTCCCAGCCCTCCCTTGTGGCGTGGCAAGGCCCTGTAGGCGTGTTCCGCTCATAAGTGGAGTTTGGGGGCATAGGTGCCAACTTCTCAGAGAAGGGCGACTAGGATGATCTGAAGAATGGGAAACCTACCTTAGGAGAGGAGACTCAAAGAGGTTGGCTTGTTTATCCTAACCAATAGAAGTCTGAGGGGAGCTATGATTGCGCTCTATAAATACATCAGAGGGATAAGTACCAGGGAGGGAGAGGAGTTATTTCAGTTAGGTGTGGACCCCAGAATAAATGAATATAAACCAGCCATCAACAAGTTTAGGCTTGAAAACAGGCGAAGGCTTCTAACCATCAGAAGAGTGAAGTTCTGGAGCCGCATCCCAAGAGGAGCAGTGGGGGCAAAAAACCTGACTGGCTTCAGAACTGAGCTTGATAAGTTTATGGAGGCGATGGTCTGACAGGCCTGCCTACAATGGCAGGTGGCCCATTGTTGACTGCCTGTAGCATAAATCCCCAGTGGCTCGAGATGGGACATTAGAGGGGGAAGGCTTTGAGTTACTACAGAGAATTCTCAGATATCTTCCTTATGGGTCTTGCCCACTTGCTCAGGGTCTAACTGATCACCATATTGGGGGTCGGGAAGGAATTCTCCCCCACAGGTCAAATTGGCAGAGACCCTGTGGAGGTCTGTCTGTCTGTCTTTCTTTCTGACCAGACAGCAAGTGTGAAAAATTGGGACGGGGTAAAGAGTAACAGGAGCCTATATAAGAAAAAGACCCAAAAATCGGGACTGTCCCTATAAAATCGGGACACCTGGTCACCCTACTTTCTTTCTTTTTTTTTTTTTTTTTTTTTTTTTTTGCCTTCCTCTGCAGCATGGGACACGGGTCACTTGCTGGTTTGAACTAGTGTAAATGGTGGATTCTCTGTCACTTGAAGTCTCTAAACCATGGTTTGAGGATGTCAGTGACTCAGCCAGAGGTCGGGGTCTGTTACAGGAGTGGGTGGGGGAGATTCTGTGGCGGTGAGGTGCAGGTCATCGTTAGATGACCATGATGGTCCCTTCTGACTTCAGGCAGGGTATCTGAGTAAGAACAGTATCAGAGGGGGAGCCGTGTTAGTCTGGATCTGCAAAAGCGACAAAGAGTCTTGTAGCACCTTATAGACTAACAGATCTTAGGGATCATGAGCTTTCGTGGGCTAAGACCCACTTCATCAGATGAATGTTGTGGAAATCTCCAGAGGCAGGTATAAATAGCAGGCAAGAAAGCAAGGTAAATTCAATCGGTGTGTGTGTGTGAAGCCCACTTCCAGCAGGTGATCTGGAGGTGTGAACACCCAGAAAGGAGAAACTGCTTTTGTAATTGGCGAGCCGTTCACAATATTGACTGTTAGTCTATAAGGTGCTACAAGACTCTTTGTCACTAAGAACAGACATTACCATTTTTAAACCTAGCCAGTATCCCAGAGGTGACTTGCCACAAGGTGTCAGAGCATGTTAGTATTAGAGCTGAGTGAGCCTAAGATAGAAAATGAAATCATTCTTGACACAGGAATTAGGTACCCGGCTCCTATCAGATCATTTCTAAGTTATTATCTGCCTAAGTACCCCCTGGAATCACAGTGAAAGTTGTTCCCTCCACCCCCAGCTGAAATGGTGTCTCTGTGGGCAGGCACGGAATTTTTCCCCCTCCCCATTGGCCTGACTGGAGCCACCCGTGACCCACCCCAAATCTAGAAGTCAAACAACACGTACGTCAGCCCCCGTTCTGGGTTCCCTGCCCGCTCCGAATCTTTCAGAGAAATTCCCCTTCCCCTGGGACCTGACTCATTTAGTTAATCGGCTTAGTGAGGCTCCGGTCCCTCCCTCCAAGAGCCTCCTTCAGCTGAGCTCCCGAGCCCCTTGACAGGCCCAAATGCTCATTAGCCCATTAGCTGCTGAGCACCTAATTACTACAGGGGAAGGGGGCTCAAGATAGGTTCCATCTCTCTAAAGAAGCCCCTCCTGGGTAGAGTGGCCTTGACTTTCCTTAGAGGGGCCAGTCCCACCACGACAGGGCCCCTGTGCTTGTGACCCCGCTCACTGCCAGGGCTGTCAGGACCTTGCCCCCCAGGGCCAGGCCATGCCAGCCGGGGCGTTGGGCTGCTGCTGAGGGCTAGAGGCTGAGGCAGGGAGTAGGGTGATATCTCCTGTGTGGTGTGGGTGACTCAAACCCCTCTGAGCCCAAGGGGCACTGCAGGATGCTCCCCCAAGCTGCAATCCCCAGGCTGTCCCCTCACAGGCTCTTGGGGGTTCCCTTCCAGTTCATCCCGCACCTATGAGGTAGTGCTGGGGGAGTACGACAGGAGCGTCGCAGAAGGCCCTGAGCAGCGCATCCCAGTGAACTCTGAGGACATCTTCGTCCACCCTCGCTGGAACTCCATCTGCGTGGCCTGCGGGTAGGCAATGCAGGCGAGTGCCAGGCTGCACCCACCTGCCCTTCTGAGCTGCCTGGGGGCGGTGGGGCGCCCAGGGAGGGCAGTGGCAGATGGGGAACAGTCTGTTTATAACAGGGGTGGGCAAACTTTTTGGCTCGAGGGCCACATCGAGGTTGTAAAATTGTGCGGAGGGCCGGGTAGGGAAGGCTGTGCCTCCCCAAACAGCCTGGCCCCACCCCTATCCTACCCCCTCCCACTTCCCACCCTCTAACCGCCACCCCGGGACTCCACTCCCTATCTAAGCCCCCCTGCTCCTTGTCCCCTGAGCATCCCCTCCTGAGAACCCCCACCCTAACTGCCGCCCAGGAGCCCACCCGCTAACCAACCCTCCCTGTCCCCTGACTGTCCCCTGGAACCCCCTGCCCCTTATCCAACCCACTGGCCCCCTCGCCATGCCGCTCAGAGCAGCATGTCTGGCAGCTGCACAGAGCCAGATGCGCTGCCCTGCAGAAGCGTGCAACCCTGCCCCCCGGAGTGCGTCCGTGGGGCGCGCTGAGGTTGCAGAGGAGGGGGGATGGTGGGGGAGGGGCAGGGGGAGCCTCCGCGGCTGGGAGGTCAGGGGCCGGGCAAGACGATCCCGTGGGCCGGATGTGGCCCGTGGGCTGTAGTTTGCCTACCCCTGGTTTATAAGAATGGCTGGGGAGGGAAAGACACACACAGAGCTGTTCCCATGTAAGGACCCTGGGCCTGTGGCAGGTGCCCGGGCAGCAACCTTCAGGGCAGGCCTATGACCCGACAGGGCTGGACTCTCCATCCCAATCCGCACAAAGGAAGGAACTGGTGAGCAGGGCTGCGCGCTCCCTGGGCTCTCTGCCAAGCTCTGTGCCAGGGACCTATTATCCCCCGTGTGGTGCAAGGGGCAGGTTTTTAGCCCTGGGCAGTGATGTCTTCAATCCATGGGCAGGAGAACAGCCCCCCCCATGGTCCCCTCCTGCTGTCCCCTCCCTTCCCTGGGAGGACACCTTGAGTGCAATCACCAGGCTCTCCGGCCAGGCTGCCCGTAAGGGGTGTCTGTCATGCTGTGGACACCTACCCCCCGGAGAACTAGACTGAGCCCGAGCCAATAACAGCTGCCATCCTTGACATCCTTGACATCTTGATCGGCCAGACCCCCGAGCCGTCCGTCCTTCCCACAAGCTCTGACTCCTTCCCTTGCAGCAATGACATCGCCCTGCTCAAGCTGTCCCGGAGCGCCGAGCTCAGCAACGTGGTGCAGCTGGGCTGCCTCCCGCCCGCAGGCGAGATCCTGCCCAACGACTACCCCTGCTACATCACCGGCTGGGGGCGTCTCTCCAGTACGTGCCCTGGGAGCTCCCTCGTGGGAAAGCACAAGGCAGCAGCACTGGAGACCCGGGTTGGAGGGAGGCAATTAGTTACTTGTCCCTCTGACTGGTTTCCTTTCTCGCTAGCCCTGAGAGGCGGCAGAGATCCAGGCTCCACAAATGAAGAGCTGCCTGGGCAGCTCAGGGTTTCTTCCACATGCATTGCCCCTTGCCCATGTGCCTGGATCCTGGCCTAGGGGGGCCCCTCTAGGGGCACCAGGGCAGCTGCTGAAGCTGCCAATGTGCGTCACTGGAACTAATTATTCTGGGACACACACGGTGCCCTTTCCCCTAAGAGCTGGATGGGCACCCGCTCCTCCAGCAAGAGCCATCGGACAGCAGTGAGCCCTGACTGGGGGGGAGGAAGGGGTGACGGGTTCCCCAGTTTATCACCAGCTCGGCTCTCTCTGGTTCTGTGGGAACATCAGGAGCAGCAAGAGCCAAACATCACCCCGGGCCTTCTCCTGCAAGGTGCTGAGTGCTCCCAGCTCCATTGGGGCTGAAGGTGATCAGCAGCTCCCAGGGGTGTTCAGCGCTTCATGGGATTGGGCCCCGAATGGGACAGGAGAGGTGGGACTTGAACCCAGGACTCGGGCGTGGTGTCCCTGGGTAAGGGTGCGTCTTCCCTTTGCAGCGGGCGGGTCCCTCCCTGACAAGCTGCAGCAGGCTCTGCTCCCGGTGGTGGACCGCGCGCATTGCACCCAGTCTGACTGGTGGGGCAGCCTCGCCATCCGGGAGAGCATGGTCTGCGCCGGCGGGGACATCAGATCGGGCTGCAACGTGAGTACTGGGCGAGAGAGGCAGTGCTGGCTAGTGTGCACAGTGATCTGCCCAGCTACATTCCTGCACCCCTAGTCAAACATCCAGGGGTGACTCGCTGTTAGGGGGGTCACATGCTTGGTTGCTCTTGTCGGCAGCACTCACTGCACCCAGCAAAGAGCCGCCCCTTGTGACGGGCAGAAACCCACCTCCACGGAGCTGTGCAGCCTGCACCCAGCTTTCAAGGGCTGGCTCCCTTTGGCAAGCGGGTGCCCGGCTCGCTGCCCTTCCCCCCTGGCAAAGCCCCTTAGAAGAGCGGAGCAGGGAACGGTCCGGGAAGGATTTATCCACGTTTCTCCGCTCAGCGGTTCTGAACGGTGAGCGTGATTCCTCGTAATTCACCATTTCTCCTGGGAATTGGCTGGTGCCTGCAGCTTGGGCTGTAGCTGTCCCGTCCGGACCCACGACGGGCCGTTGGCACTGCCAGCACAGCACAGATTGACCCTAATACTGGTTGTCCCACGTCAGCCAGTCAGGGAGGGGAAGCCAGAGCAGTAAGGCTGTCCCACCAGTGCCGTGTGACCTGTAAATGGTACAAATGTCGAGCTGGAAATTTGCTTTGGGTGAATCAGAGCTTCTGAGTGAAGAGCTCCCGATTCACTCGCCGGGCGCAGGTAACACTCCTGCTCAAGCCACAAGGAGTCCTGTGGCACCTTAAAGACTAACACGGTACCTCCCTGACTCCTGCTCAGATGTTCCCACAAGGCTGATACAAAGCCTGGTCTTTGTTCGCTCCCTAACCCCAGGACCAGCAGCAGTGCAGAGAAGGGCTGAGAGGCCGGACTCACGGGAATGTTTTCCTCCTCCCAGCCTGACCATTTCACAGCCAGGTCTAGTGGGAGAGTTCAAGGCCCTGGTGAGGCCTCCCTGCAGTGACAGCCCCAGTGACCTGCTGGACGTCGCCCCCAGAGCCCAGACCAGAGCTGGAGCCTCCAGGCTCTAGCCCAGCGAGTGAGGGATGGGGGACATGAGGCCCTCCCTCACGGGAACTGGCTCTCTTTCAGGGTGACTCGGGTGGCCCCCTTAACTGCCAGGCCTCGGACGGGACATGGCAGGTGCATGGCATTGCCAGCTTTGTCTCTTCCCTTGGCTGCAACGCCTTGAAGAAACCCACCGTCTTCACCCGCGTCTCTGCCTTCAATGACTGGATTGCAGAGGTGAGCCCCAGCCATGTTACTGCGCGGCAGCGGGACGGGGTCTGCTGCTGGGGAGGGCCAGGGAGGAATCAAATGGCCAGGCAGGGGGTTCTGGGAGGTCACCCAGAGTCAGTGGATGGGAGAGGGGGCCCCAGAGGGACAATGTTCGGGGACTGTCTCCTTGAACAGAATTTGAGTCTGGCACAGGCCCCTTGAGAGTAGTGTCCTCCTGGGGCTCTGAGCCGAGATCAGGGCCCGGGCCCCAGCCTGAGATCACAGCCGGCTGCCCCACACGCAGTGCTGAGCCGGGGGGCCCCTCGGCGCATGTGACGTCACCTGTGGTCCCCCTCCTGCCTCACCTCTTCTGGCAGCTGGGAACTCAGCTCAGAGCGAAAGGACCAGCGGAGTCTGGCCTGCAAAGGGGTTTTGGGAAGATCCGGCGCCTGGAGGAGCAGGTCTCAGCACAACTCATACTGGAGGCCAACTAGCTTGGATGTGCTTCTCCACTCACACAGCTGGATGACCCAGGACACTGCTGGGAGCCGGCGTTTGGGGCACATGGCAGGATCCTCAGTGGCCTGCAGCACCCCCCCCCCGGCTCCAGGGATGGGTTGAGACACAACATCTGGCTTGGCTGTGAGCACTGTCCTGCAGCGAGCAGGGGCTCCAGGCAGGCAGCGGGAGGTGGGGGGGGGGGTCGGGTGGCAGCATGGCCTAGTGGCTGAGCATGCACCTGCAAGCAGGAATTGCTGCGCTGCAAGCCCAGCTCTGGCTGAATCACGTCAACCCCTTGGGGCTGGATGTGGCTCTCCCGGCTCCCAGGGCCAATCGGCGGAGTTCCTCTGGAGTCCGGGGCCAGGCTCCCCTTTCATGACAGCAGTGAGCCTCTGCTGGTGACTCCAGTTTCACACTCGTGTAACTCAGAGCACAAACTGGCCCAGATGAACTCTAGAGTGTCAAACCGGCACCATTGAGAGCAGGCCTGGGTCTCTCGGGCCTCAGGTTCCCTAACAGATGATTTGGGGAGGCAACCATTTTCCCCTTCCTTGTTGGAGTGTGGCGAGAAGGGCAGATTGTGTCGGGTGAGGGCTTGGACCTGGGTAACCTCTGGTGTGTGGTGGGGAGTGTGAGCCAGGGCCATGTGCTGTGGCATTGGACCCCCCCCCCGAAAGGTCGGGTCCTTCCCAGGGAGTCGTAGGAAGGGTTCAGGCCCTCTGGGCGGCAGCAGCAGTGTGGACAAGATGCCTCTGAGGCACCTGCCAGATGGGGAGAGGCTGCTGACGTCCGCTTGCCGGCTCTGGCCCCTTCCTTGGTGTGGCGGCTGTGCGGGGACAGGAGAGCAGGCCTGGGCAGCAGTCACAGCATGGAGCCAGCAAAGGGACAGTCAGCAGCTGGGCAGCGGTTTGTCGGTGGGGTCTGCGGGACTGGGAGGGCGAGAGCTGGGGGCTGGGGAGAGAAAGGGGAGCAGGAGGCTGAAGGGCTGAGAAAGGGAAGAGGGCTGGAGGACTGGGCAGGGGAGCGAGATCAGGGCAATGGTTGACGGGTTGTCTCAGTAAAAGGTTGGGGCTGCTGGCTTAGAGGCTGAGGCTGATGAGTCTCCTCCAGCCTTGGCTAAGGGAAGCGGCTTTTTTAGCTCAGGCACTAGAGGTTGCTGGGTTAGTTACGCCCCCGAGGTCCCAGGTTTGACCAACCAGGGGCATCACGCTACACATGCAAAGGGCTTCAGCAGCCCGGAGGATACGATTCCTGCTGCAGTTTGTGTCCTGCCCTGATCTGCTTTGGTCTGCTTTTCTTTCAGACCATCGCCAATTACGCGTGAGAAGCTGAAAGAGCCACAGCTCGGAGAAACCTCCCTGGGCAGATAATAAAATGATTGGAGAAATTCCCTTGTGGGCGTATTTCTTGGGGGGGCAGGGGGTTCCCTAATGCAGTGCCAATAACCCCACGGCTCTTCACAGTTGTGGGAGGGAAGGTTGTTTACATCAAGGAATTCTTTCTTCTGGGATTTCATGCTCTGCTCTGGTGTCCTGTAGCTTTGAACCTCTTTGAAGCCCTTCACATATCCCTAGTAGGGCTGATTCTGCTCTGCTCTACATGTTGGGCTGTCGTTGATCCCAGGCTGGGCAGGTGTAGAACACAAGTACCAGGCTGACTGAGCCCAGGAGTCCAGCTTGGGTGTGTTTCACACCCACCTTGCACTTCCCTAAGTGACACACGGGTCAGGATTTGCCAAAGACTTCAGCAGGCTGGGGGTCTGAGGGATGTTGCACTCAGGGAGACAAGCGAAAATCGAGTTCTACGCTCCTACGTCCCACTATGAAAAGCGCAGTCGAGTGTGAGGCCAGACACACGCGGGGGTGTGGAATGCAAGAGGAGCAGCTGAGCTGCTGCAGAAGAGCCCCAGTCTCCTACTCAGAGCTTTGAACCTGGTTTTGTTGTTCAGTGTCATTTTGCCTGGTCTCACAGTCCCTAGGGAAAGCGCAGTGTGTGCATTTCCTCCATACTGGTGTAACCCTTCTGCCCATCAGAGTTGGCAGCAACAAGGGCCGGGTTCAGTATCCAGGGGTTCCATTCCAATAGCACAATACAAAAACCGGCTCGAGCCCCCACCCAGTGACCTGGGACAACCATATACCACTCCTCTGGGCGTCTGTAAGAGATGATACTTCCCCTCTCGCAAGCACAGAGTCTGAGTGTACCAAAGCCTTTTAATAACAGGGAGAAACAATGTGGCATTATATTGGGGAAACACCACAAACAAGGTTAATAAACCAAACCATGAACCAGAAGCCCCCCTCCCAGCAAATAGGCCGTGGCCTTCCCTTTGGCTCTTGAGTTCCACAACCCCAAAAAGTCACTCAATAGTCCCAAAGTCCAACAGCCCAAGAGTCTCTGTTCTTGGTCAGTGCAGAGTTCAAAAGTCAATTGGCAGTCTTACCTCCAGCCTGGGTGGAAATGGAGGGTAGGGCACGGGGCACCTTACGTGGTCCGAGGCCGACTGCGCCGCCTCTCCGTGAGGTTCCGCTGCAGCTCTCACCACAATCGGCTCTTCTCCGCTCCGCTGGCTGTCCCACAAACCGCTCTGCCCGTTGATCTGCTAGCTGCTCTGCTAGCCGACACACAGACAGCCGTGCCGTGCCGGTCACTCTGCCCGCAGCACCAACGCCTCCGCTAGTCAACAGACAGCTCTGCAGCACCAACAACTCCGCTAGCCATCCTGCTAGCCGACACACAGACTGCTCTGCTGCACCAGCCACTCTGCACTTTTTTCAGGCCCCCCTACTTAAAACAGTGCTCAGTGATTTCTTTAGCTCTTAAGTGATTTCAGCTCACAGTAGGGGAGCCTTAGTGCAGGTGCACCAGTGAGCCCAAAGCAATTTTCAGCTCAGCAGCTTGAAACCAGGCTCCTAATAGAAGCAAAATTCAATTCTGACATTCCACAGTGGAGAGAGGCAGGGTGCAATAGGCCTAGGAAGCCCTCAGACAGAGCCCTCACCAAAAGGTATAGGTACTTGTCTATTACCTCTCTCAATCTCACAGTGTTCTGAAAATGCATGGCCCTTGCCCAGTGAGTGCTACCTAGATGATGGCGAGTCCCTCCATCATAACAAGGGCCAAGTACATGTCCATAGTCCTTCATTCACATAATCACAGTAACATCACTTTATCATTCCTGCCCCAATAACATAGAAACTGGGGCTCCCTCATCAGCCAAAGTGGCCATGTGGGCTGCTGTGGGCTCAGGCTAGGTGCAGTGGGTGTGTCTATGCAAATTGATCAGCCCCACAATTATTTTCCAAGACTCACTGCAATTCCCATAGTTCGCCACCAGATGTCAGAATATATCTCATTCCTGACACTGCTTACACTGGAAAAGCAGCTACTTGGAGAACCCAACGGCTTCTGAACTCTGCAAGTGGGGCATGTGCTTGGATGCTGAAAGGTGCAGAGCGGAGATGACGAAGGCAGTTTTATAGCTCCGCATGTGCCCAGACCGATGCCCCGAAGCATGGAATTCTCAGTAAAATCCTACTCCCACCAGGGGACTTTGGGTACCTCCGTTGGCTGCAGCCAGAGTGCGGAGCAGGATATGACCCATCACGGGGAAGTCTGTGCTTGAGATATTTCCAGGAGCTCTGGGCGGATGGGATCTCTGGAGGTAGTGAAGGAAATTAGTATGGGCTTAGAGACCCAGAGAAGGGTTCCAGCCCTATGAACGCCAGAGCACTTTCTATTGTGGCCAGTGGCTGTCAGTAGTTATGTATGTTTCTGGTGATTCCCTCTGCCACTCTTTTCCCACGAACAGTTCCTGTCATGGCATTATCCTCCATAATGGCAACTATGGCATCATCTATCTTCCCCATTGGGTTTCTGAGAGGCTTTAGCGCCTCCACTCAACTTCCCCATCGTGTGGCACTCAGTGGTTTCGGTGTCAGAGAGGATGTTCCCAGGTGTTGCTTCAAAATTTGCCATTGACGAGTTGATGCAGAGAAAAATACATTAGCGCTTTGAATTACATTAAAAAATTCAGAGTAGCAGCCATGTTAGTCTGTAGCCACAAAGAACGAGAAGAACTTGTGGCACCTTAGAGACTAACAAATTTAGTAGGGCATAAGTTTTTGTGGGTGACAGCATCTGTGCATCTGATGAAGTGGGCTGTAGCCCATGAAAGCTTCTGCCCTAATAAATTTGTTAGTCTCTAAGGTGCCACAAGATCTCCTCGTTCTTTTTATTAACAAATTCAGGAGCCTCACTAGAAGTGGATTCTGCATCACTGATCACCAAGTTCAATGAATGAGAACAGCAGGGGACAAAAAAAGCTCAAGGGTTTAACTCTCGGATCCGTGTCTGCTCTCCTCTGTTCTTTCCTCTCATGTTGCCACCTCTCCTGTCAGATCTGCCACAACCTTCAGTTTGACTTTTATTGCCAGTAACTGTATGATCTCATTTTGAATTGTTTTTCCCAGGTAGTGGTGTGTGTACATTTCTTGGGTGGTGACTCTTCTTAGATCCTCCTGGAATTCAGCATCCAACTCAGTCATCAGCTCCACAATTTTAAGGAAGTTTCCATTGTTTGGCACATCTGAAGTGCCACACGGTGCTAGGTTTTGGACAGGAAGCATTCTCACAATGGCAATGAGCCTTTCCAGGACATTTTGCCAGTAAAGAGACTCTAATGCAATCTTCTCTTGATGCTGATCATCTATGATGGCCTTTGGCCTTAGTCTCATCTCAAGCTCTTTCCACTTATGGAAGCTCTCTGGTGATTTGCTGCCTTCTCATGGCATGCCAGATTTCTAGCCAGATTTTCCAGTCCTTTGTTCCTGTAGAACCCAATGTGGCTGGAACATTAAACTGGAAGAGTTTGCAACAAAAATAG
>ML677380.1:18332553-18380256 GCA_007922305.1 Dermatemys mawii
AGGGGTGAGGGGATGGGCTCTGGGAGGGAGTTTGGGTGCGGGAGGGGTGAGGGGATGGGCTCTGGGAGGGAGTTTGGGTGCAGTAGGGGTGAGGGGATGGGCTCTGGGAGGGAGTTTGGGTGTGGGGTGCAGGTCTGGGATGGGGCAGGGAGGGGGTCGGCACTTATTTCAGGCAGCGCCATCTTCCGAAAGCGACTCGCAGTCCCCTCTGGCAGTGGCTCGGCGCTCGGGGCATGGGCAGCACATGGAGACAGACACCCACTCACCCCCGGGGCTGCAGGGACGTCCTGGCTGGTCCCGGAGCGGGGCAGAGTCGGGGGCAGGAAGCCACCCCAGGCTGTATCTACACTGCCACTTTCAGCGCTAAAACATTAGTCATGCCGGGGTGGTGAAAAAACATCCCCCTGAGCGGCAAAAGTTTTACCACTGAAAAGCACCAGTACAGACAGCACTTGATCGCGGGGAACCCGGCTCCTGGCTCCCAGTGATCCAGCTACTGCCCCTCGTTCGAGGTGATTATTTTTATCGCCGGGAGAGACCTGCCCCAGCGATAAAGCGACTACACTGCCCCCATCACTGCGCTCCCACGGCCATGGGGACAGTCCCACTGCACTGCCAGGGGTGTGCAGCAGCTGGGGCCCCTGGGCCCTTTTCAATGGCTCGGGGGCAGCAGGAGGGGCTGGAGGAGAGGCCCTGTGCCTGAACATTGGTGGAGCTGGGCCCCCGGGCCCTGAATATTCATGCAGCCCAGGCACCATGGGCCCACACAACTCGCCGCCCCTCCAAACCCCTATCTGTATTTCCAATGCAGTTGCGGCGAAGGCCTGGGGGGAAGTCCCAGCCTGCTGTTGTACCCAAGGGACCCCAGCTCCTCCAGCCGCTCACAGAGTCACCCCAAAAAAGGCATTTGCCAGCAGACACCCACAGTTATTCCCTGTCCCAAGCACCGTGGAAACAATGGCCCCCAGTTGAGACCTAGTCAGACCAAGTGACCTGTTCGCTGGCAGATGGCGCCCAAAGAACAACCACAAAATGGCTTCGGCAGCAGCTGCTCGATGGGCGTCTCTGGGGGGGCGGCCCAGCTGAGGGCTGTCTGCTGCCTCCCCCCTACACAGGGCTACATGCTGCAGTGGGGTGGCTGAGGCTGCCTGCCCCCTGGGTAGGCCCCAGCCTGCCTGAAGATAGGGGCAGCAGGCCAGGGAGAAGGGGCCCCCCCAGCCTCTCCCAAGAGGAGCAGCAGAGCAGGGCCCCCAGCTGCCGGCCTGTTCAGAGCCTGGCTGCAGGTCAGGAAGGACTCAGGAGGGATCCTCCAGCCGGCCTAGCTGAGGCGTCTTGTGACGATGGCCCCTGATACCCCAAGGGGAGGGGCACGTCGGAGTATGGGGCTTTGGAACCCCTGTGGTAGGGTTGTCAGCTTTCTAATTGCACAAAACCGCTAGGGTGACCAGATAGCCAGTGTGAGAAATCAGGACCGGGGGAGCAGCAGGGGGCAGGTACTAGGAGTCTATATAAAAAAAGACCCCAAAATCGGGACTGTCCCTATAAAATCGGGACATCTGGTCACTCTAAAAACTGCACACCCTTGCCTCGTCCCCTGTCCCTCGCCTCACCCATCCCTTCTCTGAGCCCCTCCCCGTCACTCCATCCCCCGTCCCTCACTTTCCTCACCCTCACTCACTTTCACTGGGTTGGGCAGCGGGATGGGATGCAGGAGGGGGTGAGGGCTCCAGCTGGAGGTGTGGGCTCTGGAGTGGGGCCAGGGATGATGGGTTTGGGGTACAGGAGGGGGTTCAAGCTCCGTGAGGGAGTTTGGGTGCAGGAGTGTGCTCAGGACTGGGGTTGGGGTGTGGGATGGAGTGCAGGCTTCAGGAGGGAGTGTGGGTGCGGGAGAGGCCTCAGGTTTCCTCCCTGCTCTGGCTCTGCGCAGCTCCCATAAGCAGCTGCCATGCCCGGGTCCTAAGCGCAGGGGCAGCCAGGTGGCTCTGCACGGTGTGCACTGCCTGAACCCACAGGTGCTGCCCTTTCACCTTTGCTGACCTTGCCAAACGATGTCGCTAATTCCCTCATGCTGCATCTTCTGCCCAGGCAGCAGCTGTGGGACTCCGGGGCTCGTTGGGGTGGGTGAAGAGCAGAGGAGGGGCACATGCCAAGAGCAGCACTCAAACACCCCTCCTAGGAGACGTAGTGTGAGGAGTCAGCAGTGGGCGCTCTGCCCAAAACACCCCTGAGTCTGTCCAGTGCCTGCCCAGCTGTTTCCCGGCAGGGGCAGTCGTGTTCATCCAGGTCAGATCTGCGACGAGGGCTTTGATCATCTGACTCAGTCTCAGCCGCACGGGCAGTGCTTGCAGCTGCTACCATGGGCTTTGGCAGCAAGGGAGGACTTGCCACCCAGGGTTAATTATTGACCCTTCTGCCCAGCCTTTCAACCTCCTGCTTTAGCCCTGGCTTTTAGCTCCAATCGCTCTTTGATGTTTGAGCTGACGTTGCCAGCTCATTGACGACTGGAAGTGGTAGTGTTTGGCACAAGGCACTAGTCCTCTGGGAGGTCCGGCTGTCTCTGCCCTAGGATGCAGAGCACTGAGACGTGCGCGGTTGCTGACAACCCCGGCAAGTGCAAGAGAAGGGTGTTTGCACTCCGCTATCAAGGAGGCAGGGCAGCCTGGTGGTTAAAGCTCTGGGCTGAGTCAGTGATGTGGGTTCTAGTTCTAGCCCTGTACACTGGTTCCTTGGTGTGTCTGTTTGGATGGGATGCTCTCCCTCTGTGCTTGTAGAGTACCTAGCACGCTAGCATCTGACCTCAGCGCGGCCTGCAGGCCCTGCTGGGGGACCTGGAACACAAGGTAATGTAATGGGAGGTGCCCTGTAGATAGGCACACTATAGGAACCTGGCTCTAAGTCCCTATAAGGAGTCCTTGGCGGAGATAAACAACGATGCGAACCAGCTGCTGGGATTATTAACGATCTAGTCAGAATAGGTCTGAGCTAGGACCCTGTACGAAAGAGACACCTAGGAAAAGCCCAGTGTTAACCTGCAGCAAACATCTTGGCCTAGCGATGCCAGGGAAGAGCACATTCAAATCATTATGACGAACCTGTACTGCCCAGTGCAGAATGTCCTGATCTGGCATGTCTTTCAGCGCAGGGAACATGTATTTGTTCATCGGGGTCACTGGGTGTGCTCATTAGGTAAGGCTGATCTTAGCGCATGGCCTCTCTCAGAGGGGGCTGGGATGATCTCAAGTCCCGAGAATCCGATCTCTTGCTAACGTGGTACTAATGGGCAAAGGACTTCCCAAAATCCCCTTGCACAGAAAGGAGCAACCTTGGCCTAGGAGCTGGGCAGGGAGCGCCACGTGGGACTGTTTTGCTGTGCTCAGTCCAGCTGGCTGAAGGCTGAGCTCTGCACCCAGTGACCTCTGAGCACGCCACTGAGCTCAGTGCGTGGCTGTCACTCAGCCTCAGGACTCCCTGAGGGAGGGAGGAATTGCTTTGCCTAGGTCTTGGACTGACCGCACAGGCTGTTGCAAAGGCTGGCTGGGGAAGAAAAGCAGCTGGTATAAGGAATGTACTTGCTACCGGCCGCAGGCAGCTCCGGTGGGACCCCGCAGATCACAGCACAGCCCCTGTGGAGACCCAGCCGTGTATTCGGGTGGAGTTACGTGGCTTATTTCCAGCTTGGAAAGGTGGCTCAGCGTGCAGCCAAATTCAACATGAGTCTGCAGTACAATATGGCACAGAACGGCCAGTGCAAGCGTGGGGTTATCTGGAGAGTGGGGCAAGGATCCCTCAGTGTGGCTCTGAACACTGGCCCAGATTCATCCCTCAGGGTGGATGGGAACCAACTAGATCAGCCTGCATTGCCCTGGGAGTTCAGACCACAGACCTAAACCTAATCCAGGGTCAGGAGGGGGCTGGCCTTGGCCTGTGTGGAAAGATAAATGTGCTAAACCTGTTTAGCTGGGCTAACGAGGGAGACAGGCTGTAATCCCGGCTGGGTGTAGGCCCTGAGACTGGAGTGGAGTTACTGAGCTGGTCCCAAGGGGGGAGAAGTGAATTAAAAAAGGGAACATTTCGGAAGAAGAACATCCTGGCAGCGAGGTGCATCAGGCGGTGAACTCCTTTTCTGGAGCAAGAGGGCAGAGCTCCCACGCTGGAGCATTGGCAATGAAACCGGAGGGGAAATATTTCAAAAGGGCCTAAGTCACTTAGGAACCTAGGCCCTCATCCTCAAAGAGATTTAGGTGCCTAGCATCCATGTAAATCAGTTGGAGTTAGGTGCCTCCAGTATCTTTGTTATCTTGCTCCTGAGAGATGTCCTGAGCAGAGCGGGCCAGGGAGAGGGACCCAGACAACATCGTTCCCTCCAGCTGGATCCCAAACCCCGCATGGGATGAAACAAGATCGACTTTAACAACAACCAGCCCATCTCCACTGAGAGCTTCTCTTCCCCCCAAAGAACAGTCATCATCAGCTCTTCTGCCATCTCAGAGTCTGTCAGCCAAGGGGGCTTTCCTTCTCAACCCTCTCTCCAGGGAAAGGGAACAAGGGGGCTCTAAAATAACCTTATTGACCACTTTCCATGTCATCTCTGGTTTTCCTTCTTTGTCTTTAATGGCAGGATAAAAAGTTGGTCAATGATGTTTGCCATGGTACAAAACAGGCTGAGGCCTGTGTACGCCAAACCCCGGACAGGGGCTGGGCTATGTCACGATCCCATAGTCCACCTAAGTTAATACCATAGGAAGCAGTGCCACCCTGCTGGGAGATCATAGAATCAGAGAATCTCAGGGTTGGAAGGGACCTCAGGAGGTTCTAGTTCAACCCCCTGCTCAAAGCAGGACCAACCCCAACTAAATCATCCCAGCCAGGGCTTTGTCAAGCCTGACCTTAAAAACCTCTAAGAAGGAGATTCCACCACCTCCCTAGGGAACCCATTCCAGTGCTTCACCATCCCCCTAGTGAAATAGTGTTTCCTAATATCCAACCTAAACCTTCCCCACTACAACTTGAGACCATTACTTCTTGTTCTGTCATCTGCTACCCCTGAGAACAGTCTAGATCCATCCTCTTTGGATCCCCCTTTCAGGTAGTTGAAATCAGCTATCAAATCCCCCCTCAGTCTTCTCTTCTGCAGACTAAACAATCCCAGTTCTCTCAGCCTCTCCTCATAAATCATGTGTTGCAGCCCCCTAATCATTTTTGTTGCCCTCCGCTGGACTCTTTCCAGTTTATTCACATCCTTCTTGTAGTATGGGGACCAAAACTGGAAAGTTGAAAGTGCTGTCCAGAGAGGTTACAATGGAGCATTCTGGGATAGCTTCCGGAGGCCAATACCATTGAATTGCGTCCACAGTACCCCAAATTCAAACCAGCGATTTCGATTTTACTGCTACTCCCCTTGTTGGGGAGGAATATAGAAATCGATTTTAAGAGCCCTTTAAGTCGACAAAACGGGGTTGGTTGTGTAGACGGATTGAGTTTTAATTCAACATAATGCACCTAAATTTCACATAATCGTGTACTTTAGGCCAGGCCTTAGTCATCTCTTTTCCAAGCTGAAAAGTCCCAGTTTTTTTAATCTATCCTCATACAGAATGTGTATTGCCCTTCTTGGTACCTTTTCCAAATCCAGTACAGGAACTCCTCACTTAAAGTCATCCTGGTTAATGTTGTTTTGTTGTTACGTTGCTGATTAATTAGGGAACATGCTCGTTTAAAGAGGTGCAATGCTCCCTTCTAACGTCGTTTGGCAACCGCCTGCTTTCTCCACTGATTGCAGGAAGAGCAGTCCATTGCAGCTAGCTGGTGAGTGGTTGGAGCCAGGGTGAACTGGCAGCCACCCTATCAACTCCCCCCATCAACTCCCCACTCCTCTAAGTTCCCTGATCAGCAGCCTCCCAGCAGGCTATCAATTGCCAGTAGTTCACTGTTCCTCTCCCCACTGCCATGTGCTGCTCCTGCCCTCTGCCTTGGAGCTGCTCCCCGAGACTCCTGCTTGCTGTGCCAGGGGCGGGGGGAGGGAGCAGAGGAAGGGGGGGGCTAATGTCAGGGTGTCCCCCCTCCCCACTGCTCCTGCACCCCGCTTACCCCATCTTCCATAGAGCAGGGGGGACACATGATGGAGGGAGCTGGCTGGCAGCAGCTGGTCTCTGCAAGCTGATCTAATTAACAAGGCAGTGTACTTAAGAGTTGGCATACTTAAAGGGGACTCTCTCTCTCTATCTCTCCCTCTCTCACACACACATACACACACTTATGGTGTGCATCTCTGTCTCTGTCTGCCCTCCCTCCTTTCTTGCTGCCTTGGAGAGTGTAAGAGTTAACCCTTGACGGCTCAGTTCATCATTTAGCAGTAAGGCATTCCCCGGGAAATATCTCACCCTCTTGACTCCTCCATCTCAACTAACCTTCACAATAATCATCACTGTGTACCAATATTAAATTGTTTGTTTAAAATGTATACACTGTGTGTGTGCGCGCATGTATATATATAATATAATCTTTTGTCCGGTGAAAAAAAATTCCCTGGAACCTAACCCCCTCATTTGCATTAATTCTTATGGAGAAACTTGATTCGCTTAACATCGTTTCGCTTAAAGTCTCATTTTTCAGGAACATAACTACAATATTAAGGGACGAGTTCCTGTATATCTTTTTTGAGATGGGGAGACCACGTCTGCACACAGTATTCAAGATGTGAGTATACCATGGATTTATATCAAGGCAATATGATCATTTGCTATCTTATCATCTGTCTCTTTCCTAGTGATTCCCAACATTCTGTTCACTTTTTTGATTGAGCAGATGTTTCCAGGGAACTATCTACAATGACTCCAAGATCTATTTATTGATGGGTTCAGCTAATTTAGACCCCATCATTTTATATGTATAATACTCCTGGGGGAATTCTGTGCTAAAAAATCCAAAATTTTGCACCAAAATTCTGCATATTTTATTTGTCCAAATAACGCAATATAATTAAGCCAGTTTCACCTTTTTTGGTCATTTAGAAAGAGAAAAAGAAATCACAATAACTCTTCAGCATTTCCTAAACACATGAAAGTTAAGTTACAAATACTTGGTAACCAAGACCTTGCATTCCTGTCCTACTCCTTGATCCTCATTTAAATGACATTACTTTTAGTTTGCTGTTTGGTGTTCCGTAAAGTAGAATGTTGCTTTACATTGCTCGGCCTTTCACATTTGAGAGTCAGACAGTTTTGCTAATCCTTGTCCTGCATTTTTTTTAATGGGAAGTAAAATAGATCCAAGCTGTCACCTAACCCCATCTGCCTCTCTGGCACAGGAAAAAGAAGCTAGAAAGCACAGAGACCTTCTAGCTGAGGATTCTGTCACTGTCATAAGGCTTCTTTACACCACTCTGGCAAGGTAAAGGAGCCTTGATTGACTAAGAATGGGAACAATTCACTAACAATGGAAATGTTAGCAGGCTGCCTGTTAAGTTGTCACATTTCTGCTCTGCCTCAGGGACAGACCCTGCTTCACAGCTCCACGCCTCCACGCCCCGAACGCCGCAACAGCCACCAGTGGGCGCTACAAAACCCACCTCCACAAGGGGCATCGCTCCCAGCGCTGGGCACTGTCTACACTTGCAGTGCTCAGGGGGGTGTTTTTTCACACCCCTGGGTCAGAAAGTTGCAGCGCTGTAAAGTGCCAGTGTAGACAAGCCCTAAATCTTTCTCACTGGTTCACACACAGGCACACGTCCAGACTCCTCCCCTTAATGTCTCTTCACAGACACCCGCCCGCCCAGCCTCCCTCCTCACCCCCCGCCGTGATCTGCTCTCTGCTGCCAGCTCCTGGCAGACACGCCTGGACTGCCAGGGAAGGGGCATGTGTTCCCCACAGATTTCTTTGCCCCCCTTTTTCTGTGGGGGAACCAAGAATTCTGCAGAAGGTTGCACCCCCACAGGGGTGCAGAATTCCCCCGGGTGTAGTAGAGTTGGGATTATGTTTTCCAGTGCACATTCCTTATGTACAGTGCATTATCAACACTGAATTTCATCTGCCATTTTGGTGCCCAGTCACCCAGGTTGGTGAGATCTTTTAGTAGCTCTTTGCAGTCTGCCTGGGACTTAACTATTATATCTTGAGTAGTTTTGTATCATCTGCAAATTTTGCCACCTATAGTTAACCCCTTTTTCCTGATCATTTATGAAGATGTTAAATAGGACTGGCCTCAGTACAGACCCGTGGGGCACACCACTGTTTCCCTCTCTCTACTCTCACCACTTATCCCTACCCTTTGTTTCCTATTTTTTAACGGAGTGCCTGCCAGTGCTTTCAGGATCATCTTCTGATCCTTAATTTATTTTAATGACAAGAACAAGGAGGTCTCCTTGTGGCACCTTAGAGACTAACACATTTATCTGGGCATAAGCTGTCGTGGGTTAGAATCCACTTCATCAGTGCATGGAGTGGAAAATACAGGAGCAGGTATAAGTACATGAAAGGATGGGAGTTGCCTTATCAAGTGTGAGGTCAGTCTAACGAGACAATTCCATTAACAGCAGGATACCAAGGGAGGAAAAATCACTTTTTAAGTAGTCATGAGAGTGGCCCATTTCAGATAGTTGACAAGGTCTGAGTAACAGTAGGGGGAAATTAGTATGGGGTAAATTAGGTTTAGGTTTTGTAATGACCCAACCAGTCCCAGTCTTTATTCAGGCCTAATCTGATGGTGTCCAGCTTGCAAATTAATTTCAGTTCTGCAGTTTCATGTTGGAGTCTGGTTTTGAAGTTTTTTTTGTTGAAGAATTGCCACTTTTAGTTCTGTTATTGAGTGACCAGGGAGACTGGAGTGTTCGCTTACTGGTTTTTGGATGTTATGATTCCCGATGTCAGATTTGTGTCCATTTATTCTTTTGCACAGAGACTGTCCGGTTTGGCCAATGTACATAACAGAGAGGCATTGCTGGTACATGATGGCATAAATCACATTAGTAGATGTGCAGGTGAATGAGCCCCTGATGGCGTGGCTGATGTGGTTGGGTCCTCTGATGGTGTCGCTAGAGTAGATATGGGGACAGAGTTGGCACTGGGGTTTGTTACAGGGATTGGCTCCTGGGTTAGTGTTTCTGTGGAGTGGTGTGTAGTTGCTGGTGAGTATTTGTTTCAGTTGAGGGCTGTCTGTAAGCGAGGACTGGCCTGCCTCCCAAGATCTGTGAGAGTGAGGGATCATCCTTCAGGACAGGTTGTAGATCCTTGATGATGCTCTGGAGAGGTTTTAGCTGGGGCTATAGGTGATGGCTAGTGGCGTCATGTTACTGTCTGTGTTGGGCTTGTCTTGTAGTAGGTGACTTACTGACACGTCTTCTGTCAGCTTAAACCCCTGCCTCTGTTTCTAAACACTCTCCCTGCCCCAAAGGCTGTGCTGCTCCCAGCTCCCGAATTCACCACATCTCCCACCCGAGCTGTCTTGCAGTTAAAAGCTCTGTCTGGGGCTAGGATAAGTAAGCCTTGTATATAAAACTTGGCAGGGGCGCGGGGGGGGGGGCTAGAGGCCCCCCAACCCCTCTCTAAATGGCCCCCTGCCTCACTGGGACTGCACAGCAGACAGCTCTGCTTGCAAACCTCATTTTGTGTTATTGTTCTTCCAACCCACCCCCTCCTGGTTTGCCTGCTTCACCCCCGTCAAGGTTCTGTGTGTCGGGGGAACTCTCCATGGCCAGGACCAGGGGGTCTGTTACAAGTCTGTACAATGGGGCCCGGATCCAGACCCGAGGTCACAGTAACAATTGGAACCTGGTTGGTGCGGGGAGGGGTCACCAGGAAGAGCTGTGCTGGCTTCGGAGGAATGCTGGGCACTTGTAGATCCCCAGCTCCTCCTCATAACACGAAGTGGAAAATTCCCACCTTCCCAGCTGGGGAGACACCAGCCTTGCTGGGGGGTCCGGGCGCTTCTCAAATGCCTCTTTCTTTTGTTCCTCCTTTAATTTTAATCTCTCCCTGTGCTTCTCCTTGCAACCCGTGCCCGGAGAACAAAGGCTCCTTTCTCGAGCCTCCAAAACAAACGCTGCGATGCCCTCGCCCCAAGCGGCCGTGGCTGATGGCACGCGTGGCTGACACGGGCCGATGTATGCCCACATCAGTGGGCCCGTGGTGATGAGCTGCTCATGACATGCAGGCCCTGCGGCAGGAGGGCAGAGGGGCCGCTGGCCCAGCAAGAGGCTGTGGAGTTCAGGTTGCTGCTGCTCACTGGCATTTGTCTGGGCAAGGAAAGCAAAACACCACGAATCTCCCCAGCCAGTAATGCCCAGGTCATCCCCAGGTCCACCCAGGAGTGAGGTTATGGTCAATGCCTGTGTTCCCAGGGCCCTGCCCACTCCCAGCTACGCCCCCAGACAGCTAGTGGGGATGGAGCTACTTCAGGTTTTCGCTGCCTGATTGAGGGAGAGCAGCACTTAGCCCAGGCTCCTTCACCCTCCCTGGCACTGAGAGAAAGAGTCTCACTAGGGCACGTGGTCTGGCCCTTCCCAGGACCGTGAATGGTCAGGGGTGGGGCTGCAGTGCTTCCCAGCCGCACTCCTCTCTGCTCACACTCCGTGTTTCCTCCCAGTGTTGGTACATTGGCCTCTGTCATCCTGAGATAGAATTTGGGGTTTGACTTTTGGATACTCTTCTATCTTCTATCAATATGTGAGACCAAAGGACAAAGACACGGTATGTCTTGCTTCTGCCTGGCCAGCTGGGTTTGTTAGTATAATGGGAACAGATAAGAACAGTTAAAAGTGTTACAGGGTCTGGTAGGAGTGTAATACCCATTAACCTTTTACCCCCGATCAGAGATATTCCTTACACCATCCAATCTGACACCGAACTTCGCACCCTTGATAATCTGAACGTTATTCTCTGATAACCAGGAACGGCTACGCTTAAACTCTGGATCATTCACTTTTTTTTAAACATCATCTTAATACAATTTTTAAATCTGTTCTTATAAGTGTTACCCGGAATTGGGCCAGCTAGTCACCTTAGGAAGGACTAATGACCCACCGGAGTCTGGCAGAAAGCAGCAGTTTTATTATACTGATAGCTCAGCTCGAAAGAAGTGTGTGGGGGGCGGGGGGGTGGTTTCGCACTCACGCTCTCAAGCCAGGCACAGCACTGGTGATGTCAGGATCCTTCAAGGTACGTGTCCCACAGTGCAGCGATGGACGTGGTGATGAAGGTAAGTCTTCCTGAGGCGGAATGGAATCCAGCGCAGTGAACCACTGGCCAAGCGGTCTGGGCAAAAGGCCTTCATGAGAGGTACAAACTTGTGAGTGCGCTGCCAAGCATACGGGCCCGTCCCCTTTTCAGGACCTGCTCCTCGTGGCCTGTCACTAGAGAGGACTTGGCCTTGTTTGGCTGGTCACGCTCCACCTCAGGCAGTGTCCATGCATTGGGTGCGTGAGCGCTGCCCAGTTAGAGTCCCAGACACCTTGTCGACCTGGGAGCTCTTCTGAAGCAGCCCATTCATCCCACAAGCATTTGGTGGGGGGGGGGGGGGGGGGGGGGAAGCCACTTCACAGGTATTCAAAGAGGGAGAGGAGACAAAAGGAGGGAGGGAGTGGAGTGTAACAGACCCTTTGAACATACAGGTTATACAGAACACACAGATCACTGCTGCTCCCACAGCACTCCGCCCCTTGAGCTAGGAGCATTCCACGTTATTGTCATTGTAGGGCACAGGTGACCTGTTGTAAACAAACCAAACAATCATAACCTGGTGAATATAAGGAAAACCATTACAACTGACTGAACACCAGATATGACGTAAACACAGATGTAAACAATCACAGTCATCATAACTGGGAATACAATAAAACCATCACTACTACAATAATTGGGTACATTGACAAACACAATGAGTCTCCCTGCAGTGGGTTGCTAGCCTACCATCTTTTCGCACAGGTTCGAGTGGACTCGCTCAAGAGAGCACCAGGGGGACCCCAGGGGACCCCTACTTTTGGGTCAAATCCTTCACTAAGCCTGCATGCTCCACCAGTAACGTTACCCACAACTGGGCCAGCTGTAAGCTTAGCGAGGACCCTCCAAAATGGAACACGACCATAAGTTGTTAGGCACGTGACTAAGCACGTACATTACAGGTACGGAAGGGGTGGGAATAGGGAATAGGGACACAGGCAGTGCTCTGCGGCATCACAGCTGGGAACATAGCACTGGGAAACAGAGTCTGACGGTGTGTGGAGCTATGGATGTGCTTGCTTGGAACTAACCCCAATAACACTGCATTGCCTACGCTTCAAACTTCTGGTTTTCTGCTTTCTGTCTGTCTGAGAAGAACCAGGGGAGGGGGTGAAGGAAAACCCTCTAACTAACATCTAGCTACACCTGGACTGCAGGTTCAATCACCTTTTTCCCAGGCTAGTAGCATATGGGTTAGTGAATGTGCCAGGACCCCAGTGTCTTCTCCCTACTCCCTCTGGTTTAAGCTACACAGGATACCTTGCCTCCTCTTTCTCTACCAGCTGCCCTTCTCACTCTCTTTTGCCTGTTCCCCGATTTTCTGCTCCCCTTCACCAGCACACCCTACCTTTTCCCTCTTTCTCTGTGAGGGGTGAGGCAGTGAGAATGAGGAGTTTGTACTCTGTTCATGACATACACACCAAGAAGTTCGATAAACACATAAATACTCTTGCTGGAAGGTTGCAACCTAACACAACTGTATTCCTTAGAATTCACAACACATAAGAACCCAAATACACAGGGAGAGAGAAAACAGGCTGCTCCCTAAGGCAGCGAGACACAACTTACCCCACCCTGCTTTAAAGGAGGTTCTTTCCAGGCTGGGGCTGATCTCAGGTTTTGCTATAGAGCCCCTTGGCCTGAAAGCAGGACACACACTATTCCATAGTTACCTCCCACCCCCATATACACTGTCAAGGTGACAACTTGCAGTTCCAACACAGTCCTCAAAATCCCACAGTTTGCTTGAATAAGGATGTGGGAGAACGGGCTGTCTGTATCCAGCTGTGCCCTGCATCTCGTAGTGGAACCTCCCTGGGACAGCG
Organism: Dermatemys mawii; assembly: GCA_007922305.1. Lineage (NCBI taxonomy): Eukaryota > Metazoa > Chordata > Testudines > Dermatemydidae > Dermatemys > Dermatemys mawii. The sequence goes on from ML677380.1 coordinate 18,345,591, forward strand.
CGGCTTTGGCCTGGAGCTGCGTGATCTGATGATGGCTCAGAAGCCAGCATAGAACAATCTAGGGCCAAGACCTTTGCTTCTCTCACAGCTTCTAGCCCAGTCCCTGGAACAACACAGAAGCCTGGCTGGGGGAGGTTCTGGGATCTCCCAGCTGGAGCACATGGTCAGAAAGGGACAGACTTGGGAGCTTCTTTGAGCTGGGAAGCTGGAAGAAGGCATCCCCTGCCAGATGCACCATTCCTGCCTGTGATCTGTCCAGGTGTGGTTGTCTTGTCTTTTAGGTAAGATCAAACCTGTCCAGGAACAGTGTAGCCAATTCGTAAGACATCCCTTATCGCACCAAGGGGGCTGAAACAGCTTGTACAGTGGGGGTGCTGAGAGCCATTGAACCAAACTATAAATAATATCATAGAAATCCCTTCAGGCCAGCAGGTTCGGCAGGTCCCCCCCGCCCCCAGTTCCAGCACCGATGTATAGCACTACCTCCTGCAGTCATGTGATTATCTGAAAATATTAGGTTTCACTTAATAAAGGAAAACATTTCTAGCCCTCTTGGTTGTGGAGAAAAACTTGAAACCCTGACACCGCCCCCGGCCCCCCTAGCGCTCCACCACAGACAGGCAAAGAAAAAGATCTTCCAAGCCTTCCAAGGGAAGCAGTAGGGGCAAAAGACCTATCTGGCTTCAAGACGAAGCTTGATAAGTTTATGGAGGAGATGGTGTGATAGCATAATTTTGGCATTTGATCTTTGACTATGGTAATAGATGGGCCTGGTGGAATATGATGGAAAGGTGGGAGGGGATGGGATCTAAGTTACTACAGAGAATTCTTTCCTGGGTATCTAACTGGTGAGTCTTGCCCACATGCTCAGGGTTCAGCCAATTGCCATATTTGGGGTTGGGAAGGAATTTTCCTCCAGGACAGATTGGCAGAGGCCCTGGAGGTTTTTCTACCTTCCTCTGCAGCAAAGGGCATGGGTCACTTGCTGGAGGATTCTCTGTACTTTGAAGTCCTTAAACCAAGGTTTGAGGACTTCAATGGCTCAGACATAGGTGAGAGATTTATTGCAGTAATGGGTGGGTAAAATTCTGTGGCCTGCGTTGTGCAGGAGGTCAGACTAGATGATCATAATGGTCCCTTCTGACCTTAGAGTCTATGAGTCTATGAGATCCTGGAATTCAGTGTTTTTCAGATATCCTGAAGAAGCCAGGCTGATGATTGGGGGGAAGGGAGGTTCACTTATGAGTTTTGAGTCCTTGGGGCTGGCGATACAGCAGAAATGTTAATTTCCTAATTCCACACGGTGCTCTCGGAGGCCATGCGATGGGCGGCCCTGGCACAAGAATCCAGAGAGGGTTAGGAGCCCGAGTGAGAGACCCAGTGAGAAGCGATTGCTGAGGTAGGGGCCTGAGGCTCACTCACTCTGGCAGCCTTCAGAGGCCTCAGCATGGGTGGAAACGGCTTCTTATGATGATGTCTATGGACATCTTATGAATTCTGATGCATTTGAGGAACTCTGTGTCCAGCTCCAGCCCTCTCAGTGTATTAACCAGCCATGGGCTGACCAGGGCCCTGCTGCCTGGAGAGGCTACAGAACAAACCAAAGGAGTCCTGATCATTGTAATGACTCTGCTCCGGCAGGAGAACGAGGATGCCTGAGCTGGAAGGATCCAGTTACACCAGGTGGCAGGGCCGGCTCCGGGCACCAGCGGAACAAGCACGTGTCTGGGGCGGCCCCTGGTAAGGGGTGGCATTCTGCCCATTGTCGGGGCGGCACAGCCTGAGTGGGTTTTTGTTGTTTTCTGCTTGGGGCAGCAAAAATGGTGGAGCTGGCCCTGCCAGGCGCTCTGCAGGACGGGGCTTTTGGAGCAGTGGAATTTCCTCAGAACTTGGGGCACCAAGAGGCTGAGGTGTTGGGCCGTCCCTTTAAAAACATGGAGGGAGGGAGAACGCAGGGAGGAGGAGCTTAGGAGGGAGTCTATAGGCCCAGCCAAGCTGAAGGCAGAGGTCAGAGAGACTGTCCATAATTTGGGGGAGACGTCATATGCAGGAGGAGGGAGCTTCTTGACTCTTACCAACCCCCCAAGAATGCTCTGAGTGGCGAGGAAGCTGAGGCAAGGAATGGGGGTACAGGTGCTTCTTATTGTGTATGGAGCTGTATATCTCTTGTGCTGTCTAAACTAGCAGTCACTTCTAGAGACTCTCTGCAAAGCCTGTCTCTGTGCCTCCATAGCACGTGTCCCTGAAGCACTGAACCAGGAACCAGAGCATCCTCAAGGCTCTAGCTCCGGTGGAGGCTCTGCTTAAGCAACCGGGGAGTCTGGGGGAGCCAAGTAGTTTCAGGACCTAGGCAGTTGGACTCTGGGGTCTTAGCTCTTCAAAGGGGCTGCTAGAAAGAGAATCTGCACCCAAATGTGTGCCTAATAATCCAGAGCCTGGATTCTGCTTAGGGAGCTTAAAGTCCAGGGGCCCAGTGTGACCCAGTACAGCCTTTCTTATGTTCTTATGTGTGTGGGACCCAAACACAGAGGCCTGGTGACTGTCTGTCTAGGGGATCCAAACCAGGACAATAACACTTCCTGAGAATACCTCGCTGCCTGGTGAAAGGGCTGCTCTGCTGTGGAGGAAGGGTGTGACCAGCGGCACTGCACTACCGGTGATCTCTGGTTTGCAGCACGCAGACCATAAAGTAGAATAACCCAGAGATTTCTCCAGTTTATACTGTGGGAATGCGGGGTCAGACTAGGTGAAGGGCAAAAGTGTCTTAAGGCTGCCTTTCCCAGCCTCATCCAATCTCTGCGCCAGGAATGGCAGAAGTGAGTCTGGCCCTGTGATTCTACACTCTGGGAAGGAACAATGTAAAAGGGGAATCGCTTGAGTTATTGCAAATTTGACAATGCTGATGAGCCCCTCCTGTTTCTTGTGCCCTGACGTCTGATCAAGGGGGAGTCTGTTTGCTTAGAGGCCTGGAGAAGCAGGACCAAGATAAACAATGGACCATGTTGCATATTATTTCCTTGGTGGAAATTTACTGGCAGAGATCATGCAAGTAAACACTGATGCTATATAATTTTATAACCGGTTGTTACAGCTGAGGACAAGCTGTGTCTTTGACCTTTCATTCAGTCCCCTTGCCAAATGATGGGCCCACGCCTGTACTTCTCTTAGGGCGGAATCCCACAAGTCACCCCCTTTCACACAGGGTTGCCAGGTCAAAGAACCCTTGTACCTCATCAGCTCCGCCTGGGTTTTGGCTCCTGCTTAGATTTCTCTCTGAATGGCCAGGACCAGTAGGAAAGTGCAGTGACAGAGAAGAGCTTGTTCCACACCAAGCCGGATTTATGTATCCAGAGGGATAGAACAGAGAGGAAAGGGGTTCAAGCAACAGGAGGCCTGTACGCACATTCTCATCCCCAGGCATTAGCCTTTCTTACCTTCCTTGCCCCCACTTGGTCTCAGTCCTGTCCCCCAGCACTGGGCCGGCTGCAGCTCTACCTTGCAGTTCCTGCCTCGCAATCCCTGGCCCTTCAGGCAGAGTCTCCGTGTTTAATGGATTTCCAGCTCTTTGTTTATGACAGTTCTGGCCTGAGAGGCCAAGGTTTCAAGCTGGTGCCTCCCCAGCCAGAGTTCTGTCCCTCTGTTAGTGGAGGGACCGTCAAAGGAACGAACATCTAGATCAGTGGCCTTCATTGCTAGGCCGCAAGCCAGTGCGGCTCCCATCAACTCTGAGCGTGGCTCGCTAAGGTCCCTCTAAGCTGCACAGCCACACAGCAGGGACCTGGAAAGGAGAGAGGTAGGGGGCGGGTGGGACCTGGGGAGGGGAGCAAGTTGGGGCTTGCAGGACTGCTGCGGGCCTGGCCCCAGAGCTTCCTGCTGCAGGAAGGGGTGGGGGGGCCTCCCTGGAGCTCCGTTCTGCCTGCTGGCGGGGAGAGAGAAGCGCCTTCCCCAGAGCTAGCAGCTGCCAGCAGGGAGAGGGCTGGGGGGAGTCCTCTGGCCCCAGCTCCGGGGCAGCATGGCAGCCTGCTTGCACCCCAAACTTCTCATCCCCAGCCCACCCCAGAGCCCACACCCCCAGCCAGTGCCCTCATCCCCCTCCCCGCATCCAAAACCTTCTGCCCCAGCCCTGAGCCCCCTCCTCCACCCTGAACCCCCCATCCCTGGCCCCACCCTGCACCCCAAATCTTTGCCCCAGCCCTGAGCCCCCTCACACCCCCCTCATCCCCAGCTCCATCCTAGTGCCCTGAGGGGTGAAAAGAAAACAGGAACAAATTGACCAACGAACATTTGTTCTGCCTCAGTAGGGTTGCGATGACGCATTCCGAATACGGCTTGAACAAAGTCAAGGAGGACCCGGCACACTTTTGCTCATCCAGTTTTTATGGTAAGTTTTACATTCTTCTGCTCTTCAAAAGTTTCTGCTCAGAGGTGGCTTTTGAATTCCCGATATTTTCCTGGTTATTATTGTATAAAAGGAGTATCATTGTATTGTACAAGTAGACGTTGTTTCAGTTACAGGAGTGGCCGTGGAACATGACGTCATTAAGGAGGAGTAGGCACTGTGTTAATTTAGTAGTTGATGTGGCTCTCACATTGAAGGGTTTTTGCCAAAGTGGCCCCTACTTCACAAAAATAGCGAAGAGCATTGCACCAGACTGCATCAAAGATAGCAGGCCCCATGCTCAATTTCTCCTCTTAACAGAAACAGGGCCCCAGGCCTTGGCTAGCCGCTCAGGGTAACACTGATCAAATGAATGCCAGGATGTCCCACGTTCTCCGTACCACTAAGTCACGTGGATCGTTATTAGGTGTGGAAGTTATGCAAGCAGAGATAAGGAGAATGAAAGCTCCTGGTTTAGGAAATAAATTGCTTATCAGCCAAGGTCAGAAAGGAAAATCAGAAATATTCCCCAGGCAGCTGCTTGTTGCACAACCCCTAGGGAACCAGAAGGCTGAGCTAGTGGTTTGCCTTCAGCTGACACATTAGTATTGACTGCAAATGGAGGGTGGGCACCAGACAGATCAAGCCAGCCTAGCAGGTGCTGGACTCATGTCAAAGGCCTTGTTGCCTCTTTCAGACCCCTCGCCGAGGGTAGAATCGAGCTCTAGTTCTGTCTCTGCTCCTTCGCGCCAGAGACATCTCTCCGAGGACGTTAACCAGCACGTAAGAGACCCCGCCTTTCACCTGGAGCCAGCTGCAGTGGTGCTGAGCCAAACACCCATCGCCTTCTTCTGGGAGTGGGTGCAGCTCAAGTAGTAATTACACCTTTTGGGGCTCAGGGGAGGAGCAAACAACGTCTGCCAGAGGAGAGTGGACTGGAAGAGGACTGAGGAGCAGGGCAGTTCTGTTCTGGGTACCCCCACAATGCACATCACTGGCTTAGACCGCTCAGACTCTGCCCCTCTGGGCGGGTTCAAGCGCTTGCAGCTGTACCACAGCAGAACAACCGAGGGACCCAGGCTACCAGTGTGTGGGGATTTGAGGCCCAGCTGGGAGCAGGAACAGTGCAGGAGGGGAAAAGGCAGAAAATCTGCCCCCAGCTGGAGGATGGGCATGCATCTTCCATGGCAGTGCTGGGGAGGGGGTGGGGGAGCAGCCGAGCTCAGGAGACTGACGGGGGCATGAATGGTGGATCTGCCGCTGTGCAAGACCTCCAGCTGGACTGCCACCCCATGGACAGGCTGGCTGGGCAATGGAAGCAGAGCAGGAGGCAGAGTCCATCCAGCTGGCTCAGCTGGTCAGGTGTTTACCGTGGCTTTTGCCTCACTTACCCTCTCAGTGCTCTGGAGCATGTGAGAGGAGCTAAGGGAGTGTCGTGTGGATTCCTTTCTTTATCAGGCTTTGCAGATTACCTTGGAATGAGGTCCAGGACCTGCTATACGAAGTGCTGGACCAGTGCCAGAACAATACAGCTGCCCGGTAGAGACTGGTTCAAAGCTGAGATCACACTCAGTTCCAGCACTGAGTGCCGACCCTATGCTGTATAACGCGCTCAGGGCTTTTGAGCTGGGAGGCGCTCATGTTCCCAGCAGCGTGGATCTTCCACGGCACAAGCAGGAGGGGTGGGTGGGGTGGTTAATTGCACGCCGAACCCTTGTGCAGACTACGTCCTCTCTGAAGGGGTGAAATTCATTCAGAGTGAGCGAGCACTAAAGAGAATAGAGAACAGCCCAGAGCGCTTACTAAGGGAGAGGAGCTCATTCCCTGCCAAGAGCAGCAGGTGGCTGCGGTAGCAGAGGTCGGAGAGGCTGGCTGGAGACAGAAGGAGGAAGTGTAGCTCTTGCATAGCCCAGCTCTGCAAGAGAGGCTTGGAACTCCTCGGCTAAGGGGAGAGAGACGCTGAACAAGGTTCAGCAGGGCCAGTGTTTACTCAGAGAATCAATATATGAAGACATTGCTTCAGCTTCCTTGGGACTGTTGAGTTTGCTTAAGGAATCCCGGGAAGGGGGCAATGGGGCAGGGCACTGCAGAGCAACTGTTAGCCATGAGGGGACACGTGGGTGGCAGCCAGCCCTGCTGCAATCCTCAGCACATCTCTAGCTTTGCACCCCTAGGTCTCCAGCCAGACCAGTCTCAAAGCAGGGGCGTGCCCCTACCAGCGAGGTGGTGGGTTAGGCCTCACGCGATGGTGCAAAGCTCTATTGGCCATGCCTGGGCATATGCAAGCCAAGCAGGCCCATGCAAAGTGGCTAACGCCCCGAAGCAGCCCTCCACTGGCAGCTGGACCAGGTACTACTGCTAGAAAGGAGGTTGCTGTCTGTAGAGGTGGGCCTAGAGCAGGGATTCTCAAAGTGGGGGTCGTGACCCTTCAGGGGGCCGTGAGGTTAGTACATGGGGGGTCGCGAGCTCTCAGCCACCACCCCAAACCCTGCTTGTCCTCCCGCATTTAGAACAGTGTTCCATTAAAAACCCTTTTTGATCTATTTCGAAAAGGGATCGCACTCAGGCTTGCTGTGAAAGTGTGAGACCCACTGGCCTAGAGGGGCTGTGAGAGGGAGAAGGGAAGGTGGCAGATGGGGAGGAAGGAGTTCACTCCAGTTCAGCTCAGTCCTATGAGTTTAGTCGAGTTAGTGTTTCTGGCTGGCCAAGCGTGTTGTCCCTCACAGCGGCTGGTCCACACAAAGGAGAAGAGCCAACTACTGCCAGCGTTGATCCTTTTTAGCCCAAGTGCTGGAAAACTGAAATAAAGACCCCACCCGGGGTTCATTTCCCCATGACTGCCTGTGCTGAAGTGGGAATTTTCTGCAGTATTTTTATGAAGCCTACACGTACCTCGGGTTCCCCTACGCATACCTCGGTTTCCTCTATGTGTACCTCGGGTTCCCCTACGCATACCTCGGTTTCCTCTATGTGTACCTTGGGTTCCCCTGCGCATACCTCGGTTTCCTCTATGTGTACCTCGGGTTCCCCTACTCACACCTCGGGTTCCCCTATGTGTTGCATTGTTCCCAGTGGGGAAAAGGGACTGTTTGCTCTCAGGGCAGGCGAGGAGACATGGCTCTGAATGTCACCTTGCTGTCTGGACCTTAGTTCCCATATCAGTGGAGCACCCAAAAAGACAATGGCAAATCCAATCACCAGGACATTGACACCTATCCACCAGCAGCCCAGAGGGAGGTGGATTTCCCCAGCTCTCTGCAGGGAACCTGAGCAACAATCCCCAGCTCAAGAACAAAGGGCTGGAGAGGTGAGCTGGGGGATAAGGGCTGGCTGCTGGAGGGAGTTGGGACTCTCACCTAGAACTGGCCAACCCTGGTCTACACTGAGGGCTTGATTACACTGGCACTTTATAGCACTATAAAGCCGCCAGGAGGGCTATAACTCACTACCCATCCAGACTGGCAAGGCACGTAGAGCGCTATAAATCCACAGTTATACTGGTCCTGGTAATCCTCCTTGCCAGAGGATTAACAGCTATAGCTTTTTGGGTGCTCCGTTTTAGCTCCTGTGTAAATGGGTAGTAACAATATATCGCTTTGAGTGATCTCTGGAACCTCCCCTAAGCAATTTAAGCCAATTAAGCCTCTCTTCCCTTTGTTTTGAACTCCGCTGGAGGAATGTGGAAGTATGTTTTCAGAGCTTAGCTGTAACTCGGCAAATCCACAATGCAAATGTTTACCTTGTGAGCGAGCGTGAAGGAGAAGAGTAGCAGGCTTTGAATTTCAAAGACAGTTTGCTGACGCACTCTCAGCACGTCAAAAATCCACTCGCTCTCTCCCTCTGCATACACACAACACACTTCCCCTCACCCGCCTCGTTTGAAAAGCACGTTGCACCCAGCTGAATGCTGGGATAGCTGCCCATAATGCACCACTCCCCGTGCCATTGTAAGTGCCGCAAATGTGGCCACACCAGGGCGGTTGTGGCTGTGATTGTGGACATGCTGGAGCGCTATCCCTGTATCTGAAGGCAGGTATAATCAAAACCGCTATAAAGTTGTAAGTGTAACCAAGCCCTTAGAGCTAGGTCAATGTAAGACAGCGGACATTGTCTTAACTCTGTGAACATACTCCCACTGCATGCATCCGACGAAGTGGTTACTAGCCCACGAAAGCTTATGCTTCAATACTTTAGGTAGTCTTTAAAGTGCCACAGAGCCCTTTGTCACTTCTGCAAATGCAGACTAACACAGCTACCCCTCTGATTCTGTGAACATCGACACTTAGGGCGAGTCTGCACTGGCACCGTTCAAGCGCTGCCGCGACAGTGCTATAGCATCCTTGGGTGGTCATGGCGCTGCGCTGGGAACAGAGGTGCCAACTCCGTGGGTGCTCCGGGGCTGCAGCACCCATGGGGAAACATTGTTCTCCACCCCTCCATCCCCGCTCCCCTCCCCTCTGCCTCCGCCTCCTCCCCTGAGCATGCCACGTCCCCGCTTCTCCTTCCAGGACTTGCCACCACAAAGCAGCTGTTTCCCGGTGTAACAAGCTGTGGGAGGGAGTGGGGAGGAGCAGGAATGCGCCACACTCAGGGGAGGAGGTGGGGAAGAGGCGGGGCTCGGGATTTGGGGAAGGAGTCCAGTAGGGGCAGGGAGATGGCAGAGACTTTGGGGAAGAGGTTGGAATGGGGGCGGGGAAGGGGTGGAGTTGGGGCAGGGCCAGGGATGGGGTGCGTCAAGCTTCCTCTGGTGCCAGGATAGGTTGGCGCCTATGGCTAGGAGAAAGCTCTCCCGGCTCTCTAAAATAATCACCGCCATGAGGGTGCCGCTCCCAGCACCGGGGCACTGTCTACACTGGTGCTTTACAGAGCAGTTTTTTCACACCCCTGAGTGAGAACGTTGCAGCACTGTCAATTGCCAGTGTAGACAAGCCCCAAACTGTAGCTCCCACTGATGTAACTCCCCCACTACACCGACTTAATTTCCCCTCTGTGAGAGGGGCAGCACTAGGTGGGTGCAGGGTCAGTGATGACACTGCATTGCTGACATTGGTGCTGCCTTTCAGAGGCCGTCTCCCGGGGCCCCACGCGGACAGTTCAAGCAGTGCAGTTTTGCAGTGGAAACTTGCCCTGGAAGTATGTCAACAGGTCAAATTCTTCCTACCTAGCACTGTCTACATGGGCACTTGGGCTTAACACCACCTCTCTGGGACGTGGATTTTTCACCTCTTTGACCGATGCGCTCATTTGCTAGTGACGAGTAGGTCTGAGCTGGAGCCCGAACCGCGGGTTCACTGTCCCCGGGAGGGGCTCTGGGCTGTTCTTTCACCCGCAGGTCTCTGGGCTCACTTGGTGTAGGAGGCCAGAAGAAATTGTAACTATGGGCAGTTAGAAGCGCTCCCCCCTCGACTTTAGGGAAAGAAAGGCTATTATAGGTTATGCTGCTGTTACTGGTTGCTGCTTTGTTATTGCATATTTTACATGCCGGAGTTAACTGGTTCTCATTGCCTGCTTGCCTTGTGCAGTACTAATGAGACACCTGCTTGCATTATGTAATACTAATAAGATAGAAATAAGGTATTAGTTATTCATAAGGTATGCATGAGATGCAAATGTTCCTGTTATTTTTCTGCCTGTGTTCCCACGCGCAGTGGGCTTTACCCCAAGCATTGCTCCGGTGCGTTGGACTTTCCCCATCTCAGTGGCAGCAACGAAGGGAGCCCCTGTTGCAGGTGTGCCACTTTTGCCTTCAATAAACTCACTACTTCTATTCAGCAGCTGTGTGTGTGCCTCATTCCTATGGAACCCCAAGTACCCTGTAACACGTGGGCACTTCCCAGGCTGGGCTCCAGCAGCTGAATAAACCTGAGGGTTGTGACAGCGCTGGGGGAGTGTCGCTGCACGCGGGGTGTGTGGCGGGGGCGTTAATCCCACTGGGGGAAAGTGGGGGAAAGTTAATCCCAGTGGGGGACTCCACCGGGAGTCTGGCTCAGTGGAACTCGCTGCACAGAGCTCTCATGTGAAGGGGAGTGGGGGGCACCCCAAGGCCAGTCTAGGAGGGAGTCTGGCAACGGGCCCTGCCCTGGAGGGGGTCTGGCCCACTGGATGGTTCCTTCTAGAGACTATTTCCCCAATCCTGAGGATCCGAGACACTGCCCAGCTCTGTCATTTTCCTTCTGTTATTTTTTTTTAAAAAGTGCATCATATTTGGTGTTTTCCTTAAAGCCCCAGCTCCTGGAGTCACTTGAAACATCAGAATCTCAGCTTCCCCACCCCCACTTTAAAGTAAATTGCTAGCTCACATGGCTGTGAGGAAAGCTTGTTTCTATTGTCCCAGCCCTTTAAATAGCTGTCAGAGCCCTGGGGAAGCGGTGGCTATTTAAAGGGCCGGAGTGACAGAGGCAGTGGGAGCCCTGACCCTTTAAATAGCCACCAGAGCCCTCCTGCTGCTCTCCCAGGGCTCCAGCAGTAGGGCTCTGGTGGCAATTTGAAAGGTCTGGGCTCCAGCCTCTGCTGGGAGCCCCATACCCTTTAAATTGCAGCCTGGGGAAGCCGGGCTGCCCTGGTACGGTGCACCAGCTCTTGCCAGTACCCCGTACCGGGGCGAACTGGGGCTTACTTTTACCTCTGGTGTCAGTGCTGCTGCTGGAACAGCCTCTGCACAGCTGGGTGACACCTCAGCTGCTGTAGGGCCAGCTGGAGCCATGGATGTGAGACACGTGCTGTGAGACACGTGCACGGCTTGACACGGGTGGGTGAGCATGCGAGGACAGGAGAGGAGCTGGAGTATGGAGAGTGTCACCTGAAAAAGGTGAATGTCAAAGTCTTAGCAGCCTTAGCCACCATACCAGCTCTGGTTCTATAGGGTGTGCTCATCACCCCGACCTCTGGGCACATTGCCACAACGGTAACACAACTAATGTAAGAGACCAGCCTGTCTGTGAGAGCAGCAACACTCATGCACAATCTCCAGCCCTGACTGTCGCTCCTGGTGTTCACTGTTGGTGCAAACTGCTAAGCTGCACAGTTTATCCCACGTCCGAGAAAAGCTGATCTGGGGTTGGAACATCTACTCAAGGGGTTTGTACCTGTAGCGCTTTCTCAGGGCTTGGCCACCCATGGCTGACATCCCTGGGCATCAGGTCTACGACAGTGTCAGCACTGGTGCCACACGAAACCTGACTCGCCATTGGCGCACTGCCCTGGTGGTAGTGTTAATGGGCCGGGGCTCAGGGTTAGATGTCAGCCTTCGCGCTGTTATTCTACCGTAGCACCAAGGAGCCGCAGTCCTGGGCCACTGTGCTGGGGGCTGTACAAACACAGAACAAAAAGACCGTTCCTCCCCCTAGAGCTGGCAAACTAAGGACAGCTTTCCCCATGGCTATCACTGGGGAGCTGCAGGAGTCGAGGATTCTGGGCTCCAGTTTTCCCAGGGCTGGCCTGGCCTGCAACACCACCATTATTTCTCTGCTTCAGTGGCTGGCAGCAGGGCCTAGGTGCTAGCATAGGCAGGGCTCAGGGCAGCTGTTTGTGAGCCAGTGGTAGCAATGCCTGCACTGGGCCTACCCTAGTTGCTAGCACTGGAGCCGTGCATAGTTGCTGGCAGTTACTGACATACGAGCAGTGGATTTTCTAGGGCAGATGCTGCTTTGCAAACTCAGCTTGTATCTCACTCAAGTTAAAGCCCGAGTCCGCAAGGGAGCATCCAGTCAACAAATTCAGCCTGGGGTGGATCGACCAGTGTCCTCCGCCAGGAACCTACTGCTTCAGGGCTGTTTAAAGCCAAGGACAAGGCATTTACTGTGCATTCTGTTGCAATGTGCATGACTGGTGCATTTATGTCCCCTCATAAACCATGAATCAATCTGTGCTGGGCTTGGCTGAATTGGACATTCATTGTTATGGTATTTACCTGGGAGCTGGGGATACAGTTTATTACCCCCCAGCAGACGAGCTAGTCCACGGAGCAATCTATTTATCACACACTTATCCCCTGTACTGAGGGCGGCCTGTCACTGAAGCCACTGCAAGACATGAGGCTGATCCTCTGTTGTTGGGCCACCCGTGTTGAGCCCTTTGCAGCTGCACAAGGTGGATGCAGAGCACTGTCCTCCCAGGCTGGCTGGGGTGTGCCACGAGGTGCAGGGGCACAGAAGGCCGTGGGAGCAGGAATGGAGACCGCGAGGGAGGCTGTTGACACCGCGTTCAAAAAGTCTCCACACTTGGGGCTTTCTGGCTTTATTTTAATATTGAAACATTTGGTCCAGTTTAAAAAAGGCCCTGTTCCGCTGTTTGGGGTCCTGTTTGAGACTATCAAGGAGACGCTTTTCACCCAGATGTGATGTGGGTCTTGTGATACAGGAGGGCCAGGGAGCAGTGGGAGAGTGATCGAGGGGAAGTACTGAAGCCCAAGGCCAATTAAGGCGATTTCCCCTGGAGAGGAAGGAAGGTGTCTACTGGTTAACTGAAACACCTGCAATCAACTAAGGCCCTGTCAGGAACCTAATAAAACCCCCTGCTGCGGGCAGATGGGGGAGAAGGAGAGAGGAATGAAGCTTGGAGATCTGCTGTGATACTTGAAAGAGCAGAGAACCAAAGGAAGGGAGACCCTGCCCCAGTGTCTAAGGGCCAGAGGGTCCCCACCCGGGGGGAAGAAGGTGAGAACCCACAGAGGTTGAGAGGGGCTGGGGGCTCAGATGGAGGAGCAAACCCAGACCCCTCCCCCGCCTCCCTCCTCTACCACCTTCCCAGGCCATTAGTGGGGCCCTTGGCACCCCAAGACCAGCCCCCTGCACCTGCCAAGAAAAGCGCAGCACCCACTGTGCTAACGTTGGCCATCTTGTCACATCGTCAGTAAAACCACGGTGAGTTATAAGAGCTAGGGGGGGAAATGGTTTGGTTTGCTTTTTCCCCTGAGGGAAAATTGTGACAAATGAAGGTGGGGTGGGGATGGGGAAAATCCCACTGAACCCTCCCAGACTGATTGCGGGGGCGGGCGGGGATTGTTTTGTGCATGGTGAAGCTTTTGAGCCAGAAATGGAATAATTGTCAAGTTTTTAATAAAATTTTTCAGCTTTGGGGTATTTGGTTTTTTTTTTATATATATATATATATATAATATTGTTTTAAAGAATGAAAATGTGGAAGGAAAAGAGACATTGTCTGTGGGAAACCTTTTATTTAGTTGAACTCTCAAGTTTCCATTTCTTAAGGACATTTCTGGATCAGCTTTACAAGCCCCATGTACAGTGGGGTTTTGCCATAGTTCCCGGTGTGATTGTAACCACACAGATACAAGCCCTGAGTGCAGACCCTGGCCTGCTCTACCCTGAACGCTTCTTGCTGGCACAGCTCTGCTAGTCGGGGGTGAATTATTTACCAACACAGCTGCACTGGCAAAATTCCTAGTGTAGACACAGTTAAACTAGCACAAACTCCTTCTGCCTGTATAGCTCATTTCACTTGGAGAACCCTTTTCCCAGTATCAGCTGTGTCTAATTAGCTATACCAGCAAACCCTGTGTGGGATAGACAAGGCTAAAGGAAACCATTTGCATCAATGCCCTTCTTCTCCACACCCTGCACCCAGCGTTGTCATGAGACCAGCGCAAAGTGAGTAAAGTGACACCCCTTTCTACTCCATTGACACTCGGCACAGGGGTAAATGTGGAGACAATTCGGTGACTAGCAAAGGCAGAGCAGGCCGAGACGGGCAGTTTTTGCCATTTACTAATTTCAATGTGAAAAGGGTCTTTTAACAAAAATCCCTCCAAGTGAAAGTGGGGTGGGTGGATTGCAGAATGAGAAATCTGTGGAAGTTAATGGCACAAACATCAGTCATGTGCCGCTAACCTAGAACTTCCTGTAACTGGGACTTGCCCAAGCCCAAAGGGAAGATCAAGGGCAGTTCTGCAGCCCCTTCTGAAAAGGGGCCCTGCTTCACGCTGTGCTCACAGCCATAAGCAGCTCCTTTGCCACTGCCCAGAGTGCTCCTGTCCCACCTTACAGCGGGGACAGTTCATCCAGGAGGTATTGGGCATGAGCCCTACTAGTGGCAGCGTTCAGCAGGGCGCCCTGCCAGCTGGGGGTCTTGCCCAGCATCTCAGCAGAGCTCCTTCTCTGAGTTGGCTGGTGACTGTTCTGTCATCAGACAATCACTGTAGCTCACCTCTATACAGGGTCACTGTCTCCTTTTACACATCTGTCTCAGCGGCTTCCCTGGCCCCCAGTATCTAAACACCTCCCCATTTCTCATCTGTTTATCCTTACAGCACCTCTTCACAGGTGGGAAACTGAGGCACAGAGTGACTGACTTTCTCAAGCTCCCATTGGAAACCTGGGGTAGAAAAGGGAATTGAACTTGGGTCTGCGAAGTCCCTGACTAATGCCCTAACCATTGGGCCATCCTTCCCTAGGCTAGATTGCACCTTTAATCACCTGGAGGCTCTGGTGCTGAGTGATGGAGGCCAGGAGCAGAGTGGGCCTCCTCTTGGTGCAGCCAGACCCTGCCAGCCTGGGCTCTGCAGAAGATCAGGAACTGAAGCCCATTCTCCCATGTTCATTCTTCATCCTGGGGTATTTTGGGGAATCTTGGGCAAAGTTCAAAATGGGTAAGTGGGCTGACTGGGGTAACGATAGGCCAGTTCGCCTGACATCAGTCCTGGGCACAACAATGGAAGAGCTGGTAGAAGATTCCACTCAGATCTGGGTCGCTTGGTAAATGGGGCACAAGCCAACAATATGGGTTTTAATAAGGCTCAATGTAAATATAGGATCAATGAATCTGGCCACCCTTACAGGAGGGGGGACTCTATCCTGGGGAACAGGGGCTCTGAAAAAGAGCAAGGGGCATGTTGGATAATCAGCTGAATGTGAGCTCCCAGGGCAAGGCTGTCACCAAAAGGACTACTGTGAGCCTGGGATGCATAAACAGGGGAATCTCAGTGTGACGCTCTGTACCTCGGGGAACACCCTAGACCCCCATGTTCATCTTTATAAAATGATGGTGTGGTATCTAGTGCAAAGTTTGTCATGTGGGGTGTATTTGGAAGGCTCATGATGCACTGAGCATGGTGGTTACAGTGATTGTTACAGTAAGGTTATAATTTCATGTATATAGTTATCCTCAGGTATCCTCATGGCCTACAGCAAGCCCAGGCAAAAACTCTCTAAGAGCAGAGAGGCAGTTCACACCTCATCAGGGCAGGTATGGGACAAACCCCGCCCAGCCTCACAGAAACAAAGGACACTGGCTTAGGCAGCAACAAAGGATCTCTTGGACTCTCAAGTGAGTTACCCCCTTCCTGTGGTCAGTTTGGGACTGCGATGAGGTAAAGCCCACCTGACTCTGAAGGGGGCAGGAGGCAAAGCCAAGAGGAAAGAAAAGACATGATAAAAGGGAGAGTCATTTTGCCATGCTTGTCCTCTCCTCCACCTCCATCTACAGACACCACCACCACCAAGCGACTGAGACGCTGATCAGAGGGAAGAGCCTGACTGAAAAGTAACCAGCCTGCCTGTGGTGAGACGCATCTAAGTTTGTAAAGACGTTGAAAGTGTTAAGCTGAGCCTAGAATGCGTTTTGCTTTTATTTCATTTGACCAAATCTGACTTGTTGTGCTTTGATTTATAATCCCTTAAAATCTATTTCTGTAGCTAATACCTCTGTTTATTCCACCTGAAGCAGCGTCCAGTATCAGAGGGGTGGCCTGTTAGTCTGGAGCACACTGAAGCAGTGTGTTTGGTTTGAAGTGTGTCAGAGACACCCCTTGGGAGAACAAGGCTGGTACATGTCAAGTTCTTTGTTAAATTGACGAACTCATATAAGTCCAGCGGGCAAGCTGGGCACTGCAAGATGGAGATTCCTGGGGTTGTGTCTGGGACCAGAGATATTGGCCAGTGTCATTCGTTTGCATGTAGCTGGGGGCAGCTGACGTGCCAGAGGCTGTGTGTGAAGAGCCCAGCAGTGGGGTTCTCACAGCAGAACAGGGTAGGGCTGGCTCCCAGAGTCAAGTACTGGAGAGACCTAGCAGATCATCAGTCCAGAGAACACCAGAGGGGAACATCACAGTAGCGCAGCAAGCAGGGTGTATGTACAGCTTGTTAGTCTAAGTGAAGGTTAAGGACTATTTAGAATAGCTGGGTGTGCATACGTTCATGGGTCCAGATCTAATGCATCCAAGGGTGCCGAGGAAGTTGGCTGATGTAATTGCAGAGCCATTGACCATTATCTTTGAAAATTCGTGGTGATCAGGGGAGGTCCCGGACAATTGAAAAAAGGCAAATATAGGGCCCATCTTTGAAAAAGGGAAGAAAGAGAACCCAGAGAACTACAGATTCACTTCAGCCCCTGGCAAAATATGGAGCAGGTCCTCAAGCAATACATTTTGAAGCACTTAGGGGAGAGGAAGGTGATCAGGAACACTCGACATGGATTCACTAAAGCAGGGATAGACAACCTATGGCACGGGTGCCAAAGGCAGCACGCGAGCTGATTTTCAGTGACACTTACACTGCCGGGTCCTGGCAACCGGTCGGGGGGCTCTGCATTTTAATTTAATTTTAAATGAAGCTTCTTAAACATTTTAAAAACCTTATTTATTTTACATACAACAATAGTTTAGTTCTATATTACAGACTTATAGAAAGAGACCTTCTAAAAACGTTAAAAAGTATTATTGGCATGCAAAACCTTAAATTAGAGTGAAGAATGAAGACTCGGCACATCCCTTCTGAAAGGTGGCCGACCCCTGCACTAAGGGCAAGTCATGCCTGACCAACCTGATTGTCTTCCATGATGAGATAATTGACTCTGTGGATATGGGGAAAGCAGTGGATGTGATATATCTTGATTTTAGCAAAGCTTTTGTTACAGTCTCCCACAGTATTTTTGCCAGCAAGTTAAAGAAGTATGGGCTGGATGAATGAGGGGATAGAAATGGGAGAGAGAAGGGGGTTAGAAAGCTGGCTACATTGTCAGGCTCAACGCGTAGTGATCAAAAGCTCCAAGTCGAGTTGGCAGCCGGTATCAAGTGGAGTGCCCCAAGGGTCAATATCTTTATCAATGATCTGGAGGATGGCGTGGACTGCACCCTCAGTAGGTTTACAATGACACTAAACTGGAAGGAGTAGTAAATACTCTGGAGGGTAGGGACAGGATACAGAGGGACCTAGACAAATTAGAGTACTGGGCCAAAAGAAATCTGAGGTCCAACAAGGAGGAGGGCAGAGTCAGAAGAATCCCATGCACTGCTACAGACTAGGGACTGAATGGCTAGGCAGCAGTTCTGCAGAAAAGAACCTAGGGGTTACAGTGGAAGAGAAGCTGGATATGAGTCAACAGTGTGCCCTTGTTGCCAAGAAAGCTAATGGCATTTTGAGCTATAAAAGTTAGGAGCATTGCTGGCAGATTGAGGGACATGATCATTCCCCTCTATTCAGCATTGGTGAGGCCTCATCTGGAGTACTGTGTCCAGTTTTGGGCCCCACACTACAAGAAGGATGTGGAAAATTTGGAGAGTCCAGCAGATGGCAACAAAAATGATTAGGGGGCTGGAGCACATAACTTACGAGGAGAGGCTGAGAGAACTGGGATTGTTTAGTTTACAGAAGAGAAGACTGAGGGGGGATTTGATAGCTGCTTTCAGTGACCTGAAAGGGGGTTCCAAAGAGGATGGATCTAGACTGTTCTCAGTGGTAGCAGATGACAGAACAAGGAGTAATGGTCTCAAGTTGCAGTGGGGGAGGTTTAGGTTGGATATTAGGAAAACTTTTTCCCCTAGGAGGGTGGTGAAGCACTGGAATGGGTTACCTAGGGAGGTGGTGGCATCTCCTTCCTTAGAGGTTTTTAAGATCAGGCTTGACAAAGCCCTGGCTGATATGATTTAGTTTGAGTTGGTCCTGCTTTGAGCAGGGGGTTGGACTAGATACCTTCTGAGGTCCCTTCCAACCCTCAGATTCTATGATCTATGCCAGGTGCCCCGGAGTGAGTGAACCTAACAGGTAATGATCAAGTGATCTTTCTGCTGCCATCCATCACCACCATTACTTGTTAGTTTCACTCACTCCAGGCCACCTGGCATTGGCCACTGTCGGTAGACAGGATACTGGGCTGCATGGATCTTTGATCTGACCCAGTACAGCCTTTCTTATGTTCTTAATGCTTAGCCGACAATGAATTTTGGAAGATGCCAATCCACATTTGAGCTTTCCTGGAAACATTCAAACTAACGTGAACAATGGCGTCGGCCTGCAAAAAGCTGAATCATTCATAGACATGTAACTTGCCCAGGTGGCTACAGACTCCATCTTGCTGGTGTGATTTTACACAAAAGAACAAAAGGGTATCTGCCCACAGGAGAAAAAGTATAAAAGGCCCTGGAAACCCTTCCATTTTGTCTTCAGCTGGCTTAAGACATAGCTTCTCCACCCCCCAAGAGATGCCTGAAAGAAATTGAAACAAAGGACAGTAACTACAGGGGTGTGAGTGATGGCTGGACCCAGACTAGGAAAGAGTCCAGTCTGTGAAAGAATCTTATTGGAACATCTCTAAGGTGAGATTTACCTGTATGCAGTTTCTTGATGTATTAGGCGTAGACTTGTGTGGTTTGTTTTATTTTGCTTGGTAATTTACTTTGTTCTGTCTGTTATTACTTGGAACCAGTTAAATCCTACTTTTTATACTTAATAAAATTACTTTTTGCTTATTAATTAACCCAGAGTAAGTGATTAATACCTGGGGGAGCAAACAGCTGTGCATCTCTCTATCAGTGTTATAGAGGGCGGACAATTTATAAGGTATCCTGTATAAACTGTATACAGAGTAAAATGGATTTATTTGGGGTTTATATCCCATGGGAGCTGGGTATCTGGGTGTTGGAGACAGGAGCACTTCTTAAGCTGTTTTCAGTTTAGTCTGCAGCTTTAAGGGTGTGGTTCAGACCTGGGTCTGTGTTTGCAGCAGGCTAGCGTGTCTGGCTCAGTAAGGCAGGGTTCTGAAGCCCCAAGCCAGCAGGGAAAACGGACGCAGGTAGTCTCAGCATATCAGGTGGCAGTCCCAAGGGGGTTCCTGTGACCCAACCCATTACAAAGTACTCCACTTAAGAAGGAACAATCAATTGCACACATACAAAATGGGCAAAAACTGCTTAGGAAGGAGTACTGCAGAAAAGGATTTGCAGGTTATAGTGGATCACAAAGTAAATATGAATCAACAAAGTAATACTATTGCAAAAAAAAACCCAAAAAACCCTACCAAAAAACATCTTTCTGGGCTGTGTTAGCAGGAGTGTTGTAAGCATGACACAAGCAGTAATTTTTCCGTTCTACTCAGCACTGATAAGGACTCAGCTGGAGTATTGGTCCAGTTCTGGGCACCACATTTCAGAAAAGATGTGGACAAACTGGAGAAAGTCCAGAGAAGAGCAACAAAAATGATTAATGTTTTAGAAAACATGACCAATAAGGGAAGATTGAAAAAAGGGGGTTTGTTTAGTCTGGATTAGAGTAAGAGGGGAACATGAGAACAGTCTTTAAGTGTGTAAAAGGTTGTTATAGAGAGAAGGGTAATAAATTGTTCCCCTTATCCATTGAGGGTAGGACAAGAAGTAATGAGCTTGAAGTGCAGCACGGGAGATGTTGGTTGGACATTAGGAAAAACTTCCCAACTGTCGGGGTAGTTAAGCCCTGGAACAAAATTAACTAAAGAGGTTGTGGAATCTCTGTTACTGGAGGAGATGGGATCCTCATGAGGACAGTCAGGACCAAGGGTCAGATCAGGGTCAGCCCTGGAACTCAGAGTAGCTCATAGCCCCATTCCAGACGGGGGTCGATACTGAGTTAGGTTTCAGGGACCGGAGGCGAGGGCCGAATGCCGGCACGGTTGCAATCAAGAGTCTGAGGACAGGAATGGTCATGACAACTACAGGAGAGGCATTCTATTGCCTGGACGCTTCCTGGAATGCCCACTGGGGTTTCCATAGGGTAGGGAGCCAGTCAGGAGCCATGCGGCTGCTGACGGTCAGACGCCTGGAGGCAGGACTTCCTCTGGTCTGCGTCCACAGTGAATAGTGGGAGTGCAAGCTGATTACAGCTGCCATTTGGGTTTGAGACTTGCTGGGCCTCACGGGGGATTTTGAAGAGAGAGTGTGTTGGACAAACCCCTATCAGGTCTGGGCTAGATAATAATTAGTCTAGTCTCGGTGTTAGGGACTGCACTGGATGTCCTCTCAAGGTCCTAAAGTCTTAGGATTGCAGGAGCAATTCCTGGGTGTGATCTAGCTGTCAGTGGTGAGTGATAGATAGCTGCTGCCGCCCAATATCTGTGATGTCTTTACTGTCAAGACTGTGCTTCGTTATTCCCAGAGGAATTACTCTCCAGGGCTGAGTTCCATTCCGTCCAGCTCTGACTTCTGCTGCCGTGAGGACGAAGGTAAAAGGCACGGGGGTAGAGGCCACCTCTCGCTAGGGATCTGCAGAGCACGCAGCGTGTTGGGGCCCTGGTGAGGATTCCAGGGGCTACTGTAATGGAAAGACATCGCCGTACACAGAGCTGTAAAGTGGGAGGAGGAAAACCGGTGGCCAGCTTTCAGAACCTCGTTCAAAAGAGCCACCTTTCTCCTGCTCAGTCTTCGCTGCAAGAGCAAGGAGCGTTCGTAGCTCAGGTCCGTTAGCCTGGGTTCAAACAGCAGTGCAGACACAGGGACTTGGCTTTTCACTTGGGTCAGTGGCTTGAGTTAGTCTGTGGGGGAGGCTGAGGGTGAACTGGAGCTAACCCAAGTTGTAAGCCGAGTTGCCATGTCTTCGCTGCATCAGAACCCAACTGGTGAACCCAAATTCAGACCACACCTTTCCTATAGGGAGGCCATTCCTGGTGTTGATTAATCTGAGTGTGGGAAACAAGGCTGAAGTGTGATTCTTTCTCTTATCCAAGAGATTTTCAATATAGACCCCATGGTCAGGAGTTTGAAATGGAATAAACAAAATAGCAGAGGTGGACATGCATATTGAATCCATTTTCCTGCCAGTTATTTATGGTGGGTTCTGATCAAATTAGCCACCTAGACTCAGAAAAGCCTTCAGAGTGTGGGCCAGAAATTGTTGTGGTGTATACCATGAAATGAATTGGTTCCTGATCAGACAAAATTAAAAATCAAATTAACAAGGGAACAAGTTACATGGTAAACCTTTGCCACTGCTCTCTACAATAGATGCATTTCAGCTTATGATGTGATTAGCCAATCCTGAAAAAAGGGCTTTTTTATTTTTTGCTTCAGTTTAGAAAGGGAACAAAATTAAAACCAACAAGCCCAAAAGTTTGCACTAGTATCATATTGACACTGTGTTCTGGCTTTCAGTGACGGAGCTCAAAGCTTTTACAGCTACCAATTTATTAAACCACACAATCCTCCGTGAAACAGACAGATTACACAGATAGATCACTTGATGATTACCTGTTCTGTTTGTTCCTTCTGAAGCACCTGAATTGGCCACTGGCTAGATGGACCATTGGTTTGGGCCAGTATGGCTGTTCTTATGGAGAAACTGATGCACAGAGGTGAATGTTAGTTCAAGGTCACACAGGAAGTCGACGGCACAGCCAGGAAAAGAACCCAGGTATCCTGACTGCCATTGTGTGTCCCTACCACTTGTCAATACCCACAGACGTCACAAGCCCACAGACTCTGGTGTAGCACTGGTCCCGATGCTGACCTTATTACATAGGGTATGTCAGATTTACAGAAATTGAAATCATTTTGTTACTCAGGTTTACACCAGAGTAATGAGATCAGAATCTGGCCCAGCACTTCTGATGTTATTTGCAAAGGCATAGGGAAGACAGTCACAGCTCTACTCAATTTTGCAATGTCATGTGACTGCATTTCATCCCGAAGATGTTCAACGTCAGCATTTCACAGTTCCTCTCTCTCATTGGCCAAAGGCCTGTGGCCCCAACATTGTTTTATGCATCAATATGCTTCTTACTGCAGAAATCAACAAGAGCTCTAAACCCCTGTTGCAGTCCAAGTACCTACATGGTTTAATTACTCATCTGCTTTTTATAGGTGCTGTTAGTGCCGAGAGGTTCTGGAGCGATGACGTTACCAGTGGCCACCACCTTCTTTTCAGCCAAGAACAGAGACATGTCACTGCTGCTATGAAAGGCCTGGAAGGGACAGGGCTTGCCAGGCTGTGCTCTGAGCAGTACCGTAGCACACTGTGACTCAGGTGTGGTTTTACCCAGCTAACCATGCCATTTAATGCAACCCAGACTCTGCTGAGACTGGAGAGAAGCTAAACACGGAAAGCAGCCAAATCCAGAGGCAAGCCATTTTCCCTTCCGAAATCCGCTGGGTCTAAGGATAGATCAGAGACGCGCAGGGTTGGAAGGGACCTTAGAAGGTATCTAGTCCAAAGCGCTTGGATCTGGCCCCGTGAGCCCCAGCCCCAGGAACACATCCACACCACTCTGCACGAGTTCATGCCCTACCCCAGGGTGTAGCCACGGTAGGGTGGGCAGCAGGAGGGGAGTCTGTGGTCTCTGATGGGCACTGGCTCGAGGCGGCTGGCACCTCCTACCACTCACACTGCCATGTCTACCTTCTCCTTGTAGAGCGAGCGAGATGGGAGTCGCACCCCCAGCTCTCAGGCTGGGACTCTCTTCTAATGTTGGGTCTTGCTCAGATTTCAGCCCAGTTTCCCTTCGGGGGGGGTTGGTGTATCCACCGGCCCTGCTCAAATCCCAAGTTGATCACAATCCGCCATATATAGGTGCCAGTGCAGGTCCCCCAGTGCTACCAATGGTGAGAGCATGAGGCTAGAACAGGCCGTGACCTGTTTACCGCTGTGCCAGCTAGACCTAGACACCAAAGGCCAGAGTACGCTGGGGGTTCCACCCGCTAACACCTGCCCTCACCTCCGGAGGTTTGCCTGCCTGTCAGGGGATGCTACGGCTCTTTACGCCTCGGCTGTGGGCACTCCAGGGTAATAAGCAGCAGGGCTGCTATTTAGTAAAATGGTGTCCCCCCCACTGCTGCAGGAGGGGAAGGGAACTATCACCTATGTGGATGGCCCCAGAAGGCTGCATTGCCATGCAGTGTGTGCACTAAAATAGACACAACCTTTGCCTGCAATTCTTTTATCTCAGCTGTAGATCAGCTTGCAATGCACGGCAGTAAAAAGTTAACAGCGCTGAGGAACTGATTAAAAATGCCATGTGCAATCCCTGTGCCTAATTTTGGCAATTTACCTCATAAAATATAATCGTAGCAAGAATGTCAGTACATTGCTCCAGGTACGGCCCAAGGTGCCCTTTTCGGTCTCTGTCTCTGCTGCCAAAGAATACCTGCTTGCCGTGCAACGTGTGGGATTTTTGTAACCCCTGTGGTGCCCACAGCTTGCGGAGGGTGGCACGGTCCAGGGGGAGGGACAGGAGGCTGTTTGTGAACGGGGGGGGTGCGTTGACATAGGTGGTCCAGGGTTGTTGGTTTTGAGGAAAGTTAAATCCTTATAGTTTCCATGGCCAGCACACGCAGCATGTCAAGC
Organism: Dermatemys mawii; assembly: GCA_007922305.1. Lineage (NCBI taxonomy): Eukaryota > Metazoa > Chordata > Testudines > Dermatemydidae > Dermatemys > Dermatemys mawii. Next base: position 18,369,507 of record ML677380.1, read on the forward strand.
CGAGCCGGTGAAGAGGGGCTCCTGGCTCCACGGCAGGGCGGCAGGCAGCCAGCAGCTGGAACAGACTTGTGAAACTCCCCTCTGCAGCTGTCTTGTCCTAGAGCACGTCACGCTGACGGCAGAGCTCTCCTGCAGCGGCACTCTCAGGCTGGCTGCTGACAGACTCCTCAGCAGACCCTGTCGCCTGCGGACATTGGGTTCTTGTGTAATCACCGAGTGCCATGTCGTCAGGGCTGGTGCAAGGATATTTCACGCCCTAGGCGAAACTTCCACCTTGTGTCTCCCCACCCCCCTGGGAGCCCTGCGGCAGCTCCCCAACCCCCCCCCCCCCCCGGGGAGCGCTGCGCCGCCGCCCCCCACCCCCCCTCCGCCCGGGGAGCCCTGCGGCAGCGCCACGCCCCCCCTCCGCCCGGGGAGCCCTGCGGCAGCGCCACGCCCCAGCTCACCGCCACTCCACCTCCTCCCCTGAGCACGCCGTCACCGCCGCTCCACTTCTCCCGCCTCCCAGGCTTGCGGCGCCAATCAGCTGTTTGGCGCATCAGGCCTGGGAGGGGAGGAGAAGCAGAGGGGGTGGGGTGCTCCGGGGAGGAGGTGGAGCAGAGGTGAGGTGGGGTGGGGAGCAGTTCTCCTGCACCCCCCTCATTACTTGCTGCAGGCGCCCTCCTCGACCCCCCTCACCCCAGCTGACCTCCGCTCTGCCGCCTAAGTGCCCTTTTTGGTGCCCCAACCCCTTGGCGCCCTAGGCAGCCGCCTAGTTCACCCAGTGATTGCACCGGCCCTGCAGGTCGTACAGGCTGGGCTCCCCGAAGAATCTCCTCCCACTCAGCCGTGGGGTGCAGGGAGCTTTGTGGAAAACCATCCAGCACGTCATGTTTGGGTGCAGTGAGGGCACCGCCTTCCCGTGGGGTTCACGTGTTCAGGGTAAGAGCAGGAGGCAGTGGAAGCGTTATCAGAGGCCCTGCCTGGTCCCTTCTCCTCAGGTACCTCTGCCAGAGCTCGTTTGCTTTTACTCAACCTCACCTAGCATTCCATCACTGGCCGTTGGGGATTTTGGCTACTGGCCACATGCCATGGTAGGTATAGTGGGGATGTTTTCCTGTCGGAGAGCTGGTCACAAAGGTGGCACTCTGGGGAGGGCAAGGCAAAGGGCGGCTCAGGATCGAGAGAGGGGCTCAGGGGAACTCTAGGCGGAGCGAAGGAGACAGGGAGGAAAAGGGGTGTTAGCTGCAAGTATACAAATCCTATGCAAATAGCAAACATTTAATTTATGCAGATTAGTTCTCCCGGATTTTCACGGGGCAATGCAGGCAGGTCTGGTGCTGGCAGTCGCAGGCAGGTCTGGTGCTGGCAGTCCCAGCCACCAGTGAAGGAGCCAGGAAAGGAAGCTGCCAGTCCATGCTGGAACCCAGCAATCCTGCCATTGGCCCTGGAGCCAACGAAGCTTGAGGCTCAGGCACCCATTTAGGAATTGCAGCTGGCCAGCCCCGGAGCCAGTGAGCCCCTCAACAAGCCCATAATCACCGTTTCCAGAAGCAGGGGAGAGCCTTTGTGCATCACGCTGAGATGGGAGGTCAGGGCTGTCCTGGAGCTCCGAGTGCAAAGCCCATCCCAGTCAAGACGGCCGCGAGCTCTGCACAGGAACAGCCCAGTGATAACGGGTCCGCCCCGTGGCCCGGATGTGAAGGTTAGACCCAGCAGAGGAGCCTGACAAAGCCTTGTTCCAAGCCCCAAGCTTTAGCGTGTCCTTGAAAGCTTGTGCTCAGCACCTCTGAAAATCAAGCCCTCAACCCCCAGATCCAGGGTAGCCACACGTGGCCTGGCAGAAGCTGCAGGGAGAGTCAGCGTCCGAGCTGGCGTTAGGACACCCAGCCCGAGTCCGAAGGCTGCCAAGTCCAGGCTGGCCAGGCTCCAAGCGGACAGTTTGTCGTCAGCTGTAGGTGTGAGCAGAACGTGACTGCGCGGGGGCAGCTCAGCGAGAGCTCAGAATGGACGGAGCATGAAACCCGAGTCCCGCCGCAAGCCCTGAGCTCATGCAGTCACTATGCAAACAACTGCTCCTTCCAGCTAACTCTGTGAACCCAGCCGGGAGCAACGCTGCGTGTTGATGGGGGAGGCCCATCCAAGAGGAGCCATTCTGAGACATGATTTGAGTGCCCACCTACCCTGAGTGCCCAGGCCAGCGTGTGCTTTAGGAACCGTACGGTCTGTGATACTAATCAAATGGAGCATGAGGCCTTTGTGAGGTGCCTGTCTGTCTTGTCACTACTCTCTGACCTCCATCCAGAGGGATGTGGAAGAGCAGGGCGGGGCTTCCTTGCTGGTCTTCTTGTTAGCCTGCAACTAGCCTGTCAGAGTCTCCCACTCTGTGGGCATGCCAGTTCACAGATCAGAAAGCCAAGGTGCAAAGGGCCAATGTGATGATGCACTGCCAGGACTCCCTAGGGAAGTCCAAGGCCCCAGATTTCCTGTCTCAAATCACTGTCCTGTTTTAATACCCCCTTAGTACGTGGTGAATAAACCTCCACCCCCAGAGTGTCCAAGGAGGGTCCCAGTTAATGGAAGCAGCTCCTGAGTCCCTGAGCCAGGATCCTGCCTTGTCTGAGTGATTCCCAGCATCGAAGGATCTCACCAGGGTCCCTAAGAGAGCTTCACGGTCACCCACATGCAGCTTTCTAGATGTGCCGCACGCTCTTAGCCGTGAGACTGAGGCGCTTATTGGAGGCTCTCAATGCCGTGAACGGCTCTGTGGTGCTGCCTGGCTCGAGGCAGGTGCAGAGCCGGTGCAACCGCTCGGCGAACTAGGCGGCCACCTAGGGTGCCAAGATTTGAGGGCACCAACAAGCGGTGCCCAAAATGTCTGGGATGCTCGTCTGGAGCTGGCTAATGTGTAACCCTCTTCCCGCCGCCGTGCGAGGGGCGCTGCGGCTTTGAGGGGCTCCGGCCGCCTGGGAAGTGAGGTAATTCCACCTCCGGCCACTGGGGGCGCTGTGCTGCAGGAGCCATGTGGGCCGCACCTGGCCCTGGGCACGGGCCCTACTGCTGCTCCGCTGCCCTGGATCTCCCGCTGCTGCCCCCTGGCGGGTCCCCGGCTGCTCTGCTGGGCCTGGGCTGAGTCCTGCTGCTCTGAGCCGCTCTCCCCATGAGGACCTGCCACCCTGCCTGCAGCCAGCCCTTGCTGCACCTCTTCTCCCACCGCACCCTCTGCCTTGCCCGCAGCCAGCCCCTGTCTCCAGCCAGCCCCGCACCCTGTCAGGTTATTCATTTATTTTCCTTAAATATGTAACTAAATAAAGAAATTAATCAATTTTCCAGCCAAACGTGTATTAATCCTAATGAACAAGGTCACATTATGCAGTATTCATTTGGAAAGTTTACAATAAGCAATGCTCCGGGGGAGGGCACCAGCCTTGGGCAGATGCTCACGCCCATTGCCCCGAGTAGGGCTGGGGGGTGTCCCAGGAAATTTTGCAATTTCAGACTTTTTTTTTCAAATTTCCTTTGGAAAATTGTCTGTAACTATTTGGGGCTCCCCCCGCTTTCGAGATGGAGGGAAAGGGTTTGAAAAACCCCACTGATTACCATTCCTATGCAAGTTTCAGGGTTTTAAAAGTGATACACAATTTTTCCATAGGAAACAATCTGAAATTTTTCCTTTAGTTGAAAAACTGAAAATCTTGTAATACATCAAATTTGTCCTTGAATATTTTGTTTCTTTAAAAAATCGTTTTGCAGTGGAAGAAAATGCTTTGACAGAAGTTCTCCACTAGCTCTGACTCGATGCCATAAGCTAGGCATCCTATGCACTGAATGAACTGAGCTGGCGAGCTCTGTTAGCCTCTTCCAGCTCCATGTGTCATCTCTCACACACTGCTCTGCTGCAGGACTAACTAATCACACCAGCGCTAACACCAAGGAAATCATAACAGCCAAGTAAGAACACGCAATACCATCGGGATGTCTGGCTTTTACTTATGCTCTGTAAGCCTTCCTTTGCCCACTGTCAACACTTACACTCTGAGGGCTTGGCTACACTGGCACTTTATACCTCAATAAAGCCTCCCAGAGTGCTCTACCTTACTGCCCATCAGCACTGGGAAGGCAGGTAAAGCGTTCTGACTCCCTGGCTGGAGCGCTCCTGGTACTCCATCTCCCCGAGAGGATTAACAGCTGTTGTGTATTGGGTGAAGCACTTCAGGGTCAGTGTGCCAAGGAGTTATGTTACTGCGCTCCGATTGACCTCCGGAAATGCCCCATAATCCCCTTAAGCCAAGTGGCCTCTCTTCCCTTTGTTTTGAACTTGGCTGCAGGAATGTGGAAGTGCCTTTTCAGGGCTCTGTTTCAGACAGCAGATGCTTATCTGCAACCGGGCAAAGCAAACAAAGCAAACGTTTACAGAGTGAGTGAGTGAGAGAGAGGACGGGGAGGGTAGGGTCTGAATTTACAAGATAGCGTGTTGACACACTCTCAGCACTCCAAAAACCCATTCTCTCTCCCCCCACAGATACACAACACACTCCACCCCACCCCCCTCATTTGAAAAGCACATTGCAGCCACATAAATGCTGGGATAGCTGCCCATAATGCACCGCTCTCAATGCACAGTCCAAAGAGACACTATGGAATCTGACGATGGTATCCACTCGCATAATGCATATGACACGAGATTGCTTATGGCATTCACAGACATGCTCACCACTGTGGAACACCACTTTTGGGCTCAGGAAAAAAACCCTGAATGGTGGGATCACATCATCATACAAGTCTGGGATGATGAGCAGTGACTGCAGGACTTTCGGATGAGAAAAGCCACTTTCATGAGACTGTGTGCTGAACTCGTCCCCACCCTGCGGCACAAGACTACAAGATTGAGAGCTGCCCTGATGATGGAGAAGCGAGTGGCTGTTGCAATTTGGAAGCTGGCAACTCCAGACAGCTACCGATCGGTTGCTGGCCAGTTTGGAGTGGGAAAGTCGACAGTTGGAATTGTTTTAATGCAAGTTTTCAGGGCCATTAATCTAGGGTTACCATGTGTACATTTTTTCCTGGACATGTCCAGCATTTTGGAGTTTAAATTGCTGTCCAGGAGGACTTTTAAAATAGTTGCAAATGTCTGGGATAAGAGACCTTATGATACAAAATTACTCAAGATAGTTAAGTCAAGTACAGACTGCAAAGAGTTACAGAAGGATCTCACAAAATTGAGTGACTTAGCAACAAAATGGCAGATGAAATTAAATGTTAAATGCAAAGTAATGCACATAACAAAATGTAATCCTTACTATAGATACAAAATGATGGTGCCTAAATGAGCTGTTACCCATCAAGAAAGAGATCTTGGACTCATTTTCTGTACTCTGGAAGCACTGTTTTATGAATGAGCTGATCTGGTGATTGACAAAAACATTGCTGGGGAGGGTGTGAATGTGAGTTTTGACTGGCCGGCTGGCAGACATGGAACACTGATGTTTAAATGTCTAGCTATGGTACTAACCTGACCCAGTCACCAGGAGATCTGAGCACTTCACAATCTTGAATGGATTTTTCCCGTGAGGCAGGTGTGAGGGAATAGAAATGCTCTCAATGGCTCCTCCGACTCTTGTGTGAAGGTGTCCATACCTGAAGCTGTAACTTGACTCCAGGTGGGGGGAAGAGGTCACCTGACCTCATGCCCGGGAAGGAGACAAAGGAGCTGGGGAGTGATTGTCAGTCTGGGTCTGGCTGGGACGAGGCAAAGAGCTTCAGGCAGGGTGGCCTGGCTCTCTGGCCCTCAAAAATGGATCCAGCTGAGGGGTCGCATTCGCTGTGTGGTCTGCGCTAGACCATGTACCTGTTGACTAATAAACCTCTGTTTTACTGGGTGGCTGAGAGTCACGTCTGACTGTGGAGTTGGGGGGCAGGACCCACGGGCTCCCCCAGGACCCCGCCTGGGTGGGCTCGCTGGGGGAAGTGCATGGAGGGGCAGAAGGTGCTGAATGCTTGGAGGTCAGACCCAGGAAGGTGGAAGCTGTGAAGCTCCTAGCCTGGGAGACAGGCTGTTCACGGAGAAGAAGCTCTCCCCGCCCCCCCAAGTCCTGACTGGCTTCATAGGGAGCGGTTCCAGACCATCGCCCCGGGGACTCCGTGACAGCAGGGCTCTGCTATTATTCCTGTTGCACAGATGGGCAACTGGGAGACAAAGGCCTAGAGCCACAAAGATGCCGACATCTCGGGTTTAGGGGCTCAAGTTCCAGTTTTGGCTCCACAGCCATCCACAAAACTCCTGCTGAACCTGTAGGTGCCTAAACTCACTCGACACCTAACTTGTCAAGGTAGAAGTTCTCTAGATGCCTGTTTCTGCCTTCCTCTGGGTGTCCAGGTGTCTATCTCCCAGCCTAAAGTCCAGGATGATTCACAAGCCAGGGGAAGATTCACCTGCCTAACTCATGTGCTGGGCCTGATCCCATTGGCGTGCACAGAGGCTGCCTGCTGGATCTAGTCCTATTCAGAATATGGCTGTGTGGGAAGAGTGCAGCGCTCCAATCCCTTTTAGGTGAGTGGTTAAAGCACTCACTTGGGATGTGAGAGATCTAGGTTCAATTCTCCCCTCGTCCGCAGGGGAGAAAGGATTTGGAGTGGGGTCTGGCACCTCTTCAAAGGGTGCTCTAACCACTGAGCTTTGGGATACTTTAATGTGGGGTGCCCTCAGTCACTTCTGTTGAGGCTGTTCCACTCTGGATAAAGAAATGTCAGAGTGACCAAAGCAGGGGGTTAAACCCTGGGTCCCCACCTCCTAGCTGAGTACCTAGGTACCGGGCTTCAGAGTCATCCTCACTCTCTGACCCAGTGACTAGTAATGTACTTATCCGCAGTGGAGCAGCTTCAACGAGAGTAAATGGGGGAGCCCAGAGCTCAGTGGTTAGTGACCAGCTAAGAAGATCCTAGCTGGTGGGATGTTTGGAAAGGAAACAACTGACTCTTTATAAAGAAGCTGTCAACCATGAAGAGATGCCATGAAACAAAGCACCGAGCAGAAGAGCTGGACCAACCTAGCAAATTGATGTACAAAGAAAAGAAACACAGAAACAAAGAAAAAGAAACAAAGGGATAAAAGAGGAAGCTGTATATAATGTCACCAAAAACTATGATTATGAGAATGAGATTTTAACCGGTGAAGAAGTGTCACTCTCTCAATAGCCAGCAAACAGAAAAATATCTATGGGACCTAACTACACAGAGAATTACAACCGGGATGAACTGCATCAGGAACTAATGAATAACAAAACAGATTGCTTGCATCTGAAGTTCTTCATAAAAAGTGGAGCAGGTAAAAGGATGAAGTGGTTTGTTTTGATTACCAGTTTGTTCCATATCAGGCAATCGAGATGCCAAAGAATTGTACTGACTGTGGGAAGAACCAATGTGGCACCAACACAGATTTTGTGCAGCTTTGATCAAATCTAGTAAAATGTGACTTCTAAAAGACTAAAGATACTGAAGTCCTTACTGGCAACATTCTCACGGACTTTGACTTCAGCAGGGACCTTTGATTAAGGACTTCAGAAATGGGCTCTTAATCTCTGAGAGCTTAAGCAATTAAAGCCATATACATATTTTCACTGTTTCATCTTCACCGTGCATTATCAGCTGGCAGAATTAAGAGAAATCACCAATACTTGAAGGGGTGGAGAACAACACCCCACTCCCCAGAAGCAGTGATGGTGGGACTGTGATCTCAATCACTCTGCTCAGAGTCAAACCTGGTTCAGAACATCAGGAGGGGAGGCCCACCCGATTCTGATGAAAAACAGAACATTTCCAAAAGACGAGGGCCTGTTTTTCTGGCTGCCTGCTCAGAGATCGATCAAACAGACACTTGGGTTCAGATTTTCAAAGGAGTCAAAGAGAGTTAGGGTTCAATTCTCATTAATGTGGGCAGTTAACTCTCTGGCTTCCTTGAAAATCCCAGAGCTGCATTTGAAGCAGGGCTCCTGAAGCAGTCCTGAAAACCCTTCAGGTTAACAAATTTTAGTTGCACAACATGGATGGGGCCAAGTGAGGTCAAAACCCTTTTAAGCCGAAGTATTTTTAAAATTATGTTTAATAACCACTGCAGAAAACATTAATTAAGCAAAGCTGGGGGCTTAATTAGTACGTAGCAATTTAAGCTTTACACCTCTCATCCCTCATTAGTCAATGTATTTGGACTAGAGCCACAAAAAGGACGTCACCACCACGGAGATCCTCACAAACTCCACTCAGCTGGTACCTAAGGGTCCAAGGTGCTGACATTCAGCCATTAAAGTCCCATAAGTACCTACATCTCTGCCAGTGAACAGGTGGACATCTGCCTTGGTCTAGGCACTCTCCTCACTTGTAAACCCCAGCATGATCCTCAGACTAGGCCTAGCTCATCTGTAGGGCCCAAGGGGGGGGGGGGGGCGCGCGCGCCCGGGGGGAGGCACCTAAACCCACATAAAGCCACCAGAGGAGGAAGCGTCCTGTTAGAAGAATGTGAAGTAAATAGGGTAAAGTCTAAACAATAATAATCTTGCTTCTGGCCTTACTTTTAATTGAAACAGGCTGAATAAGCAAGAGAATGTAAGTGAAAGCACAAGGCTGCTCCCCTCTTCCTCGCCTGAGCTGATCGCCTTGCTTTTCAGTAATAAGAGAAGATAAAGGGACCCGGTGAAGCAAGAGGCTGCTATGGTAACCAAGCAGTTGGAAGGTGTAAGGAAGAGATACTGAGTCTGGGAGAGAATGACCGTGGCCAAAAGTAACCCTGTTCCTTACCCCTTCCGCCAAGTACGAAAGAAATGGTCTTATTGCCCCTAGGCTTAAGACCCCCAAGAATGGAACATGATCATATACTGGAAGTGGAGGGGCACTACAAGCATTATTAAGTTTGCCAGGAATAGTGGGGAGAAGAGGGAGGTCTGTCGGCATGCGGAGCGAGGGGTTAGGAGAAGAAGGGGTTCTATCGGCGTATGGAACTGTAACTGGGGGTGGGGAAGAGGAAAACTCTGTCTGCATATAGAGATAAGCCCGACTGTATGCAGGGCTTTGGAATATGCCTGTTTAGCCCCAGTAAACCCATTGCATTGCCTGCAGACTGGACTCTGGACTGTTATTTTCTGGCAAACTGTGTCTGGGAACTGAGAGGGAGGAGAGAGCTGGACTCCTGCTAACACTCCCCCCTCCCCCTTATAACTTTTAGCTCAGTGGTTGGTGCTTTCACCTGGGGCCTGCTGTGGAGAAGGGATTTGAAGGTTCGTCTCCCATTTCCCCAGACAGTATCCTGACCACTAGCCTATGGGGTATTCTTGGGCCAGGGCTTCTCAGTTGCTTCTGTTGACACCGTTCCATGGTGCACACATAATTAAATATGCCTTGGAGCCAGGGGATTGGAACCCAGGTCCCATATCCCAGGTGAGTGCTTTGACCCCTGGTCTAAAAGTTCTAAGGGGAGACAGAGACACTCCCCCTGCCCCCATGAACACTGTTTTTTTGCAGGAAAGGGCTGACAGCCAAGAACCCTATGTAGAGATGGGCCTTCCCACTGATCCACACACCCATTGAGGGGTGGGGCTTAAGCCAGACCCCTCTCTGGCTAGCAGCTGGCTTCTGTGGAGCCCATTCCTATGCACTTCACTCTCCCCGTGCATTGTCTAGGTGCCTAACGGGGGCTGTGGATCTCACAAGGTCGGAAGGTGCCTGAAAGTTAGGCCCTGCAATGCTGAGCATGGTGACCCCCAAGGCCCCTTTATGAATAAAAAGCCAGGAGGTTGCTTGGGAGCAGAATTCTGTGCTGATGCAGGTGATCTCTGAGGTTTTCTCCTCGCCCTTGGAAATGAAATAAGGCCTGTGAACAAACAGACGACTTTCAAGTAGATGCTTTTCACACATTATATATTTCCACCTTCTCTATCTACAACCACCTGTCCTTAAACAGCGACTTGATATCATTTCTGTGGTAAATTAAACACAAAATCATGGGCAATTCCAATTTTTTTTAAGCAGGGGAGCTGCTGGAGGGGTGGAGGGGCTGTTATGGAGGCTTGAAGGGGCCACCTCAGCTGGACTGCTCCAGGGTGAGCCTGGGAAGGTCTAGCCATTGTATTGGAGAGGATATAAAGGGATGTTGGAGCAGGATGGGGGTTAAACAAGGGATGTATAATGGGTTGTTTGGGGTTGTATGGGCGGGGCAGTAGAAGGGGCGGCTTAGGGCAGTATGGGAATGCTTGAGGGCAAGGTAAAGGGCTGTATAGGGGGCTATAGGGGGTGATAGAGTGACAGTGTTGGGGGGGCTCCTAGTGGTGGTGAATGGTGCTTGGGGCGCACAGCGGGTGTACAGAGGTTCCTGGGGATCGGGAAAGGGGACGAGAGCAGGGGGCTGCTGCGGGCAGTACCGCCGGGGTGGATAGGGCCGCACAGTGCAGGGGCCGCGCGGGGCGGCGCAGGGGGCTGCCTCCCCCCCTCCCCGGCCGTCACTTCCTGTGGAATTTTCCCGGGGATGGGGGGGGCGGGTATAAAAGCGACCGCGGGGGCGCCGGGAGCAGCAGCTGGACTCCGAGCCACGTCCGAGTGCGGAGCCCCGCGCCGCGGGTGAGTGCGGCTGGGGCCGGGCGATGGGCGGGTCCGGGTCTCCCCGGGCTCTGTCCAGCTTCACCTGCGTCCACGAGCACCCGGGCGGGGGGAGGGGAACCAGACCTGCACCCCCGTCCTGACCCCATCCCCCCAGCCCTGCACCCCCGTCCTGACCCCATCCCCCCAG
>ML677380.1:18388219-18428810 GCA_007922305.1 Dermatemys mawii
CCCCCCCCCCCCCCCCCCGGCCAGTGTCTTGGGCAGTCCAGGCCAACCCTGGTAGGATCCTTCTGCTATTGTTCCTCCGGTCACTTATCCTTGCACTTTCTTTAAAACTTCCCCATTTTCATGCTCTAGGTTCAGGGGTCTCTAAACTTTGAGACAAGGGCCGTATTAGATCTTTGAAGGGGCTTCATGGGCCAAAGTGACTGAAAAAAAGGAAATATTTAGAAAATTGTTAAAAACAACACTACTCTAGTGTGTCAGTGTTGCATTACAGTCTAAACCCGGGATAAAAGTTAATCCATGCAGGTACTGTGAAATCACACAGAATATTTGTACATTAAAAATCATTTCACATCTGGCGTGTATCTTTACTCTAAGGCAGGGTCCCTGCCTGCTTGGCTGCAGCAACGACTCTCCCCTATGTTGGCTCCCCTCTGGGGGGACACTGGCTCCTGGGGGTACTCGCTCCTCTGCTCAGCTGAGTTGCTGCCCCACATGACCTGCTGGGGCGGCCCCTGCCCTCCGTTGCAGCTGTTCGCTTCTCCCCTGTTGGTTGGAGGGCCAGACATGGGGCCCGCAGGCCATAGTTTGGACACCCCGGCTCTAGAATAACACTGCACTTCCGAAACTTCAGAGCAGTCTCTGAGGAACCTTGGGAGTTGAGAAATGCAGTGCACTGCGGAGTGTAAATACCAGGGATGTGTAACTGGATCCCGCAGAGGGTAAAGTTTTCTTCAGGCTTAGCCCTTGTATTTTGAACAGGGCCTTTTAGCAAAATCACTGGTAGTCCACCTCTGCCACTTAATTACCATCTAGATACAGCAAGAGTAACGGGTGTCTCTATAAGACGGAAGGGGTGGGAGTTTTTCTGGAACAGCGTGTTTCTCTGCTTAGTCCGTTGTCTTTCAAATCTCTGATTGTCTGGTCTTGAAATTGCACAAGCACTAATCTTCCTTTCAGAGTAATTACCAGAATACCCCCTGGAATTGTCCCTACATCAGTCCTAGGAAATTTCATTCTGTGCCTAGTGCAGGCTTAGGAATTCTGCTCCCACTGAATAAAACTCTGCCGCAGGCACAGAATCTCAGCGCTCTGATTTCAGGTGGTTCCAGAAGGAAACGCTCCTGTGCGGAAGCACAGCGGGGTGGGGGTGGGACGGAAAGAGATTTCACAGGAGAGCAGGAAGCAGCAATCTGTGTGCTAGCTGAGCCAGCTGCTGTCAGCTGATCTGGAGTCCAGCATTGTTTAATGGTGTGAAGCAAGCTTTGTCCCAATGGTAATGAGTGTTGTGCAAGTAAGCAGAAGTGCTTAGCTGTACAGTTTCAAAGGATATGCCCATCTCTGGTGAGTAGCTTTTGGACTTCCAGCCACTAGCGAAGTTTGGGTATTTGGTACAACAGTACTTCTGGAAGGTGTGTTTTGTTTTGCTTCAGTAAGAAGTCACACACAAAGGTGGTGTATTTTAATGCTGGCAGTTTTCCCCAGTTATTTGGCCTTTTATTATACCCATTTGGTAATCGAGATGAGCAGTTTGGGCAATGATCACTAGATGCTGTGAGCATGATCTAACCTTTCCATAAATGTTTTTATTAGTCTTCAGTAGTAGAAGAGTGCAGTCTCCCATAATAATTCAGCAAAGATGTGGATGGTGTCGCCCCCTTCTGGTGAGTATTTCTTAAAACTTTGAGCATGTCTTACTCCTCTCTGATTTACTGATCCAACTCTTTTTTTCACTGAAAACACAAACAAACAAACCAGCACTCATATAACTTGGGAACCCGAGAGGAAACATGGAGCAAATGTTCCATTTCTTATGCAAAGATGTTCAGTTGCCAGAGGTTTATTAGTGTATAGATTAGGGCAGGGGGAGAAAAGATTTCATTTTAGACTGGAAACTACAAAGAGACAGCCACCACCAAGTTTGTCCGGTAGTTCTTGCAGTTGGTTGGAAGATGTGACTGTTTTTCTACACCCTCTGCTCCTTACTTGTTTTGGGGTCAGAATTTCAAAATTTTTCACCCACTTCTGGGCATCGTTGGCAGGTAGTGTTGCCTTCTTAATGGGACCCTTTCTCTGGCTTTGATGCAGTTTGAATTGAGGGAAGGAGTTGCAGTCTGGTAGCTCTGCAGGATTTCAGGCTACAACTCCACAGATCCTGGGATTGGGCATAAGCTCCCCATTCCCTCTCTGCCACCCACCGAATCCTTCGGAAGCCATTCTGCTGCTGGCTCTGCACCTCTCACGCAGGGTCACCCCAGACAGTCCTAGACGAGGAATTGAAGGGGAAGCTAGAGTTCTTCTCTGAATCCTCCAGCTTACTGGAACATCTGGCCCAGCACTCCACAGAGCCCCAGCCCTGCGGATGCTTATGCAGGACTGTTTACAGAGCAGAATCACTATGCCCTGCTTTCCTGCCTGTTCCTGGTGACTTTAGTTCCCCCTTTCTCCCCAGCCAAAGCATAAGGGTACAGCCAGCCCCTGGGCTGGAATGTGACCTGCAGGTTCAGCCACACAAAGAGCTGCATAACCTGGAGATGTAAGAGTTAATCATCACTTGTGATTAACAATCCACTGGCTTCTGGGGTTTCTCCCCTGGTACAACTGAGACAAGGTGTAAGAAGATGCGTTCAGCCCATAGTCATTCCCCTTCTTTTCAGTACTTCAGGTAAAAAATAAAACTTGGCCTTATTAATGGTGGTAGCCCCCAAAGGCTCCGGTCATCCCAGAGCAGGAGACTTCATGGCATTTAATGTACAGAGCTATAGGAAGACCTGGTCTCTGCCTCAAAGAGCTTAAAATAGTAAACATCATCATTTCACACCCGGGCCAGCCTGGCCTGCTGGGGTCACTGTGTCATTTGAATGGGTGTGTGGTTGTGTGTGTATTAAAATACCCCTGCCGCCTCCACAAGTGCAATGTGAGTGTTGGCTTGACAAGGAACAAAACCCAGAGATTGAAAATTAAGCCTGACACTGTTCTTGTACTTGGAGCCCAGTGAGTTTCCTGTTGAAATCCATGAGAGTCTGTCCATGGAATTTAATGACTCTTGGATCGGGGCCTTTTCTGTCTCAGTTTGTGATAGGCTGACCAAGGAGCGAAATAGTTACACCTTGTGATGGGTTAATGGGGATCTCATTGAAGTCATTAGGAGCTGAGCGCACACATCCAAAAGCAGAATATGGTCTGTAATTTTTAATGTGTGTGATGTCCATCAAATTCCTTCCTTGATATTGCTGGAGGTTTGTTTGTTTGTTGTTCTTTTAACATAGGTTTGAGTGGTCTCTTTCCTCCCTGGTCTTCCATGTCTGTGTTCTAGAAGGTTTTTCACACAACCATTCCTGGGCATGATCCATCTTTACTTCTGAACTTTAACAATCGGATTTTAATGAACTGATTTTTAATGATTGTGTAACTACTAATTACCAAACAACTCCCTGCTATAGTTACCTTCCAAGATAGCAGCTCCCTATGCTGTAATAAGCTGCCCCCTACATAAAGAGGAAAGTGTAGGAAAACACAGGTTCTGAATTAGCATTTCTCCAGCTCCCCTAAAACACAGTCTGTGCCAAGGGAGCATTTTGACTTAGAAATCCTCCTCTGAATGGGCCCTACAGTGTCAGGATTGGTGATCATGCTAGTTTGCAAAGGTCTCTCCACTGGAGGGGCACACAGGCTGCCGTGTGCTGTTTAGGAGAGAATCCAGCTGGCTCATGATAAGGGCTTCATTTTATAGGGACAGTCTTGATTTTTTGAGTCTTTTTCTTATATAGGCTCCTATTATCCCCACCCCCATCCTGATTTTTCACATTTGCTGTCTGGTCACGCTAACTCCTGTGCCATTGGTAAGGGTTGACTTCTGTCTGCTTTGTACTAGAGAGGTGATTGCACTGGGGGACAGGAATTGGATCCTATTTTAAATACTTCTCTCTCACAGCCAAGGAATGCATTTGATGTAGCTGAGTCATGCAAAACCCCATCTTTAAGGTTTGAATGGAGAGGGGTTGTAATTCCTGTTTTGCTTGATTGCAGAATGACTGACATTGAATTTGGAGCAGGAGATTAGTATTCCCAGCCTCTCAGTGCAGCGGTTTCTCCATTGGGTTCAGAGACCAGCGTCAGGTTATACCTGCCTTCTGAAATGAATCAGGGTGAAATTCCCCTCCGCTGTAGGAGGATTACACACGAGCAGTACAGCCGTGCTGGCCTGTGTACCTGACACTTATCCTGATCCATTCTTGTGACCTTGAGCCCAGACTGTGTTCTCGCTGGTAGTGATGTCAAGCAGGGCAAACTTCACTTGAAGTTGATGGCATTCTGGTGGTGTGAAACCAGGATAAGTGAGATCAGAATCAGGCCTGGGGAGTCTTCCCAGTGTGAACAGGTCTAATTATCCCCGTCTGTTTGACAGTGTCACAGAATCCATCCTGTGCCAGAGAAGTGCATTTCGTTTTTAAAAAGTGCTAGTCCCTGAGTTTGCCAGATAACCTTCTAAGGGTTTGTCCACCCTGACATTTCATAGCGCTCGAACTTGCTGGCTCTGGGGCGTGAAAAAATCACCCCCCTGAGTGCAGCAAGTCTGAGTGCTTTAAAGCGCTAGTGTGGACAGGCTCCCAGTGCTGGGAGCTAATCCCCTCGTGGAGGTGGGTTACCAGGGGTGCTCGGAGAGCTCTCTCCTAGCGCCCGTGCGTGACCACACTCACACTTCAAAACACTGCCGCGAGAGTGTTCCCAGCAGCACTTTGAAGTTTCCAGTGTAGACATACCCTTGTTGTGAACTGAGCCTACATCCGTGCAGAATTGTCTTGCTGATTACGCAGCCAGCCGGGAACAACATCTGAGAGAAGGTGACTAGCTCCATTCATGTCAATGGCATGTTGGCTGTTGATGGCTGACGATGAAAATTCAAACGCTCTCGTTGTGAACTCTTTCACTCTAGCAAGTTAATTCAGCTAATATGGTCAGCCCTTGCCTGCCTCTTTGCCAGAACCTCAGTTTCTCCCTGACCTCTTCTGCACTGCAGTTGAGTTGCCAATACACACTGCATCTCACAGAGCACTGCAAATGCTATGGGAGTGTAAAACAAATTGACTTTAATGCAGATATAAATAACACAGGAGCTATCGTAGTGATTGTGTGAAGCATTTTCATATTTAATTGGGAAAAAAAGCCTTTAAAGAAACCACAACATTTTCCTGAAGCTGCTGCAGAATTTCTACTTTTCAGCACTGGTGTCCAAGAGAAAGCGGGGGACCTTGCTATAGACTGTAGAGGAATTGGCAGTCTCTTAATTATGACCAACCGAGTTAGGGTTCACATTCCATGGGACTGATTCTGATTGCACTTGAGGTGGTGAAAAGCTAGTGTAATGCCATTAACATCACTGGTGTTACAGCTGATTAACGAGTGAGAAGTTTAGTGTTTTACACCCATTTGCAGAGGTGTAAATGTCTGCCCAAGATGTAAGACAGTGGAGAGGCCGGTCCTTGGGAATGGTAATGCAGGCAGGGATTGAAAATTAGGCTGTTGTCCCCTTGTCACTGTATTATTGGAGAACAAAGGAGTGACACGTCTTGGTAAATTGTGGCTGGAAATTGATAACTTGCACTTGTAAGCAGCACCTTTCATGCTCTCGTGAACAGGTGAGAGAGGGGGAAGCACGTTCGTATTTTAGAGGTAACTTTGCTGAAAGGCTTTTGCTTGGTAGACTGTGCTAAATGAAGTCGTACAAAACTAGTTGTAGTGAGACTAAGGGAAGTTTTACTGCAGGTCTGTCCTTTAAAAGGACGCTGAGGTTTTTTAAGTCCCATTTTTCTTCTTGCTGCTTAATCATCCTTTGGGAGCTTGATACTGAAATTCCCTTATCAGAATTATGTTCTTTGAAAATTGCATGCATGGCTGCTGGGTGACTTGCATGGGTTTTTTCTTATCTGAGAAAATAGCATTTAAGTATGGAGCTGCTAATAAATGATGTAGGGTTTTGCAAACACAGGTTAGCTCTTTGGATCTACAACCCTGATGATGTCCCTTTTAATAGGATTAACTGAAGGGAGGTGCACTGATCATAGCATATAAACATGCGGGCTTGTCTGAGTTTAGCTCTGGGAGGAGTTACTTTAATTTAGTCTGACCACAGTTTCTAGAGGTTCTTAGACTTGGCTTTTGCAGCTGTCATAAAGCTCTAATGCTACCATAAAAAAGCTCATGTTCTGAAACCTAGACTCTCCAAGGACAAGGTGATGATCAAGAATATGGTAGGCCCTAACGTGCAGGAAGGACCTTCTAGGTTGGTAGCACAAACAATTGCTTCATTGGAGACTAAAATAGCAGTTCCCCACTTAATCTTCATAGGAGTCTACTGCAGCAACTTTATTCCAAGAAGCAAAATTTCCTATCCTGCCACTTACCTATGAGACACATTTCCCCTATTCCTTTGCAAGTCACTCAGATTCCCTCTTACTTAGTGGAAAATTGTCATTGCCGGTATAAAACTGATCCCCTTCACTCAATAAGGGATGTGTGTGTCAGCTTAACAGGCATATATACTTTGGGTCTGAACCTGGAAGAAAGGTAGGTCACCAATCATTCACAGAACTGTAAATCTACCAGTGTGGGGCCAGGATCTTGGCTGGTGCAGATTGGCACAAAGTCATTGGAGCTACACCTGTTTACATCACCTGAGAATCTGGCCCACAATGGCATCTCTGCATGCTCGTAGAATTGACTTTGAATTTGTCTCCCCTGCTCAATGGCACCATTTTGAGCATGCCCAGCAGGGACACTGGAAAACCTTCTAGAGCCTTCACTGCTCTCCTCTTCCTTTGCAGGGTTTCCCCACAGCTCTACGGAGGGGTTGGTGATGTCATTTTCTGCACCAGTTCCTCCCATTCATCCCTGTGCCTTAAAGCCTTTGCTCCCCTCTTAACCAGCTCTAAACTAACTCCACAGAGAGCCACTTGTGCTCTGTTGGACACTTGGGGTGGCATATTCAGACCTCTGGGAACTTGCCCAAACCTTTACCTAAAATGTTGGGGGGAAACCCTGCATTATGTCTTGTCACGTCTTCCTTTTCAATATGCCAGTGTATAATGATGAGAAATAACAATATTCATTTCAGCCAGAAGAGAGCCTCCGGCTCGATTTACTCTCAATTCGAATCCGATCCAAACCTATCCTGGAACTATTTGATTGTTTTTAAACATCTTTCTGACTCTTACACTGTGGATCATCTGAACTTGGCCATCTTGTTTTCAGTTTATACGAAGAGGCACGTTTGCTCTCTGTCTAGCTGCCCTTGCAGGAAGCCACAAAAAGCAACAATTTTTAAAGCCACATTAAAACACGTCACCATTGAAATAAGCCAGCCATGCAAGAAGCCCACTTGCTTAGTACTGTGTGTACTGTGCACAAAGAACCCCAGCTCCCCTTTTCAGACACTTTCTTGGCACCACTGAGTGTTAGCTGGATGGAGAGAGAGAGAATTTTTTTCAGATTCGCCAGGGTTTCCCTGAATGTTTTCAGTGTCATTTTGCTGATCTAGCATTTTGGTTTTTTTGAATTCAAACTTGGAAACTCAGAGTGGAATATTTGAAGTGGGAATTTCCCTGAGAAGATTTTCCCTGTAGAAGGGTAGAGGTTAGGCAACGTGTCATTTGCAACCCAAACGACTTAGTGAGGATTTGCCTTCTTGGTCTTTCTTGGGTCAGTTCATGTCTAAGGAGCTGATTGGCTTGGACAGCTCCCATTGGAAATGCTCCAAGAACCAGAGGCATGATCCTATCTCTAGCAGTGGTGTTCTCTTCTCAGAAATACTGGAGCCCAAAGTTCCCTCTAAGCTACACGGCCACGCAGCAAGCTAGAAAGGGCCACACAGGCGTGCAGCCACAGAGGCCTGGAGAGGAGAGAGGTAGGAGGGAGGGAGCAAGTTGGGGCATGTAGGGCTGCCCTGGGCCTCTCCCCCGGCCCCGGAGCGGCTGTCAGCGGGGAGAGGCACTGTGACCTCTCCCCCATAGCTGCTCCCAGTGAGGAGAGGGCTGGAGAAAGTCCTCTACCCTGCACCCAAAACTCCTCATCCCTTACCCCACCCTAGAGCCTGCACCCCCAGCTGGAGTCCTCAGCCCTGCACCCAACCCTCTGCCCCAGCCCTGAACCCCCTTCTGCACCCCAAACCACTCATCTCTGGCCCTTCCTCAGAGCTGGCACCCCCAGCCCTGAGCCCCCTCCCACACTCCAAACCCCTCGGCCCCGCCCCTGCCACACATAACATTAATTCCGCACACGGATATAAAAAATGAGGGAAGTTGCAGGAGCCCAGCCTGCCTTTGGCTCTGCTGAGAACTCCTGTGCGAGAAGCCCATGGGTATCCAAAGGCAGAATGTGGCCCATATGGCACAAGGACCTGATCTGGCCCCCACTGGAAAGACTCATTGACTTCAGTAGGAGCTGGCTTGTGCCTTAAATGTGTGGAGGCTAGACTGCCTCCCCCCACGCTGACCCTGATCCTCCTGTCACACTGGGGAAACACTGCTGAAGCCGGTGGAGTCATTGCTGGGAATGAGAATCCGGCCCCGTGGACATGGGAGTGGGATGTTGAGAGTTACACTCGTTGGTTGAATGTTTTAACCTCCTTCCCCAAGTACTCACGGTTGATGCAAGTGTACACAGGTTATTGGGAAAGACACTGCTCAAAAGTGGAACAAACTTGCCTTACTGGCGGCCAGTGGATAATCCCTTTTTTACAACAGAAAGGTAAAGAAATGCCAATTTCATACTTGATTTAAAAACCCAGCCCTTTGAGTACCTCTCTCCATGTTCTGTTACTGCTGATGCTAGCAGCCAGCCATTGTGATGCCCAAAGCATCGTTGGGTATCAAGATTCTAATCTTTTTGTTGCTCCTTTTCTCTGTTTTCACTGATTGTTAAAATCCAAGATTTCTGCTGGGGAGGATTCCTGTCTGCAGCAACTCGGAGGTGGTTAGTATCCCCGCAGTTCCTATTGGGCTGGGAGTTTTCATGAACTCGACAGGGCTCTTCAGAAGAACTAAGTTTTAACTCTCAGGGGATGGGCTGATATTTAACTGGAAAGAAAATCATGGGAGAAGGAATAAAACCTTATTTTCAAAAGTACACTGCTGTAGGCCATTCCGTCAGCCCTTATTCCAACAAGGGACTGGATTTGGATCTCATTTAGCCTGATGTAAATCCAAAATGACATGTAATCCTGTCAGGTACTCTGGATCTACACCATCAAAACTGAGACAGAATCTGATCAAAGAGGAGTCTGGAGTAAGGATTTAGCTTATTTAAACTAAGTCTGTCCCTATTGTGACATAGCTGAAAGGAGTTAACATAAGTATATGGGCCTGATTCTCTCACTTACATCCTTTTACAGCCCTGTAACTTGACTTCAGTGCAGTTACTCTTGGTTTCTGCTCTTACTTACACCAGAATGACTGACGAGTGACACTACTGTAGTCAGTGGAAATGAGACTTGTGCGCATCTGGTGTGAGATGAGTATCAGGTCCTGTAACTTGAGGGCCCGGTCTGGTTCCATTAAAGTCAACCACAAAACTTGTATTGACCTCCATGGAAGCAGGGAAATGGAAGGGGAGGAAGAGGACAAATCATTTAAGAAGTTACACTGTGGATCCATTCTCTGTCATGCTGCCGAGAACTCCATTGGCATAAATGGGCAGAATGTATGTGTGCAAAGTCTGTCTCCTACGTCTAGGAGTTTTGAGGTCTGCTTTGTTGAATAACAACCACCAAGAATCTCCATCTTAGCATCTTGAAATTCACCAGATAGCCCTCAAGGGATCTGACTGAAGACCATCAAGCTAGCTGCTATTGCAGAGCTGAGGAATATCTCATGTAATTCTTTCCAGACGTTATGGGCTGACAGTTCTGAGGCTACTTTAATAAGGCTGGATTTTCAGTGATGTCACCGAAGGGCTTCTGAGAAGTTTAGAGTTCTTTATTTAATGGCCTTACTTAATTAGTCCCCCTACAGCCATGGAGTGATGCAAAGAATTAACCTATGTAACAACCTTGCTCTGCCCTCCTTTTCAAGCCCCTTCTCCCGAATGCCCTAATTTTGGATTAGGACATTCTGTTTTCGTAAACTCGTCTTGTAAGAATGGGGCTTTAAAGAGTGAAAGTCATCCCAGTGCAGAGGGCCTAAACAAGCCCCCTTGTTATGGGTCTAGTGGTGTACTAGAGTCTCTACAGGCCCCCTTGAGATTGGGGTGACATTCATCCCAAGAGTTAGTCAGGGTTAGTGTGCAAAGGCTGGACCCTTCAGGCTTTCTTCTGCAAAGCTTCATTAAAGTCCGTTGGAGCCGTGCTTGAGTAGGGAACGCAATATTGGGCCTTAAGTGAGTGTAAGTGAATGGAGACATCTGAGCCAGTGGATTTCATTTATACCCACTTTGCCTGGGTGTGAAGGACTGCACAGGGCATGATTCTCATCTCCTCTATGCTGATGTAATTCTACTGACATTTACACCAGTGTGAATGAGGGGAAAATCAGGCCCGGATGTCTTTGATAGGTTTCCATTGATACTCAGTCAAGACCCTGTTTGTATGTTCCTTATAAAAATAACTGCTTCATAATAAATAAAACTTGAGCCAGTATCAGTGGTAGAATAAAAAAACCCAGCAAGGAGCTTCCTGGCAGATTCAGTTCAGAGGTTCTGTTTCTTCTGAAGAAGCTGATAATGCGGGAGAACAGCTGTTGTACCTCAGACCATAATAATGAAAAAAATCCCAGCAGAGATCTTGGATGTTTTTAAATTGTGGACATGTAAAGGTATTGGCATCTAAACAAAAGACACTTGCAAGGCTCATTCTGGGAATTTTCTGACATGAGCTCGATCCACCTGTGTATGGAGACAACACACTTCCATGACGTTTGCAATAATTTTTGGCCTACCTCTCAACTGTGACAGAAAATCCTAGAGATGGGGAAAGTTCATTTGGTGTGCGGGGAGAACAGTTGTCCCCTCAGGGGTTGTTCCTTAAATATATTAAGTGTTTTGTTTACTTCAGCTGGAAAAGCTAAAGGAGTAAAGCTGGATATCAGTGGTTAGAGTTTTAAATATAAGACTCTGTGAGGGTCTTTTGTTCAATATTGCATTGGTCTGCTGCATTCCAACAAAAGCAGCAAATCAAATCAGGTGGGTGGTGATTATTGAGTAGGGAAAGGCGGGGTGTGAACGTTTAGTGTTCAATAAAGTAGGATTTCAAAAGCCGAAGGAGTAGAACCTGATGATGGAATAATTGACAGGCAAAGAAATCTTTTTTATTTTTTTATTTTTTATTTATTTATTTATTTTTGGTCTTTAAACATCACAGATATGTTCCATTTGAGAGGTACAGTATGAATTGTGATGTCCACTCACTGCACCAAACTAAGGCGCTGTTAACTAGTATTTTGGGATATGAATGAAGAGAGCTGTTCACTTAAAATACAATTTTAGCACATAAAACATGCACTATATTATGCCCATCTTGCAGTTGTACCTCCAGAGTATGTTGCTAAAGAGGATCTGGCTGGAAGCCTCCAAGGATCACCTGAGGTTCTTCTGCAAAGTTACCTAGGGAAGACAAAAATCTCACCTTGGGTAGATGCCAAATCCAGCTAGGGCAAGCTTGGGATGTTTTGCAGTTCTCCCTACAACATGGCTGCACTGTCCTCGCACTAGAGAGGGAAAACACGTTCCCTTCTAACTGATAGAGAAAACCAAGTCCCAGTGCTAAAGGTGCTGGACGGTATAGAATGCAGGTGAATTAACATAAAACAAAGCAAACGGGTACAAAGTGGAATGTGGGTAACCCAGGAAAACACTCCGCAGGCTGGAATGAATGGGTCTCCGAATGCAAGACTCAGTCTGGCACTCTTGGTGATACAAGCGGCCCCCCGTATAGGGTAAGGCACTGTGGTGTTCTTAAGTCCTACATAACCCCTATTTTCAAGGGTTAAATGGGATTTAAATGATACATAGGCCCTTGCAAGTGGGCCTTCTGCCCCAGGCTGTTTCAGTTGCTGAAAACCCAGAACTCCAGTGATTTTCAATGGAATGCCCAATAAATACTGGATCTGATGCCAGGTCACTTGTAACATACAGAAAACTACATTCATGCCTAATACAACCCCATTAAAGTCAATGGTGTTATGTAGGGATGACTTTTGCCCCAGAGAGTAAAATGAGCGATTGAACAAAATGATTGAAATGCTTCTTATCATTGGCTGCTGGTTTCAGTTCCCATAGCTGCACAAAGATGGACAAGTGAGGGCAGGGTGTGTGTGTTTTCTTTTGTTCCTGCCCCTTCCCTCCTGTTTTTGTGGGTTTGTACGTATAAGTGGCCGCCTATTCCTTTGATAAATAATAATATTGGGGTCTTTAAATTACTGAAGTGAAAAGTTAAAGTGCAATTATAATATATTTGAAAATGTCATTTCTTTACTGCTATTCCCAATCTTCAACCAGCAGCACAATGAAAAAAACACTTAAGATAGAGAAGAGTTTTCCCTTGGTTGCATCTACTGAATTGTGTGGGAATGTATGAGTATAATCCTGTAAACAGTCTTACCCTGCAATTATAATGAGCCAGTATCACCAGTCCACTTGCATCACCACAGCAGCATAAAGGAGCTAAGTGGCTGCAAACCTGGTTGAAATGGTTGTTGAAGATTGGGTTTTAATCATCGTAACAGTACAGGGCAGCCAAAGTCAGGTGGCAGATTAACTCCCAATTTACTAATAAACATACATTTAATTTTGATATGGAAATCACCTTGATTTCTTGTATGTTACTTCCCTCTCTTTTTCCATGGTGTTTAACTTTAACTTTTGACATTTTTCTTCTCTTATGGTAAAAGAACACGACCTACACAAATGGAAGAGATACTAAAAGAATCAATAGTTTGATGGTTACAGAAGAATCTGTCCTTTAGATTTTAATTTCTTACAGAATATTTTTCGGCCAGTTCATTTGAAACATTGGATGTAATTCACTGCTCCCCACAAGCCCCAAGCACAGGAGACATCCCTGCCTTTTTAGCTTGGGAGATTTATTCATAGGAATGGTCCAGCTGTTTATTAAGCAGGTATCTCACTTCAGTGATTCATAGCACTAATTTGACAATCAGTTTCGTTTTAGTCAATAAAACATTTCAAATGTGCACACTGATGTAAATGGTCCCTCTTCTAACAACCTTTTTGCTGTGTTTTATGTTAATCTAAATGGGGTTGTTTGTAATGTGGGATAGAGACGACTTGGTAGTCCTCCGGGTGCATGTTTTATCTGCTCAAGTATGAGGTTTAAGTGGACTAGTTCCCTCTGTTCTGCTGCCTAGAATGGACACAGCTTTATAGTTTTGATGGAATGTTTAACAGTTATTTTTCAAAACTAACTTGTACTTTTGTACAAAGAGCGAGCAAGTGAGCAGATTACTGAAGTTTAAAAAGAATCAACCTGACTGCAGATGGTACCTCCAAATGGGGGCCCAATGGCTGCCTCGTGGGAAATCTCTTTTCACGAGAGCAAGTGCTAGTGAAACTTTGATAAAGATGTGTCTTGCAAGATACTGGCTTTTACTGTTTTGTCCCAGTATGAGCCTTGGGAGGGAGGGCGGTAAAGCCGTATACACCAATCTGACTCGTTTCACATTGATGGCTTTTGCTCTGACATGCTGTTTTCTTTCAGATGAAGAATCTCATGAACTTGCCTGGCTTTGGAAACACGTCAAGGGCAGGGTGCAAAACACACTAGTAGGACATGACCCTTAACCTTTTCTCTAAAGAGTAGCCCTATAGGTATATAAGATAAATAGAGCTTAAAACGTGGGGTTGGTTTTATTGTAAGTTTGGTTTGTTCCTAAGTAAAAATGCTGTTTATTTTAGTGGTTGGGTGTGGGGGAGTAAAGCAGAAACAGCTTTAAGAATTTTCTGATAAACTTTTTTTAAAATGCATATTCAATTGTATAATTGTGGCACGTGGTTCTAGAACGGGGTGACTGAAAGCTAGTGGGGCGCCTGGGCTGAACATCTGAAGAGTGACTTGCTTTCATGTGACGTGATACTCTGGAGGCTGCGGTGGCCTAGAATTCCACTGATGTGTTGCCCCCCAATCTCTTGCAAAACTAACGTGCATAAACTCCCATCACTTTCGGCCAGCACAAGCCTTATGCTCCATGTAAACCCAGTGTTGATGACTTCAGTGGTGCGGAGGCTTTGTGCTCGCCCCCTGCACAGGAATGTCACCTCCTAGGAATAAAAGAAGTCTATAGAAGTAGCAATTCTTCTGGGCTACTTCCTGAGATAATATCTCATTGTTGCAGTCTTTCCTCCCCTCTATAATGTGCTCTTCAGGGGAGGGGGGCAAAAGGCATGCATCCCTATGAAATAGTGTGTATATATAAGATTGCCAAGGCTGCAAATGGACAGATCATAGCAAGAGCTGAATGAGTGAGGACATGCAGTGCCTAGTAATTAGGTAGGTGTGAAACTATAAGGCTTGAAAGTGCATGAAAATACTCTGGGCAGCATGTATGGTTTTCAAAAGCAATACCCCTGGGAGCTAATCTCGTTAATTGTCTCGTGATGTGGGGCAGAAGGGCTACAGCCAGGCTGGCACGTTAGCATTGACAGCTGCCAAAGGAAGCACCGAGCTGAGTGCTGGCCCCTGTAATGGCAGAGGAACTGCTGGCTGTCTCAGGTCTCCCCACGAAGAACCACAGTGAGGTACTAATTTACACCCCAGCGGCAGGAAAACTCCCCTCTTTGTAAGGCTGTCCCAAAAGCAAACTTCTGAAGGAAGGATCTAAATCTAGAGTATCGGAGTTGGGGGGCACTAGTCTTTGTCCCCATTCCACCACTTTTGCATCAACCCTTTAAAATCCAGACTGGGCTGCGATTGGGAGTTAGCGTTTTATTGGCTTTATTTAAGGAAAAAACCGATAAGGCCAAGAAGCTCCTGTCCCCTTTTAACAGCTGTTCTGTGTCCCAGGACACATTGCAGTAGGATCCCCGTTAAAAACCTTGCTCCATGTTCACACAATAAAATCAGCCCCCTTGGAGACTCCCTCAGCTTGACCCTAGAACGGATTCACAGATACTTGGGGGAATTAATTATAGACTCAACGCCGATCCATTGGGCCTTCTCCTGTTCTTCAAGGATTTATGCTTAAATAATTTCCTCTTGCAAAGGCAGCGGCAAAGGTCTTCTCGTCCTGACTGTGTTTCCCCCTGCTGGGTTCCAGGTCTATTTCACCAATTTAAGAAGCTGTTCCTGAGTGAGCAAGCAAGCCGAGCCCAGGCTCTGGAGTTTGTCCGCAAGAATGTCGCCAATGCCCTCTCTGTGGCTAACCTGATCATGGGCCTGTCTTCCATCCTCTGCAGCCTAAATGGGTATGTCTGGGTCTAGTGGCGTGATGTCCTGGGAAGGGCTGAGTAATTGGCAGGGGTAGGGGGAGGGACAGGAATCTCATTATAATCAAAGGCAAAAACTTTCATTTGCTCCGCTGGGGGCCGGGTCGGGCCACTAAGGCCACGTTTCCATTTGAGAAGACCCCAGGGGTGGGAATGGCAGAGCTGCCCAACAACTGCCCTGTGTGGACACTCCTGCTGCAGACCAGACCGGACCTAGTGCACGTGAATGCAGTTGTCTTTCCAACAGGACTGTGCTCATGTGAACTAGGAACCTTTTGCACACTATGGGCGTGAACTAAAGGGGACAGCTAAAAAAGCGCAGGTCTGGTGCGCCCCGGAGCTGCACTGCAGTGCGATGGAGACAAACCATTGGCTAACGTGTGCATTTCAAAATGTGTGGTTTTGTTCTTGGGTGGGTGTGGCCTAAGGTGACCGGGTTGCGTTTGCCTCCTGACATCACGGCTGCCAGAGCTGGTGAGGGGTGGCTGTTGTCTCAAGGAATTTCTGTGCTATGTCCTGCCACGATTTACATCGTCTGCCCCCTTGTGGACTTCAGTGGAATGGCTAGACTGTAAATCAGGATGAGAATTGGCCCATGAAGCACAACATTTCTTTGCACTCCATTACCAGTGAGTTGCCAAGGGACCTCCTCTAGACTAAGTAAGCAACACTGTAGGTAGGAAAGAAGAGGCCGGATGAGGTAACAAAGCAGTGAAGGGATTGAAGAATTCAACAGGGTTGTCTTCCTCCCTTATGAATAGGAGTTTCCATAAATTTCTGCAGGATGCCAAAGGGGTCTTTCTTTATCTATTGTCCTGTAAGGATACCCAGCCAGAAATAGTCCCTGAACCTGTTCATTTATATATAATGCATCTGGAATTGAATTCCCAATCCTGCAGCCCTACTCAGCTACAGCTCCTGTTGACGTCGCTGTAGGGATCTGCCACAGTTCAGACTGCTAAATCGAGGTCTGGAATCATTTTTGCTCATAAAATAGACTAAAAAGAAAAGAGCTGGTTGGCTCAGACTTTTGCCCAGACATTTGAAATAGTCTTTAATAGACCAGCAAAGAGCACTGCATGGTCCAGGAGTCATTTCCATGTGGTATTGTTTGTGTGCTGCTCTCTTCATGACGAGGAATCACAGGGAGGCACTTTCCTGGAGCAAAGCCAACCTGTCAGTCTAGTGAGTAGTTGTTACTCTCAGTGGCTTCACTTTAAGCTTGTCTGTTGCTGCAAAAACAGAGTTGGAGGCTGGTTACAGCTCAGGGGAAGAGCTGGTTTCTCATTAGCGTAAATTGGCAGAACTCCACTGACTAGAGTAAGGTTCTGTAGTTGGGCCTTGGTCACGTGCCAGCCTGTAGCTTCGTTATGTGACCTGTTACAATAGGGCGAGCTCCTGTCCACACTACAGATCTGATCGTGGTGCACATGACTCTGTTGTGGTAACACCGATGGTTCCCTAATCCTCTATTTATGGAGGGAGAGGTCAAGCAACAGAGCCTCAGCATTTAGGTTTGTGCATTTTTTAAACAAAAGAGTAGTTTATAAAATCAATAGAAACATTTGGTGTTCAGCACATAGCTCGCATGGTAGGAGGCTGGGAGTGTTTCGTCCCTGGAGGAGCTGCTGTCTCTCCTAGCTGGCCCCGTAGGGTGTGCAGTGTAGTGAAAACTATGAAATTCCAATACAAATGTTTTGATCCACGGTGGAAACAAAAAATGTACAGGACAGGACACCCCAGGACCTATTGTGGATATTTCTATAGCACCTCTTACTGTTGTTTCTAAAGGGTATTAAACCACACAATGTGGGGTCTGCACCCAAATATCCCATTTAGTAATAGGAGTCTACTTAAATCGTGGTGAAATCACACACTTTTCATGGGTTGGCCACGGCATCAATAGCAAATTTTGCAGCTGTTCAGCCATCAGAGGTTCTCAGACTGGAGGTCCTGATCCAAAAGGGGGCCCAAGACTATTTGCGGGGGGGTGGGCATGAGAGTGGCAGCTGCTGGCTGGGCACTCTGCTCTGAAGGTAGCACTGCTCCAACAGAAGGAAGGACGGCACCCGGTGCTGCCTTCAGAGCAGGGTGCCCGGCCAGCAGCCACTGCTCTCCATCCGCCCAGCTCCGAAGGCAGTGCAGCAGGCAGGGTGGCAATACCGTGACCCCTCACCCCCGCAGTAGCCAGATTTCACGGTGGAGACCAGATTTCTTGGTGAATTTGGTACGGCCCATTTTATGAATCCTATCGAGGCACCTTCGCGCTCATCGAATACCTGCAGGGAAATGTATTAACTGCGTGGACAAGAGCTGCTCCCCCTTCCTCCCTCACAGTGAAGTGACCCCAAGAGATTAGGTAGATGGGGATGAGGGATGAACAGATACTCCTTGGGGCACAGGGATTCTGTTACCTTTTGGATACCTCCTTGTACCCGTTCACAGCAGCCAATTGGCGATCGTACTACAGCAGCCAAAGGGATGTGTCTGGCAGGCAGGAGTTAAGAAATGCTTAGGAAAGCAGTGATATCAGGGGTGGTGGGTGGAGCCCTACTTTTGGGAGGCCAGCACCGACTCCATCCCTTCTCCTTGCCCCCCTCCATGGCCAGAGCCCTGAGACCACCCTGCCCCACCCCCCATTGCCAGAGGAGCCCTGTGGCTGCTGGAGCCCTCAAGGCTCCCCCCCCCGCTTAGAGTAGCCCCAGGCTGGCCAGAGCTGCTGCGCCTCCCCTCTGCAGACCCCAAGGCGCCCCACGGGAAGATTCCAAAGCTCTTCTCTTCTCCTCTCTTCCAGATGAAGGAGCCTTTGCTAGGCCCTAGGCAGCTTCAGGGGCAGCCAAGAGGCAGCAAGTGTTACTGGCTTCCGGGGCACGTCAGTGACCTCCCTGGAGTCCAGCGAGTTACTGAGGAGCCCAGGAAGCTGAATCGCACCTCCCATCTGTCCCGGAGTGTGGGGGAAAGGCTCTCCTCTCCCGTGTAACTTCCCTGCCACTCTCCCAGACCAAATCCGCCCTCCGCCTTGCTGCATCAAACCCTCTCCTTGGCTGCCCCGAACCGCCATGGCCCATAAGAAAAAGCAAAATTTCCCCCACCAAACCCACAACTGGGGTCCGGCAGCAGCAGCTGACTAGGGCAGGCTGTGCCTGTTACACCCACCACCCAGGAGTGATGCCTTGGCCAGGGCAGTGTAATGTTTGGTGGCACCCAGGACAGGTCCACATTCCACCCCCCCCCCCCCACACCTGCCTTGTATATACAGGAACTTAACGTCGTCCCGGTTAACGTGGTTTTGTTGTTGCGTTGCTGATCAGTTAGAGCAGTGGATCTCTAACATTTTTTTTTCCATGGACCACTTGAAAATTGCTGAAGGTCTTGGACCACTTCATGCTCTTTCCAAATGTTTGTACCGTTAGCTAACTATTGTAAAGCGCTTTGGAGAAAAGTGCAATATTAAAAACCCCCTAAATTACCCATTTTTGTTCTACACCTAAAAGCCCATGACTCATATTTTAATAGCAGTAGTCTTAACCTTTCTAATGCGATGGATGTGCCCTCTCTCCCCCACCGCAGCAGCCCCCAAGCTGGGGCTGGAAGGGGAAGTGGCGGGGGGGGGGGTCTCTCCCCTGCCACAGCAGCCAGAGCTGAAGCTGGGAAGGAGGGGGACTCTCTCCAGTAGTCCCAACCCTGGAGTCTCTTTCTCTGACTGCTCTAGCCCTGCATGTCCCAAATTCCCCCTACGCCGTCTTCTCACACCACTGGCCCCTCCCCTCCCTATTCCCCCCCAAAGCCACCACCTCATCTTACACGTGCATCTGCTCCAGGGTCCAGGCACCTCGTTAGTGGAGCCGAGCTT
Organism: Dermatemys mawii; assembly: GCA_007922305.1. Lineage (NCBI taxonomy): Eukaryota > Metazoa > Chordata > Testudines > Dermatemydidae > Dermatemys > Dermatemys mawii. The sequence goes on from ML677380.1 coordinate 18,407,499, forward strand.
GTGCAGCCCTTAATCCTCTCCTGTGCGCCGCCCGGGAGTGCCCCTTAGAGGGAACTATCCACCCATGGAGCTGGAGTACAGTCTGAGAACCTCTGAATTCGAGAGCATGCTTGTTTCAAGTTGCTCAGTGCTCCCTTCTAGTGTTGTTTGGCAGTTGCCCGCTTTGTCCACTGCTCGCAGAAAGAGCAGCTCATTGGAACACTACCAGTGGGGACTTGGAACCAGTGTCGGCCAACAGCCCCCCACCAGCTCCCTGCTCCCCTAAATTCCCTGTACGGCAGCTGCCCAGCAGACTGTCAATTGCCAGCAGTTCAGATGTCCCTCCCCCCACTGCCATGTGCTGCTCCTCCTCTGCCTTGGAGCTGCTCCCTGGAGCCTCCTGCTTCCTGTGTAGGGGGAAGAGGGTAGCTGTTGTCAGGGTGTCTCCCTGCCCTGTTCCTGCCTCCGCCCCACATCTCCACAGAGCAAGGGGGACATGACAGGGCTCAGAATGGAGGGAACTTGCTGGCAGCAGCTGCTGTCTCAAAGTCTCCAGGGTGTGTGTCTCTGTCCCGCTCTGCCATGCTATCTCCCCGCCCCCATTCCTGCTGCCATCTAGAGCAGGGATCTTCACTTTTCCCCCCGCGGCCCCTTTCCATGGAGGGAAAAGTCTAGTGGCCCCTGGGCGGGTATGTCTGCTGAACTGCCACCGTAGAAAGCGGAAGCTTCCACTTTCTGCAGCGACGTTTCACCGGGACCAAAATAGCCCGCCCTGGAGTTCGGCGGTCTCCCGGATGGGTGCGGCGGGGGCAGCTCGCGCACCCCCTGGGATGGGCTCGCCCACCCCCCCAGGGGTGCGCGCATCCCAGTTTGATGACCACTGGTCTAGAGTGTGGGGCTGCATTAACAACAGTGGGTTAAGCCTTGAGTGCTAGTTCATCATTTAGCAGGAAGGCATTTCCTGAGAAATATCCCCCGCTCTGACTCCTCCACCTTAACCAGGCTTCACAGTCATCATCACTGTGTGCAGTATTCAGTTGTTTGTTTAACACTGACACTGTGTATAGATAGGAAATATAGCCTTTTGTCTGGCAAAAAAAAAAATCCCTAGAACCTAACTCCCCTAGTTACATTGATTCCTCTGGGGAAATTGGATTCGCTTAACATTGTTTCACTTAAAGTAGCAATTTTCAGGCAGGTACCTACAAGGTTAAGGGAGGAGTTACTGTATATTTTTAACAATGTGAGGGCTCTGGGGTAAGGCTGGTGATGGTTTGCGGGGTGGGAGGGCTCAGGCAGAGGGCTAGGGTGCGGAGATGAGGGCTGTGGATGAGCGACTTGGGGTGTGGGAGGGGCTCAGGGCTGGGGCAGAGGGTTGGAGTGTGTTGGAGGATGAGGGCTCTGGGGCGGGACAGGGCTGGGGATGAGGAGTTTGGGGTGCAGACGGGCTGCCCCCGGAGCAAGAGCCAGAGAGGAGGATCCCCACGCCGAGCCTTCTCCCTGCAGGCAGCAGCACGCTCCTCCCCCCTCCCCCCCCCAGTTCCTCCCTGCACCACACTCCCCTCATCAGTGCTTCTCAGGTACAGGAAGCCCCCTCGTCTCCCCTGTGGTGGGTGCCGTGGGGGGGGAGGGCTGCCATCACACGTGTGCCTCCTCCCCTGCTGCTGCCCCTCACTGTAGCCTCACTGGGGGTGGGGGATGGGGCAGCCTCTTGCCCAGGGTGGGGCAGGAGCGGTGACTGCATGTGGGATCGTCCCCTCTGCTGGTCGAGGGTCCTTCCAAAAAAGGGAAGGGTCTGAGGGCAGGCTCAGGGTCAGTCTGCCCTGGCAGTGGAGGGGGGGCACTAGGACCCTGCGGTGGCAGCGTGGAGCTGCAGGAGAGAGAGAAGGATGCTCTGCTCCTGGGGTCAGGGGAGGTGTGTGGGGCTGGCAGGCAGGGTCGGGGAGAGACCCGGCCCCAAACACTGATGGAGCTGGGCCCCGGGCCTCAATATTGCTGGAGCCCGGGCACCACTCGCGGCCCCTGCTGACAGTAACTCCCAGAGCACAGGAAGGCGTAGCTCTGTACTGCTAGTCAGCATCCTGTTCCTCGGGGGACCAGTTCTCTCCTCCCTTGACACCCGGGAGGGACAGGGGCACAGCTGGAATAAAGCGGAGGGGCCCTTGGCAGGACAATGCAGGGGATCCATAGGCACAGCGAGAGGGACAGCAACAGGAGAGTGAAGAGCTGGGGAGGGACTTATTTTGCACTGCAAAATGATTGCACCTGTGCTGAGGCATCTTATAACACTCACTTGCCAAATTGGGTTTGGCTGCTTGATCTCCCTGTGAGGCTCTTATTATGCACTTTAATCTGGTTTGGTCAAGGCCATGGTTTCCCAGACACACTACTGACTCCCTCCTCCTCCTCCTCCTCCTCTCCTGTGTGATTCTCCTCTAGTGAGGAGCATTGTACCCGATTCCCTATTGAAGCCCATCAGCCCCTGCCTGTGGGCAAGGTCAAGCAAGTCACCTTCCTCCAAGGCTAGAGTGACCAGACAGCAAATGTGAAAAATTGGGACTGGGATGGGAGGTAAGAGGAGCCTATATAAGACCAAGCCTCAAAAATCAGGGCTGTCCCTTTAAAATCGGGATATCTGGTCCCTCTCTCCAAGGCCGAGCAGGTGGCATGTGTCCGGGACAGGACTTCTGTCTCCCCCACATCACTGAGTGGAATTTGCTCCTTCACTGGACATGCTGCTTCCCCTCCCAGAGAGCCCGTGTGAACAAGGCCCCAGGCGGTGCAGGCCCGGCCCCTGGGGAGCTGTTGCCTGGAGGTGGGATAGGCAGAGGCTGTTCCAGGCACACTCCAGCTACGCAGGCTGTCTCCCAGCAGCCCCGAAGATTAATGCTCTTGGTGCCTGTTAAAAACCTCTGGACCCGGCGTGGCCGTGGAGACACTCACGTCCTCCCCTTGCTCTTTTCCTCTAGGCACTACCACTGTGCTTGCTGGCTGCTCCTGATTGGATTCCTGCTGGACCTAGCGGATGGAGCGGTTGCTAGACAACTCAACGCTTGCTCAGCCCTGGGTGAGTTCCATCTTGTCCGTTTCTAGAGGCTCAGAATACTAGGCCTGGTGCTCAGGCCGTGAGACAGGCAGTGTCCATCTCATTAAGGAACAAACGAGACAGAACAGGTTCACTCGTCCCTCATGGGCAGGATAAACTGCACCCTAAGGGTAAAATTAGCCCACTTGCACCCATCTTGTGGTGGCACCAATTCGAGTGTCTCATGCTCTGGGGTGTGGTACAGTTCTGACTGTCCTGTGCACCGTGTGACTTGCACAAGTGAGCGGGGAGCTTCCACTGGAAGGGAAGCAGAGGTCTGCCTTCCTCTTAGCCGGTACTTGGTTAGTGCTGGCTCTGTCCAACTGTCTGAATTGGCAGGATTAGTTATAAATGGTGGCTATCTCTGGTAGGGTGGTACCCTGTCTTGTCTTCAGGTGGGGGTGAGTTTGTGGCAGGGCAGGGAAACAGGTTATGCCCTTGACACTCTTCAGCTGGCATATGTGGGAAAGTTCTTAAGCCAAAGGGAACCTCATCTTCATTGTGATCATCTGGTCTGACCTCCGGTATTACACAGGTCAGAGAAGTTACCTAAAATAATTCCTAGAGCAGATATTTTAGAAATACACCCAATATTGATTTTAAAATTGTCAGCAATGGAGAATCCACCACAACCCTTAGTAAATTGTTGCAGTGGCTAATTACCCCCACTGTTAAAATTTTACATCTAATATCCAGTCTGAATTTATCTAGCTTCAACTTCCAGCCACTATATCATGTTAGCCCTCTCTCTGCTAGTCTGGAGAACCCATTATTAAGCATTTGTTCCCTGTGTAGGTACTTACAGGCTGTGATCAAGTCACCCCTTAACCTTCTCTGTTAAACTAAATAGATTGAGCTTCTGGGGTCTATCACTGTAAGGCAGGTTTTCTAATACTTTAATCATTCTTGTGGCTCTTCTTTGAACCCTCTTCAATTTATCAACATCCTCTTTGAATTGTGGGAATCAGATCTGGACCCAGGATACCAGCAATGGTCACACCAGTGCCAAATACAGAGGTAAAATAACCTCTCATTTCTACTCCAGGATCTCCTGTCTATTACTGCTGGGGGAATTCTGCGCATGAGCAGAATTTATGTCTCCTGCAGATTTCGTTGCTTCCCCACAGAAAAATGACTTTCTGATGAGGAAGCAAAGGGAAGCCACTAGAGCAGTCTATGACCCTCCCCAGCAGTATGTTTCGGGTGCCCAGGGCAGCTGGCAGAGAGGTAAAGCACTGTGGGACTGGGGAAGACCTGGCTGGTGGTTCCCACCCTGTGCTGGGCTCAGCTGCTAGTCCTGGCTCAGCTGGGGAGGATGGGACTCCCTCTTCCCTTGGACGACATCCTGGGCCATGTCAGACCCACCCTCAAATTCCTCCCTCAGTTGTAGGAAGCTCTGCAAACTGGCCTCCCCCTTCTTCTGGGTGTTTCTGGGGCAAGCCCGGTCCTTGCGCAGTGTCAGGGTTGGATGCAGCCTCATTGCTCAGTCTGTGTCCTGCGGGGAGCTGCACAGTTATCACCCACTTCTGTGTGGCCAGTGGCTTGTGCTCCCCAGTGCCAGGCTGGAGCCTCCACATTTATTTGACAAATAAAATTTGCAGAATTTTAAAATACTGTGTACAGAATTTTTATTTTTTTGGTGCCGAATGCCCTCAGGAGTAAGAAAGGTTATACATCCAAGCATCACATTAGCTCTTTTGGCCACAGTATCACACCGGGAGCTCATAGTCAGCTGACTATCTCCCATGACCCCCACTGCTTCCTAGGATAGAGTCACCCCATCCTGCAAGCATGGCCCACATTCATTGTTCCTAGATGGCTACATTTAGCCGTATTAAAATGCATGTTCCTTGTTTGTGCCCAGTTTATCAAGCAATCCAGATCACTCTGTATCAGTGACCTGTCTTCATTATTTACCACTCCCCCAATTGTATGTCCTCTGCAAACATTATTAGTGATGATTTTATGTTTTCTTCCAGGTCACTGATAAAAATGTGAAACAGCGCAGGGCCACAAGCCCATTACAACACATCGGGCCAATAACCCTCTGTTTACAATTACATTTTGAGATCTAGCAGTTAGGCAGCTTTTAATACATGTAACATGCAGTACCATGTTAAATGCCTTGCAGAAGTCTATGTATATTAAGTCACTGTTACTTTGGCAACCTAACTTGTAATGTCATCAGCAAAAGAGAGAGTTTGACAAGATCTACTTTCCATTTACCCCTGTTGATTGGCATTGATTAGATTGCCCTCCTATACGACTATAGGCCCACATTAGACCCCAGTAAACTATGGTTTTAGATTGAGTGTGGATTGTAATTTAAGTGATAGGCCCAAAGCATGAGACCAAAAAAAAAAAAGAGATCATGTTAGGAAGGATTGTTTGTGTTAGACTTTTATTGAGCCCGGAAGTACCAGAGTTTTCTTATTTAAGATTTGGGATAAGCAAGAGAAATAAAGAGAATGTGTTAGTTGGATCCCAGACATAGTAAATAATTGGTTAGAAATTCTTAGACCAGTAGCTAGGGAAAAATACGGCAAAGCAATATAAACTGCTTCAGCCGACTTTAGCTAAGGTCCAGTCATTGGCAATGACATTACTTGTGTATTTGTGTATAAATAGGAAGGTTTTCTAAGGGTGCCTTAGCTTTTCCTCTGAAAAGCGCCAAGGTTTTCCTCTGTTTCCTGGGCCTGGTCTGGTTGTGTTTCGGCCAGTGCTTATCATTGTATTGTTGCTGGATATTAATGGGGGGCGGAGGGTATCCGTTTACATTTGTATTTTGGATGTAGCCTACACAAGTGGCCTTTGGGACTAATGCAAGAATGCTTGTGGGGCAGCTGAGTCATGAAAAACCGCAATAAACTCATTAGAAAATAATTTCCAACACCACTTTTCATTCTGTATTAACTGAGTCCTGTATCAGCCGCTCCGTGATCAGACTGACAGGCCTGTGATTACCTTGTTTATCCTTTCTAAATACGGCACAACCCAGCTTTCTTCTGGAACTTCTCCAGCATTCCAGGACTGATTGAACATTAACAACACCTCAGCCAGCTCTTCCAAGGCTGTTGTGTGCGGGGACGGGAGGGAGCGGTGGTGATTCTGGGTGCCAGTAGTTGCCTAGAGGGAGAGAAAATCTTGTGTCTTGCTGTGCACTGAATGTGAAACAGGCCAAGTTCAGTGCTCAGCTAAGGCAGTGGGGGAAGAGGTGGAGGAAGGCAGGGAGGAGCACTATAGCTCATTTGAGGGGACAGGAGAGCACTCGAAGTCCACTTTGCAAATTGAATTTCTGATGCCCTGGGAGATACCAGGCCCTGAATGCCTAACTCAGGTAGAACTCAGAAATACAGTGTGGCAAAAATGAACCCTTTAACAAGAGCATCCATCTCCTCTCCCTATCCTCCAGACTCAGCCCTCTCCTCTTTGGCAGAAGGGCAGAGGGAGGCCCTAAGGAGGCAGTAGAGCAGGTCTCTCTGGTGGTGAAAGGAGTTGCACCAGAAAGTGGGAGCAGTTTAAAATGTGTCCAGCTGACTGTTCCAAGTGGTTTGTAAAATCAAAGATCAAAACTAGACTCCTCCCACCCGCCAAAGCTGTGGCATCTTCCCCACTGTCGCCTGCCTCATTGGAGCCCAAGCCAAAGAGTAACCATCCCTTACTTAGTTCCTCCAGTGGTTCATTATCTTCACGGTTACACAACTGGGCCTTATTTGCACTTGAATGTGACTACCTTCCACTTTCCTGACTCCTATTCCGCCTTGGTTGGACTGAAGAGCCCCCTGCTGTCAGAAATCTCCCTGTCTAGACACCGATGGGTGCTGAGCAAGGCAGAGCTCCAGCTCTTTTAGTCTCTGTAAGGGACATGCTGTGCTGGGAGTGATGGTGCTAGTCATGTCCAGCCCATGGAGCTCCCTCACTCCCCCCAAGAGCACTGCTGGGCTTGGGAAATTGAGGGTGTGTGATCCCTGAGCAGCTGCTTCTCTCTTCCTGCAGGTGCCAAGTTGGATGACTTTGCTGACTTCACTTCATTCGGCCTGGCCACAGCTCTGCTGCTGCAGGCTCACGGGATCCTGGATGGCTTGCTGGCTATCGTCTATGTGCTCGCAGTCTTTTCCCGCTTGTGCTTCTTCTCGAGTGGTAAGTGCGTGGTCTCCCTTTCTCTGCATGGGTCTGGAGCAGGGCTACAGCCAGTAATAGGGGAGCATATGTAGGGTGTAATGTGGCTGAAGTCAATCACCTTCTAGTTGTAAGAGTTTCTTCAAGGGTCTGGTCTAGTCTCTGCTAACATGGGCTGGACAGCACCTCTTGCTGGGAGGAAGTGGAATGAGAGAATCGTGCTGGTCCTGCTTTTTGAACTCCTGTCGCTGAGAAGCAGCCATGCCCTGTGGGTTTCTGAGGCTGCTCTACACAGCACAGACTCTCTCTGGTTCTATTTCATATCCACTGCTGCAAGGGACGGCACTCCTGTGTGTGTGACAGTGCTCGGGGGTATGGGAGGCCCCACTATGGATCTCTGCTGCTGGCGAGGAGGGAGAGCAGCTCCACTGGGCCATCATGTTCTTCTTGTGGAGTTTCCTGCTCTCTCTGTCCCACTCCAGCAGATTCTTCTCTCAGAAGATCTAGTTTTGCCCTGAGATGCTGTGAATGGGTTAGAGGTTTTCAGCGTTAGTGTCTCTCTGTGCTGTTAACAACACATTCAACTCTCAGAACTGTCACAGTGACCCGTCCTCTTCACTATCTACCATTCGCCCAATTTTTGTGTCATCTGCACATTTTATGAGAGGCGATTTTATGTTTTTGATAAAAATGTGGGGACAGGGACAAGAACCAATCCTGGTGGACCCCCATGGAAACACACCCACTTGATGGCTGTTCCCCATTTATAGTTACATTTTGAAACTCTATGTTAACCAGTGTTTAGTCCGTTGAATGTGTGCCGTGTTCATTTTATACTGTTCTAGATGTTGAATTAAAATGTTGGGTAGTACCAAGTCACATGCTTTACAGAAGTCTAAGTAATTACATTAGCACTGTTAAAAATTTGGTTAATAAAAGTAGTCTCATCAGAATATCAACTTAGTGAGACAGGATCTATTTTCCATAAGCCCATGTTGATTTTCATTAGTTACATTACCTTATTTTAATTCTTTATGAATAGAGTCCCCGTTATCTTCCCTGGGTCGATGTCAGGCAGACAGGCCTAGAACGACCTGGATCAGCCTGTTTACCCTTTTTAAAACTCGTCCAATGTTGGCTTTGCTCCAGTCATTTGGGATTTCCCCAGTGCGCCAAGACTTATTGAACATCTGCATTTTCCCTTCCAGTAGCTGGAGTGAGAGAGCAACAAAAGAAATGGTGGAAGAGAGGAAAGCAAGAGGGAGAAAAACTTGTTGGGGAGGAAAGCAAGAGGGAGAAAAACCTGTTGGGGAGGAGAAGAGAGGAAACGTAGTCTTGATTGCTTGAGGGGAAGGAGGGAGGAAAATTAGCCCATGACACTATTTTGGTTGCAGTCGTTTTTTGGTTATGATCCCTTTTCTCAGCATTGAGATTCTGTGGTGATGGCCACACCACAGTTAGTCTGTTCCACTTTCTAAACGTTGATGTTTTCCAGCTGAGGGAAATGAAAAATACCCACAGTAAATGGTGAAAGGGGATTTTTAAGTGTTAGAAATTAAACAGAGAAAGAACTGCTCAGATTTTTGGTTAACCTGTCCATGTCCCTTTTTAGGGCTGAGCCAAGCATTCTCCTTTATTTCCCAGAATCTTCTGCCTTATAGCTTTTTGTGGCAATTTTAAAAGGAAAAGTCACCCATTCCTTCCTCTTCCTTGTAGGAATCCCATTCATGTACCGAGGTCTGCCCTGTCCCTACGCTTCTTCCCTCGTGACTGGCACATACCTCTTGACAGGGGGCAACCTTGTGGTTCTGCGAATTGTGGCAATGGTAATGATCCTCTTCATGGTTGATCAGGGCTTCTATCCCCATGACAAAGTACTGGAGTCCCAGCTCTGGAAAAAGATGGTCTATGCCGGGGGTAAGTTTTAAAACAAACCAGCACAAAACCTTGGCTCTCATTTGTTTCTGATAATACACACAAAGGGTGAAGGTGTAGTGCTTGTCCTTCATGATCTAGTCCCTTCTCTGACTTCATCCTCAGGAAAACGGGCAAGAAGGATAAACTAATGTGAACCACAGTTCTTGGGAGCTTTATGAAATAAACATTTTCTTTTGGTACTATAAACCTAAAATATATATCTGGTGTAGAAGTTGTTCAACATGTGTCTGAAACAGGAGGGGCTCTTACTCCCCTGAATACAGCTTGTGCCTCTTTCAGAGAAGCCAAAATAAGACTCCGTGGCACGTCCACAGTGCCTGTCATCAGAGCCGTTATGAGTCCACGCTACAAAACAGGGAAGAGCATTTTCTCCATTTTTAGGGATCGACAAACAGGCTGAGGCACAGTCATTTGCTTAAGATCCCCCAGTGGCCATGTTTGGATAGGAACAGAACCAGTTCCTTAACTCTCAACTGCTCTGATCAAACTCTTAGGTCGTGCTCCTTCCTCCCTGAAATAAACCTAGGTGATTCAGAAGTGTCATTCCTGATCCTATCTAGCTGTTTTCTGGAATGGCCAATACCAGGTGTTTCAGAGGAAGGTGTAAAATACCCAACAGCTCATACTGGACAATTGCATTTTTCATTCACAGACACAGTGTAATTTTACAGTGTAGCTGTTTTTGAAGTACTTTTCCTCAAGAAAGTAAGAAGGGAATAAAAGAGAATTCAGTCTTCAGAACTGTGCTGTACTCCTGCTAGCTGATTGCTCAAATCAAATGTTCTCCAACATATCCAGTTAGTACCGCTATAAATCTCCACCTGAAACATTAATTCTAAGGTTTTACCAGCCACAGATAACAGACTGTGGCTTGTTTTGTTTTATAGAACCCTGAAATGGAGCCATGAAAGCAAACAGAAAATTATTTTGTCAGACTTATAGACATGGCCTGGAAATTGTAGAAGCACAGAACTTGTGTATGTACAAAGGTGGCGTCATGAAACTAGTTCACCAGGCTGGCAGCTGCACTGTACACAGTGCTGCAGGAAGGCAGTGTGACAAGAGACTGTTTAAATGTTAAATCTTTGTCTAATAGCCAAGAATCTGAGATGGAAATGGCATTACGTCTGCTTCTAGCAGTATCATTCTCCATGTTTGCTGTCACAATCTTTAACACAACCCCCCTGAAGGCAATAGGCTTTTGCTTGTGTATAGAAGAGTATCTCTGGCAGCTTGTACTTTCATGGCTTATATATTTCTCTTTTAAGATCATGAAGTACATTATACATGGTGGCAATGGCTCCTTTTGCCACAGAGTTACATGCTGTGAAAGGTGCAAGAAAAGACCAAATCATACTATACAATTGTCGTCTGGTGTTTTTTAAAAGGACTTATTTCCAGCAGTGAACAGAAGAATCCTTCAGGCTCAGATCTGCTAGAAAAATCTTTCAGTGACAGAAAGGCGGGGATTTGGGGAAGAGTATGAAATGCATATTTACACTTGTTAATCTTGTAAATTGTATCTGACCTACTTTTCTGTGCTACTTTCCTGTTGCAGGTATCCTGATGGTTTTGTTCTCTTCCTATTCAATAGTCTCTCTCTACTATCTCGTTTGGTCGTCTACTTACATCTTCTTCCCAGTCGCCTTGTGGAGCTGCAAAGTTTAACTGCACACTCGATATTGTGTAGATGATGACAGCTTCATGTGTTACCATGATAACCTGCCAAAGGCAACACCTGTGACCTAAATGAAGACTTATCCTGTGTTAACATCCATGAGTTGCCTAATCCTTACTAAATCCTCATCATTGCTATCATCTATACTTGAAAGTAACAGCGACGGGATGTCTTGTCACTTCAAATAACATTTTCAAACGGGAGTGGTAGGAAGTATCTCTTAACACAGCTCCTGCAGTTCCCCTGCTGGTTTCAAAGTGTTCATGTAGTGCCTGCTCTCTGACACCACATGTAAATAACTAACGTGAAGTTTAACGCTTGTTAAGGGGGAAACTTCATTTAAACTCTCCCAGAGATCTGAGCGTTTGCTGTAGATGTGAGTGTACATATTCCTTACAAAGAGATACTGTATGGATTTAAGGTGAGAAATTCATTTTCAGATTTTTACTATGCTTAAAATCAAGAATTTACAAACAGATTTGCTTCTTCTAGAGGTGTACGGCAGTACACACCCACGATGGGGGCTCCTCTAATGACCCCAGAGGCCCAACCTCGGCTGTGGCTCTGGAAGAGGCCCAGGAAAGCTGAGATCAGTATCAGAAGCACTGGGATGTTGATTTGAAAACTGCTGCTTAACAGCTTGACCCAGTGGTGCCCAACCTTATTACACAGGGGGCCACAGGAACTTAAGCACAACCTTGGGTGGGCCAAACGGAGTCACCAGATTTTAATTAGATTTCAAAGCACCTGTATAGATTTATATTTGAAGTTCAGCTTGTTTCATATGTATTTAGCAAGGTTGTTTCTATGTACAGTATTGTCTATTTACACACTCATGTAAACTAGAATGAGGTAAACATGACGACAAAATGCTAATGAATCAGCCATTAGTCTATTGTATTGAAGCAGACTGTGGGCCTCATGAAATGGCCCGTAGGTTGGGCTGCCCTGTCCTAACCCAATGAAATGGCATGAAAATTAGAGTAGGTTTATTTCTGTATTTCTAATACACAGGAGAGCAGAACAGATGGCTTTTTTCTGAATGGCTCGCTGAGGGCCATTTGAAATTGCTCTCAGATCTTCTCAGCAACAGCATTGGCATTTGCACGAAAGGTGAAACTGTACCACCCCTTTCTAGAGATAGCGCAATGCTGTAGGGCACAGCTAGGAAATGGATGTTTAGAAGAGCCAGTGACTAACTGAACATGGACTTACATTGAACCAGCTGGTCCTATATTTTCTGGAGATACTATAGCTGTTAGGACTTTTATCCTGCTCCAAGGGCCTTGGCTTCTCATCAGAGTTAGGCTGAGAAAGCAGAGAGACCTAAAATGTAGAGTAGTGTAGATCATTATTTGACTATTTTGGATAATTATGAACAGCTCCCCATTGAAATGTGAGATCTGTACATTATAAATTGTAAGCACTGACTACTCTAAGGCTCACATAGAAGTAATCAGACTAGTGAGATCAGCTTGTACTTGAAATGTAGACAAACAATATACCAGACCAAAATCCCACTGCAGTGGGACCTAGCCATTTCAGAGAATCCTGTGCAGAAGGAAGGAAAGTTATGACTATCCCACTACAAAGCACCTGCCTCTGAGAAGGGAAAAATGTCTTGCAGATCAAGGGATAAAGAATAACCTCTTAAATGTTTCGGATCCTGGTGTAACTACATTGGTGTCTGTGGAGTTGCACCAGGTCTGAACTTGGCCCAGGAGCAGCTTTATTGCCTTTACTGGAGTTGTGCCTACTGAGGTAGGAATTTGGCCCACCATCTAAACTTTGCTGGTGAAGGGACTTTATCCAACAGTGAGTCGTCTTGGCAATGTGCAAACCTCCGCCTGAACATATCTTGGACTGTACCTGTGGTTTACAAGTCTGAGGCTCAAAACTTCACTCCAGATGAAACACCAGGGAAATTATTGCAAAACAGTAAAACAAAATTTTGAAACACTTGATACCTGATTCTGATCTCTTTGCTGCGGTGTCGGTCTGGAGAACACCACTGAAGTCAGACTAACATCTGGGTAAAGCTGGTGTTAGACCAAAATCAGGCCCTTACAGTTCAAGTTATGGCCTCAATTGACAAGTTATGATCTGAGTATCATTCCGATAAAGTAAATTAATTAAAATAAGCATTAGATTAACTAGTTTTTAACACTGGTATCCTAATTAACAATTTGGTCTGAGAATGCATTTGAAAAGAAAATAGCCAAACTACTGGGCTAAGAGCCTTTTGCCTTAATTTTTTGATAGACTCAATCTTTATGAGAACACGCATTTTTCTCATTTGAGCTGGCTGGGAATGGGGAAAGCAGGTCATGTAAGAACCTTAATTTTGCCTTCTCCATGGTTATGAAAATAAGCCTGACCTTCAAAGTGTGCCCCTGGCGGAGCAGACTAATGAGAACTGCTGAAGCAAGTCCTGCACCTTGAAGCTCCCTCCCTAGAGGCCTCATCCTGCAAAGCACTGAATGCTTCCTGGGGCATGCAACTGATTTGACTGGGAACTGACAGTGCTCAGCATTTCACAGTGCCAGACCTTGAGCTTTCTGCTACTTTGTGGTCAAGTCTCGAAATGACAAATGAGTCACTTGCGTGCCCCAGGATGGCCAGCAGAGCAGTCCGTGCAGTCACCAGTGGTTTTCAGGCACAACAGTAGGTCAAAGCAGTGGTGCACTTGACTGTTTTCAAGCCACTGAGTCCCTAATTCTGACTGCATCAGCATCCTTAGAAGGGTCTAAACTTGGTCCTGTTCACTAGAGGGGGTAAAGCTAGCCAAGCTTAACAGTGGCTTCCTAGCTGTGCTCAGAAGTGCCTTGTTGGAGCCCTGGTCTCTCTTGCCTTGTGACTGCTCACAGCCCCCAGGAGAGGGACCTTCTAAGCTCAGGCATAGCCGCTGTGGCTGATTGGAGTGGGAGTGGTATTGATGCAGCCTCTGCAGCCAGAAGAATGGCTCCATTATGAGGCCTTCAGTACCCCTCCCTCTGGAGTGGGGCAAGGAGAATCAACCCATAAGGTACCTTATCACAACACATGCAAAACTGGAAAAACAACAACCCAGAAGCATTCCCATTAGGCACAGCCTTCCCTCCAAGAATGCTCTGGCTCCTCCAAGTGTTTTTTAAACATGGCACCTTATCTGATGCTGTGGCTACAACTGGCATTACTTCCATGTCACCATCTCTTGTTGGCACAACTAATGGGTTAGAGAGAGCAAAAACACCAAGAAAGAAGCTGCATGGCAAAATGGACTGGAGCTTATCTGTAGTTGTGTGCGAGCCCGGCGACTGCCGTGAACCTGTTCTGTTCTGGCAACTGACATGTGAACAAGAGAACACTCAATTGGCAGAAGTATCACCAATGTACATAGTAATTTATTAGAAGGAAGTAATTGTGGTGTGGGTTTTTATTGTTGTTGAAGTCCTGAATATATTTTAAAGAGACTTAGCTCCATCCCCACCTGAATAGTGTGGGGAAAAAAAGTCTCATTTCTCCTCTATTGATCAGATCTGTGGTGGGGAAGAAAATCACTTGTATCGGCTCTTTTAAAATATGACATGAAGTCTTGATGTCCAGGAGTTTTATAATATTTATTTTTTACTGATCATTGTAGTGAAATGTATTTTATTTCCTCCTGCATTTGTTTCCTCTGGGGAAAGGGCACAGGAATGGAAAATTGTACTTGAAATTGAAGTTCAATCTTTGGAAATAAAATTTTGGGGCGAAACAGCCAATGCTGTGGTTTGTTTGTAAATCTGTTTGCTCCTGAAAAGCAAAGAAGCTCGAGACTGAAAGCATATGAGGAAAATCTTCCACAATTCTTGCCTTCAAACAATGGCATTTATGGAATACAACTCTGCTCCCTGTAGCTTGACAAAAGTGAGGCCCCTGCTTGGCTGGGTGTTGGCAGAACAGCTTGTAAAGAGGTATAGCAAACATTCCCATAGGAGATTGGAATTCCCAGTGCTGTCACATGACACCACTGCTAAAGCCAGACCAGCCAGGACAAGAGAACACTTTCCTGAAGGTACCAGTTAGGAGATGGAGCAAAGACTAGCATAGTAGAAGTGCTTCCTACCTCTGCTGATGCCTTGCAGTGCGACCTTGCTGAAATCTCTTAGGCCAAAAGGACTGTCCATAAATCCATATTTCTTTATGGACCCAAGTTTGGAAAAAGTATAACACATCTACCCCTACTTTCCCTTGTTCAAAAAACCCCCAACTGTCTCCTGGTAAGCGTGATTGGAAAGGTCAGTATTTATGATGTGTCATGCAGTTTTGACCTGGTCAGTATTTTAATAGCACACAATTTCCACCTTATGGCAGGAGGCTGGTATTGTTTATTGCTGCACTTACAGCAGAAAGAAGGCTGTCTTGAAAAGCTGACCCCAGCCATAAAAAAACACTTGCTGCTACCAAGGAGCAGCAACTAAGATAAGGGTCCACTGTGATCACCCAGCCTGCCCTGTATCACACATATCCTAGGATGTCCCTGAATTAACCTGTGTTAGAACTAGAGCAGAGCTCAGAAAAACATGCAAGCTTCAATTAAAAATGGCTAGTGATGTAGAGCAGAGTAGTCTTCATCTAGCAGACAAAAGTTTCACCAGATCCAAGGGGGAAGCTGAAGCTAGACAGATTAGATTGGAGTAAGGCACAATTTATTTAACAGCGAGGGTAACCCTGTCACCAAGACAGCTTGCTTCTCGCACTCCCAGAAAGCATTCAATCACATATGGCCCTATATGACTTGGCCTTACCTCTGCAAGGAATAAATGACTTCGCCAAGGAGGAAACTGGCTTTGCCCTGCAGGTGTTGTGCCATCAGCTGGATAAAACCTGCAATGGCTAAATTCCTCCCTCATACTAAAGACTGAGCAGCACAGCCAGCAAGATGGAATGGTTAATGATAAACATCACCATCTCCCTATCTGGAGGTAATTCATATAGCCTATCAGATTTGTGTCCCCCACCGCCCCCCAAAAATGTGGGCTTTATGATAAAAGCATGGAACTTGTCAGACACAGGACATGACCTAATAATAGGATTGTTTAGTCTACAGAAGAGAAGACTGAGGGGAGATTTGATAGCTGCTTTCAACTACCTGAAAGGGGGTTCCAAAGAGGATGGATCTAGACTGTTCTCAGTGGTAGCAGATGACAGAACACGGAGTAATGGTCTCCAGTTGCAGTGGGGAAAGTTTAGGTTGAATAATAGGAAAAACTTTTTCCCTACGAGGGTGGTGAAGCCCTGGAATGGGTTCCCTAAGGAGGTGGTAGAATCGCCTTACTTAGAGGTTTTTAAGGTCAGGCTTGACAAAGCCCTGGCTGGGATGATTTAGTTGGGGATTGGTCCTGCTTTGAGCAGGGAGTTGGACTAGAACCTCCTGAGGTCCCTTCCAACCCTGAGAGTCTATGATTCTAATGATTTTCAGAGGTGGGGCTATTGCTAACTCATGCTGTGTTGACTGTAGCAGCCATTTTAACAACATTCCCGTAACTGGCAAAGAACATTGCATTACAGTTGGCCATACAAGAGCTGTCTTCTCGGTTTTGCTTCAATGTGACCTTAACGTTGGCCTAAGGACACATTTTGTACTAATTTTTATTGTCAATGTGGTTCTGGCAGGAATTAATCACATTTCTTTTTTTCTTTCAGATTCTACTTTGGTGTGTGAAAGTACCTTGGTGACTGGGTGGTATTGACCGCACACAGAGAAAGATGATAGATTATTATCAGCTATTACTAGTGCTTCAAATGTATCTTTTACACAAGCTTGTTCAAGAGCTGGTTCATCAACAGAGACCCATTCCTCTACAGACTAGGCCAGGTGTGTACTTTGTCAGGAAGACACAGGTGCAGTGTTCATTAATCCAGCAGACTCAAAAAAGAGCATATCCAATGTGGCTATCAAATTCTACTAGAAAATATTAGATGTTCCCATAAGCTAAAGGCATGTCCCATATCCATATGTGTATTAGATGATGGTGATGGCACTGAAAACACTTTGAATGGGAACAATGGCTGTTGGTACAAATCCTCTTTGTCAAGTTTAACAGGAACAAACTTTTAACAGCTGAGGGGGAAAAAACTGAGAAAGTTGTGGCTCACGCTCACTCATTTAAGTGACCAACGCAAAATATCTTCAGATAAAGAAGTTGCTTTATTTGTAAAATGAACATACCAGCAGATGATTTCCATGAAGCTTCTATCTTGGGCATGGATCCCCGACTCCACAGGCACGCATTTCAGCAGACAGATCAGTACAATGGAGTGCGGTTAATTGGGACCGGAACAATTTGGCCTGATTAAGCGGCTGCCCACAATTAACCAGTGGCCCGATTAACCAGAATCCACTGTACTTGCAAAAGTAAGGCTTTGTCTACACTGGCAAGGGAAAGACAAAACTTTTCTTGTTCAGAGATGTTACGAACACCCTCCCCCCCACACAAAAGACAAACACTTTGTCAACATTGAGTGCTGGTGTGAATAGTGCTTTGTCGGCAGGAGCACTTGATTAGAATTCTTTGAGGGGGTCAACAAGCATGTGGACAAGGAGGAAAATCTATTTAGATTTTCAGAAAGCCTTTGACAAGGTCCCTCACCAAAGGCTATTAAGCAAAGTCAGTTGTCATGGGACAAGAGGGAAGGTGTTCTGTGGATCGGTAACTGGTTAAAAGATAGGAAACAAAAGGTAGTAATAAAAGGTCAGTTTTCAGAAGAGAGAGGGGTAAATAGTGGTGTCCCTCAGGGTCTGTACTGAGCCCAGTCCTATTTAACACTCATAAAGGATCTGGTAAAAGGGGTGAACAGTGAGAGGGAAAAATTTGCAGATGACCAAAACTATTCAATATAGTCAACTCCCAGGCAGACTGCAAAAGAGCTACAGAAGGATCTCACAAAACTAGGTGACTGGACAACAAAATGGCAGATGATAAATGCAAAGTAATGCACATTGGAAAATGTAATCCCAACTATACAAATCAAATGATGGGGTCTAAATTAGCTGTTACCACTCAAGAAAGATCTTGGAGTCATTGTGGTTAGTTCTCTGAAAATATCCACACAATGTGCAGTGGCAGTCAAAAAAGTGCATAGAATGTTGGGAATCCTTAAGAAAGGGATAATAAAAGACAGAAAACATAAGAATCAGAGGGGTAGCCATGTTAGTCTGGATCTGCAAAAGCACTGTGGCACCTTAAGGACTAACAAACGTACTGGAGCATAAGCTTTTGTGGGCTAATACCCACTTTGTCAGCCACAACTCCCCTTTCACAGAAGATTTTGTGTGTGTGTGTGTTAGTGAAACTCACTATGTCCACTCTCAACACACAAGTGAAGAGGCGATGAGGGAGCTCCCTGGGCACACCTTGCTGCCGCTTGACTACCGCTTCGCTATATCCCTGATCAAGCTACTGGCACCATGAGAGAGATGGAATGTGGTACCCATGGGGCTGTGAGGAGTGCATCTGCGAGCTGGAGGGCAGCAACAGGTAGATCCTACTAGGGTAGAGACTGTGTGTCCAGCTGCAGGCTCACAAAGGTGTGACATGGTCCATTCATCACAATGGGAAAATCTTAGCTGAATGAGCATCCCCACTCCCCCGCATGGAGATGAATACAGACAGAAACAATAACAGAGGTGTCAGATCCTGTCAGTGGGTATTCTCTTCCCCAGCCTTCTCCCACTCACAGAGCTGGGTGCTTATGGCATGCTCTCCGTGTGTCCATTCTCTGCTCTAAGCAGCGGGTGCCTGGGGCATGCCTAGATCATGGATGTTCTTAGCCCCCACCCAGTTACTGGTCTGTCTTTCATCCAGCTGCATTTACAAGCAATGGGTGGTAGTCTCATTGTCCTGGCCAACAGCTCACAGCTCCAGTCACGACACATGCTGCTTTTAGAAGACACTTCCCTTACGCATCAGGACCAGGTAAGTGCAACCACAATTTTTATTTTAAAAAAATTGTGTCAAACCAAAGTAATAAATACCTTTAAGGAGGACAGTGTTTAAAAAAAAAAATGAAAAATGTGCCATTTTAACAAGGATGAACCAGAGGATTCTGCACCGTTTCTGGGAAAACTCCAGACAATGAGTCAGAGGCAGTTACAATGAAGAGCAGGTGGAGCAACCTTCAGGCCGTACAAGTGATCCTATCCTACCCCTTCTATATCTGCAAGTGTGCAGTTCTGTATGGCCCATGGTCAGCAAAAAGACGCCTAGGAACACTCAACCCTGACCATCACTCATCCATGTTGTTTCCTGGTCTAAAATGCCACTGGCAATCCAGGGATGGTAAACAAAGCGTCTCATTCTCCAGAAGCTTGCATCTGCTTGCAGAAGGCATCAAACTGCTGCTGTTCAAGCTCCGTCATCACTCTGTTTAGGGCATAGATCTGTGCAGAGAAAAAGGAGGTATCTGAGAATAAACACACCTGCTACATAGGGCTGTAGCTTTCGTGCTGGGAGGCTGGGACTCAGCTGCTGGGAATTGTCTCTCTAAAGTTTTAAAGAAACTATATCCATGCCAACAGGCACCTCCACCTCTAACTACAAAGAGACTGTATCACTCAAAGTCACACTTGTCTCAAACGCTTTCACCTGCTACAAGTAATCCCCAAAGACTGCCATAGCTGAGAGGAGGAAAAATTATTTGCTATTATTTCAGCCTGCTTGCTGCACACTTGCCAGGACGGCAGTCTAGCCAGTTTGTCAGGGTACACAGCCATCTGTTCAGTCACTGTCCCATTTGTGGGTCTCTCTGTATGGCAGAGAGGAAAGAAATACACGTGTTGAAATGTAAAGTGAGCCCCCACAGCCACACTTAACTCTTTTCTGAAGGTGGCTGCACCACTGGAGCGCACAGTAAGGAAGAGCAGATCCCAGAGCTGCTGTGGCCATTGACACATTTGCCCTGAGCTAGAAGTGGGCTAGGGTTCCAAGGACGAGTAGGGTCTTTATAGATCAGGGTTTCTCAAACGGGGGGTCGCAAACCCCCTGGGGGTCGCCGAGCGCTTCCGGGGAGGGGGGTCGCAAGCTCCTGCTGCCGCTTAAAAGCCGCCGAACTACTTCCGCATTCTGCAGCTTTTCCGCGGACGTGACGAGCTCTTTCGGGAATGCTCGGCATGTCCGCCGAAAAGCTGCCGAATGCGGCAGTAATTTATTCGGCGGCTTTTTGGCAGACATACAAGGTTCCACCGCAGCAGCCGAGGAAGGAAAAATGGGTCGCGGTTCTCAAAAGTTTGAGAACCACTGCTATAGATGAATGCTGAAGGTACTTTCAGGCCAATTGTAACTTCCCCTCTACTGCCCTCCTGTGTTGATTTTCAAGGGAGCACATCTCATCAAGCTGCCACTGGGGTTTCTCCCAGATCACCTGGGTGCAGTAACTTTAACATCAGTGACCCACCGTTCAGATGCCCTCGCCAGAGCTCCTAATCAGAGGTCTGCTGCCAAAGTAGCACTTTGCACATGAGAGAAGTAAGGGAAGTGGACTAGGGCTATGTAACCTCTGCAATGAGAAGTCTGTTTACACCCAGAGAGGGCTATGGAGGGAGTGGATTATACATGCAACCAGAAAGACAGGCATTTTAAAGGATAATGTTTAGTTGCTGCCACTCATCATGGAAACATTCTGAGAGGAGCAAAAGATCAGGACAGAAAAAGTACAGAGATGGGAGCAAAAGTAAGCAAAGCTCCCGAGGGGTATGTCTACACTACAGGGACACACCTATGGCCCTTCAGCTGTGCCATTGTAGCACCACAGCATAGCCACTTCCCACGACGACATAAGTGGTTCTTCTGTCAGTGTAGTAAAAGCACCTCTCTGAGAAGCAGTAGCTAGGTCTACTGAAGAATTTTTCCATTGAGTCTACAGTGGGGGTAAGGCCAACCTAACTACATCAAACTGGACATGAAAGCCTTCCTCAGCCCTAAGCAACATGGCTAGGTGGATCTAACTTTTAGGTGTAGACCAGGTTTACGAGTATCACTTTTTCCCTCCACAGGAATCATGTGAGAGTCATCAACATTTAGACACATGCTGTGTGTGCAGCTTGGCAGTTCATTTGCCTACAGCATAACAAGAAAATTTCACTCATGATAAACGTGTAAGACCAGAGCTGGAAAGTCCTTCTCACATCACCCTTCTTTCCTACAGTTCTAGGGATGCGGTGTCATGCTCTCAGTCTTGTTCCATTAGTTGGTGAAGGCAGCATGTAGCCAGGCATGGTATAAATGTGTCCCCCGTTGGTCCATGGGGATGGCACCAAGAACTTCAAAAGCAAACTGGAGGACAGCAGCAAAGGCAAGAGGCATTTACAAGACGAGGAGGATTACACGGGAAAAAACAGCCCTTCAAAGACGTGTTCAGATACAACATAGGGCTCCCTGGCTACACCACGTTAATTCATGTTTTATGCCTTTACAGAAAACAATATGGATTAGACTCTCCCCCCCCTCCCCGCCCCAAGGGCTGGGCCCGGAGCAGCGAGCTCCCCGCCCCC
>ML677380.1:18428820-18466032 GCA_007922305.1 Dermatemys mawii
CTCCCCGCCCCAAGGGCTGGGCCCGGAGCAGCGAGCTCCCCGCCCCCACCTCAGCTCTCTGTCTCTGCTTCAGCTCCTGCTGGGCTGATTTCTGCTTGCTCTTCTCCAGGCGGCCGATGGGCTCCTTGGGTTTGGGCTTCTCCTTCCGCCCGCCGCTGGACTCCATGGCTCCTTCCCCGGCCCGGCTCGGCTCGGGGCAGGGACCCGGCCTACAAGTGAGACAGCAGCAGCGTCACGTCCCGCTCCGCCCGCGGCCGCCTTGCCCAAGCCCCGACCCTAGCGCCGCCCCGCCCCCAACCCCCCGCTCAGGGCGGCCGGGCGGAGCCAACTACCTGCCCCGCCGGTCGCTTACTGGCGAAGACAAAATGGCGGGGGAGGGGCTGGTCTCATCGAGGACTCGGCACTCGATTGCTCCTGCCTGACCTCGGAGGGTGGGGTAAGGGGACTAGGGAAGCGCGCGCACAAATATGAGCGAGTGCGCAGGCGCACGTATGCGTAAACGTCGCGTGAAGACTGGATAATGCGCAGGTACAACACTGGGGAGGGGGATCGAGCGCGGCAAACGGAGAGAGCAGGTCCTGCGCATGCGCGTGCAGTGAGCCCTAGAGCTGGGCAGGGCGCCAACAGAACCCAGCCTCGCGCCTCACGCAGCGCCCCCTGGTGGGGGAGGATCCCTGGAGCTGGCCCCGGGGGAGGCTCTGCCCTGGGCTAGGGGATGCTGAGGGAAGCCCATGGGAGGGGGAGGGGTGTCTGTGGGGGGGTTGGCATTGGGGGGCCGTTGGGGGGGGTAGGTCAGGCACAGGTCAGGGCACCAGAAGACTTGCAAGGGGGGGGGGGAACCACCCAGAGGGGCAGATTTGATCCACGCTGGGACCCCGCACACCAGGTCCGAGCACCGCCCCCCAGATCACCACCCAGACCCGGACGGGCCAAGGGGGCCAGGCCCTGGCTTCCTCCACCCATTGCACCCCTGCCGAGTTCAGGCTCTCAAAGGGGCGGTTAAGGCCCCTTTGGCCTCCCCGTCTCTGACCCTATGGAACAGCTTTGTGGGGATGAGGGTGGGGACTGGGGGCAGGTGCCAGAGGCCTGGGCACTAGTGTCAGGCAGTATCGGGTTGCCAGTCTATGGCAGCCTGGCTTGACAGCCCTGTGCTGTGTGTGTCCTTGCTGCCCCGGTCAAGCTCAGATTGTCCCCCCGGGGGTGGGGTTTCTAACCTGCCTGCATCATGCATGTCTAAGAATCAGAGGGAGGTAGCCGTGTTAGTCTGTATCCACAAAAACAATGCACACAAAGAGAAGGGAGTTAATTTACAAGTGGAGAACCAGTGTATGTTATGTATGTATGTCACGTAACATACAAAACCCAGTAGGAGAACACTTCAGTCTCCCTGGACACTCAATAACAGATTTAAAAGTACTGAACACCATGCAAGACACTGCATTGAGCCGTATGGAGTGGAAATCCATCAAACTCATGCCTGCCTACATATTTATACCTGCCTCTGGTCATTTCCACTGCAGGTGTTCCGACGAAGGGGGTATTCACCCACGAAAGCTTATGCTCTAATACGTCTGTTAGTCTATAAGGTGCCACAGGACTCTCTGTCGCTTTTGCACAGGGGTTCTCAAACTTTCTTGTCCGGTGCCCCCTTTTTCCTTTCCCGCGTCCTGTGGCAGCCCAGGGACGTGTCTGCCGAAACGAACGCTTCCGCTTTCAGCAGCATTTCGGCGGACATGCGGCATTCCTCTCTGTCCACCAAAACGCTGCCGACAGTGGAAGCTTTCACTTCAGCGGCTTTTTGGTGGACATGCTCCTGCATTTGGAGCTACTGCTGAAATGCCGCTGAAGGCGTCAGGAGGTTGTGACCCCCCTGGAATCACCCTGCGACCCCCGGGGGGGGTCGCGACCCCCAGTTCGAGAACCCCTGCTTTTGCAGATTTAAAAGTAGCCATTCTTCAACAAAAAAGCTTGAAAACCAGACTTCAGAGAGAAACTGCAGAGCTTCAATTCATTTGCAAATTTAACACCATTAACTGGGAGTGGCTGGCTCTCTACAAAAGCAGGTTTCCCTCTCCTGGTATTGACACCTCCTCATCAATTATTGGGAGTGGATCACAGCCACTCTTATTGAATTGGCCCTGTCAACACCGGTTCTCCATTTGTAAGGTAACTCAGGGCCAGCCTTACGCAGCATAGAGCTGTGCAGGGCACCATGAAATTTGGGGCACCAAATTGCCACAAATTTCATGGTGCCCGCAGCCCTAGACAGCTGCGTGTTGTGTATGTGGCAGCACCAGCCTCGGTGACTAGCCCCTCAGCCGGCACCCCCGGTGGGCTGTGCCCCTGCAAGGGCCCCTAGGGAGGTGTGGGGCCCCGGACAACTCCCTCCACCCTGCCTCTTCCCCTTCCCTCCTGCTCCGCCCCCCGCCCCGCCCCCATCCATCTCTCCCCCCAGTTACCCCACACTTACCGACAGTGGTGGGTAGCAGAGCAACGCGGCCCCAGCCTGCTCTTCTCTGTCAGCGCCCAGCCATGGCGCTTCGCTTCCCGCCTCCAGTGAGTGTGGAGGCTGATCCTTTCCCCCGCTCACCGGCGGTGGAAAGTGGCTAGGAGCTGGCGCAGTAGAGCGGGCTGGAGCCGGACTGCTCTGCTTCCTGCTGCTGCCAGTGAGTGTGGGGCCGGGGGGGATCTCTTTCCCCAAACCTCCTCCCCCAAGCGACATGGCCAGGGTTAGGGCAAGGGATGTGGAGCAGGCTCCTCCCGCCCTCCCGCTAATCTCCCAGGCCACTCTGGGCCTGTGGGGTCCCCAAAAGTGTCACCCAACAGCTCCTGTCTCCCAGACCCTTTTGGGGGGGTGAGGCCTGGGGTCCTACACATTCCCCCTGCAGGGTGGGGGGCTTTGCATAGAGCAATCAAATGGCTAGGAACAGCCCTGAAGTAACTCCCTTCTCTTCATGTGTCAGTATATTTATGCCTGCATCTGTCATTTTCATTCCCTGCATCTGAAGTGGGTGTTTTACCCACAAAAGCTTATGCCCAAATAAACCTGTTAGTCTTTAAAGTGCCACCAGATTCTTCCATGTCTAAGAAAGCATCTGTCTCCCACTCTCTACCTCCAGGTCTGCATTCCTGCTCCCTTCCCCACATTACCTGTGCTGGTGATCTCCACCCAAAACCCACCAGATGTTCTGCGGCCCTTTGGAGAGGCCCAGTGACCATGGGCTTTATGTAGACTGTTGCCCATCGGTGGAGAGCCAGTATTCAGTGCCTTTCTGCATCGTTTTCATTAGAAGGAAAAAACAATTACACAAGTTAGATATATTATCTTTGGTGAATCCTGTTTATTTACAAAGAATCTTTGCAAAGACCTTTTCCCCTCAATTCAGCAGGAATAAACAACAGGAAGTAGTTTCTTGCTCACTGTTTCCAAGTCTGCCCCTTTGATCAGTCCTGTGCCCCAGGAGCTCTCTGTCTGCTCCCTCTCAGGGCCAGAAGGTTCATCATTCACATGACTGCTTCACTTGTTTACTCTGCTTTAACACACATACAGCTTGCCAAACCACTACCTAGGTTCTGTGCTTGCTGTGACTGACCCCTGCAACCCACATGGATTAGCTTCCGACCACGTCTTGCCTTTGGGCCTGAGCCTTGGGCAGTTACTTCTTTTGTTTCCAGCTATCACTGTGTAAAGGGACTTAATTTGGAATGAAAGCAGCGTGCTGGGCACACCCATTGGCTTTAACCAGGTCTGTGATTGGATATAGACCAAAGACCTCTTGATGGCCACCATTAATGCCTTCCAGCATAACAAGACTATCTGGGAGGGAGACTTGCTCAATTCAGCTCCTTAAGTTTTTGGCCCATAAACCTACATACATGTGAGTGAGTCTTCTTATCTCATATGTCCGTATGGGCGGAGAACAGTGTGGTGTGCTACTGCTCTGTATGGTGAAGGGATTCCAGCATGTAAAGACCTGGATGGCATAACAGAAACAAAACCACGCTGAGCTCAATGATTCCTGGTCTTCCCTTTCCCCTGGCTACTAGTGCCTTCTGCAAACGAAATCAAGTCTCCACAGAGCAACCCAGAGGAGAAATTGGGTGCCTAAATACACTTGACATCTTGTTACTCATTTTTAAATAAGAACAGCCATACTGGGTATAACCAGTGTCCATCCAGCCCAGTATCCTGTCTGCTGACAGTGGCCAATGCCAGGCACTTCAAAGGGAGTCAACAGAGCAGGGCAATTATCGAGTGATCCATCCTCTATCTTTCAGATCCAGCTTCGGGCAATCAGAGGTTTAAGACTACCCAGAGCATGGGGTTGCATCTCTGCCATCTTGGCCAATAGCCATTAATGGACTTATTCTCCATGAACTTCTCTAATTTTTTTTTAACCCACTTATACTTTTGGCCTTCGCAGCCTCCCAAAACAGAGCAGCACAAAGCTGGTCATTTGTAGAAAAGCCACTGCCCTGGATTAATTCCCTTTCATCCCAATCTCTTCCTTTCCCTGCCTTTGAAGTTGGGAGGTCTTGTTTGTTTTTAGAACTCCAATACTTTGCCCTTTTCATCTGAAGATCTCAAAGCACTGTCAAGCAATTAGCTCTGCCTTAGTGCCTTTAAAAGGAGTAAGTGTTGCCACGGAAACTGATACATAGCTTTAGGCCCATGTTTTCAGATGGGGGCCACTGCTTTGGTGGATCCAATGTGAGTGACTTTGGTTTTGATTTTTCAGAGATGCTTCCATTGATTTTTGTTCAATGTCTTAATTAATGATCTGGAGGATGGTGTGAACTGCATCCTCAGCAAGTTTGCAGATGACACTAAACTGCGAGGAGTGGTAGATATGCTGGAGGGTAGGGACAGGATACAGAGGGACCTAGACAAATTAGAGTATTGGGACAAAAGAAATTCGATGAGGTTCAACAAGGACAAGTGCAGAGTCCTGCACTTAGGACAGAAGAATCCCATGTACTGCTACAGACTAGGGACCAAATGGCTAGGCAGCAGTTCTGAAGAAAAGAACCTAGGGGTTACAGCGGATGAAAAACTGGACGAGTCAACAGTGTGCCCTTGTTGCCAAGAAGGCTAACGGCATAACGGCTGTATAAGTAGGAACATTGCCTGCAGATTGAGGAACGTGATCATTCCCAATCCAGGAGACTATAGGCTGCTAAAAGTCCGGAGGCCCAGCAGGACTAAGGCAAGCTCCCTACCTGCCCTGGCTCCGCACTGCTCCCGGAAGTGGTGATATGTCCGGCATTGGCTCCTAAAATGAGGTGCAGCCTGGGGGTCTCTGTCTGCTGCTCCCGCCCCGAGCATCAATTCTGCAGCTCCCATTGGCCGGGAACAGGTAACTGCGGCCAATGGGAGCTGCGGTGGCTGTGCCTGCAGGAAGGGGCAGTGCGCTGAGCTGCCTGGCTTCTCCTGAGCCTAGGAGCCACTGCCTGGAGACGCCGCCACTACTGGGGCCACGCGAGGTAAGCGCCGCACGGCCGGAGCCTGCACCCTGAACGCCCTCTGACACCCCAACCCTTGCCCCAGCCCTCTCCTACACCCACATACCCTCCCAGAGCCTGCACTTCCTCCCACACCTCTGCCAGTCCTGAGCCCCCTCCTACACCCAAACTCCAGCCCAGAGCCCCCTTCCACACTCTGAACCCCTCAGCGCCAGCCCAGAGCCTGCACCCCATCCCACCCCCCGGCCTCAGCCTGGTGAAAGTGAGTGAGGGTGGGGAGAGCGAGCGATGGACAGTGGGGTGGGGCCTCAGAGATGGGGCTGGGTAAGAGTGTTTGGAATTGCGTGATGAGAGAGCTGGCATCACTAATGGTTGCCTTCTTTGCCATGCGCTTAGTGCTTCTTTTTACTCCTGAAAACACACAAGAAACCAGAAGCTGCTCCTTGCTGCTGGGTTCGGGCAGGAGGAGTTTCCTTGCCTCTAGCCTGGTCATGTCAGTGGAGTTTTCAGATCCCTTCCCTCTTCTCCCCAGGTTTTCCCTTTGCATTTTTCACATTGAAAACATAATAAGCATGGAAATATAAACTTTGCCACAGTCATCTTCTCCAGCTATTTCTCTGCTGGGCTCTTTCACAGGGGCATACTGTTGTTGTTCGTGTTGTGCTTTAAACAGGGATCAGAGAGACAGAGTTCCAAGGGGACTTCCTCAGCTGAGACCCCAGCAATGCGTTGGTAGTCACCGAGGACCAGCCTCTCAGTAGCAGTCAGTGGCTCTGTCCCATTTGCATGGGACAGGTGAGAATCCAGCTGGTTGATCAGCTGTGAAAACATAGGTCTCTTAGACGCTTTCCACTGCCAGCAACTCCTCATGAGACGATACCTGTCATTAACAACAGATACAAGTTATATTTATGCACAAACTTTGCTTGAAGTCAAGAGAACAAACCAAGAAAGAAGCAAAGTCCCATGACATACGTCTCTGCACTGAACTCAACACGCAGTGATAATAGCTTAGCTCTCGCATCCTTACATTGGCTGCCAGTCTCTGCAGCCAGTAGAGACCGTGAAGATTGAAAGGTACAACTTAAATGTCACATGATGGGTGGCTGATCTGTGTTCAGATGGATTCAGGGCACTTGGCAGGTCATGTTGCCTTTTGGATTCGGTTTGGTTCAGGAAGGTAGTTCGTAGCTGGGAGGCCTTTGGGCAACGGTGCCCTAAACTATATATATTATTATTTTCAGGGATGGTGGTTTCAAGTGGCTGGGGAATAGTACAACTGATCCCTCAGATCCCTCCCCTTGCTTGCAGGTAGGGCACCCTCTCACCACTGGCAAGTGGGGGATTTTGTTCCGTTGAGTGCCAACAGCTCTTGACAGCAGTTCCAAGTACTCCTGGGGTGCTGTTAGTCCTGCCTCCGACCTGGTGGTTCTTTTGCCCTGCTGCTGGCCTTCAGCCTCTTGCCCTGGTTCGAGAGTGCAGAGAAAATGTTGGGCAGAGGGAAGGGGTAAGGGTATGGACCTGTGATGGCTTCTACTTGGTCTGGGAGAAGACCAGGGAGAGACGGTGGTGAGAGCGAGTGAAGGAACAACCCTCCGACTTACCAGACCTGGACTTACCAAACCCAGTGGGTGAAAATTTCACCAGACTTACCAGACCCACTAAGATTTGTCACCTAAAAAGAATGGCTCAGGTGTGGGGCAATCTCCCATATTCTCTGCAGTGAAGACCGGTGCAAAGAATTTGTTTTGAATTCATCTGTAATGGTCTTGTCTTCCGTGAGTGCCCCTTTAGCATCGCCATTGTCCAGTGGCCCCTCTGATTGCTTGGCAGGCTTCCTACTTCTCTTGTATTTCAAACCTGTTTGCTGTTAGTTTTTGTCTCTTTAGCTGGTTGCTCTTGAAATTCTTTTTTGACCTTCCTAATGATATTCTTACATCTGACTTGCCAGAGCTTCTGCACCTTTCTGGTTTCCTCAGGAGCAGTTTTTAAGGGATGCCTTTTTGCCATTAGTCATGAGTGTGACACTGAAGGAACAGAGCAGCAGGTCATGGGGGACGGCGATGGTCTCGTCCCCCATTCCCATCCGGGCACCCACTAGTGTAGGAGAATGGAAGCTCGCATCACCCCCCAGCCTGTAGGAGGAGCAAATCCAAGAGCTCCTTAGCTCTGTCTTGACACATCTCCCTGCCAAGGGATTTATTAATGTAATTTGTGTCGTTCTGGCACCGTCCACCCACAGATCTCCAGGGGCTTTAGGGCATCAGGGAGCTCACAGCTCACAGCCCCCACTGAGGTGGGTCAGCCTCATAATGCCCATTTTACACAGGAGGCACAGAGAGGGGAAGGGACAGAAATCACAGCTGCAAACCCAGCCCAGCACAGCCCTGGGCTCCAAGCACAAGGCTATCCTTCCACTGTCCCATCAGGTCCTTCCCGTAGTGCGGGAACAGACGGACTCTGCTCCATTGGAATCAGACAGCGTTTTACCATGAGACCCCCGGGTCTTTACTGCGCAGGGCAGGCTCTGCAGAGTGGCTGGTAATGGAGCTGAATGGTCAGCCCGGAGCACAGTTCTAGCTAAGGCCTCACGGTTAGAAGGTGGTGGGATTGGATGATTCTGGGGGGGGTTACAAGTCACTTACAGATTGTTACCACACTGCTCTGGCTTCTGCATGCGGTGCTGTCGCTGTAGCCAGGATAACACTTCAGAGGGCAGCAGGGTCGGGTAAGGGGGAGCACCTGGGACAGGAGAATAAGGAGCCATCAGCAGATTAGACCCCACGTCCACTAAGGAATGAACTGAATTCCCGAGGAGTTAAAGGAACCATGTCGCTAGCTGGCCTGTGGGCCAAAGGGACGGGAATGTGCCCTCCTTTTCCTGGGTTATGGCAGGCTGGCTTGGACAGGTTAGAGGAGCCCCGTGAGCTGCCCTACTTGGCCCCTGAGTGACAACAGTTCCTAGGAGAATGCAGCAGGCAGTCAGGGATTAGCTGGTATAGGAACACCCTGGCTGTCCCCTCCTGCTTCGTCTTGTCTCTGATGTGCCTGGAGGCCGCGGCAGGAAGCGGACTGCAGACACCAGGGGCATTTCACCTTTTGGATGCCTTGTGGCCCTTTTGCTCTCAGTCTTTCCTGCTTGGCTGTGCCGCAACTAAAGACTGGGGAGAAGGGGGCTTCTAGAGGTGTGTGAGGGGAGCAGAGAAAGGCTGGTGGGTGGTTCCACGGTGTCTAACTAAGAGGGAGAGGATGGAAATGGAAGAATTGAAGCTGTCAGGAAAGCCTTGCAGCCAGTCCTGCCCCTACCGTGGGGATGGGCTAGGCAGAGATAGGAATGGTCTAACATGACCAAAAGCTGAGAGGATGGCCTGGGGGGTTGGGAGGCTGGTGGGGCTGAGTAACACACTGTCCAGCTCCTGGTGTGCTCCTGGTGGTGTGCTCTAACCCCTAGGCCACACTCCCCACTGCCTGGATGCTGCAGGTTTGATTGCATCCTCACATTCGCAAAGGTACAAACCAATATTTTTTTCAGGAGGGCAGTGCTGTCTGCTGATTAGGGCACAGGACATAGAAGTGCAGGGTCTGGGTACTGTTCCAAGTCACTTCACACCTGTGTCTCGGTTTTCCCATCTCTAACCAGGAATGACACTTCCCTTTGCAGGGTGCTTTGGATCCTCCGAAGGGGCCAAAGAAGTGCTAAACGTTCTCAGCAATTTCTTAGGGAACCAGTTTTGGCATTTGGAGCCTGATGGTTTGATTTGTACAGAAGTCACGGTCAGAATTTATTGGACTGGACGCAGGCCACCTTCCCAGTGCTGGGCGGCTTCTCTTCCAGATGGCCGGCGCAGTGAAGAGGAAATGTGGCCATGCCACTGGTGTGATGGGATCTCTCCTTGAACAGTCATTGAGCAATTCAGTTACAACAACAAAGACAAGGGAAATGAGGGCAGTTACCTAGCGTGATCATTTCGTAGAGCAGAATCCCAAATGACCATCTGGAGAGAAAACACGAGAGAGACAAAGTCAAAACGGCTCCTCTCATGCAGGTAAAAACCTGAGTTTATCCCAACAGCCTCCTCCTTTGCACACCTTGTGTCTTTGGCTCCTTCACAGCATCTGTGCTCCTGTGCATCCCTCCACCCTGGCAGGACTCCTGTGGCTGTCTAGATGGTTGGATGGCCCTGGCCCTTGAAAGAGGCCTGCCCTTGAGATGGAACCCAGGTGTCCTGTGTCAGAGGCTCTGTTATTTTGTTTAGCTGCAATGGTTGAGTGGCCTGACTCTGTTGCGTCACTGAGTGCAGTCATGAGAGATGCATGAAGACTGGGGGGTCAGGGTGGGGCTCCAGTTTCAAGTGTTATGCTGTGATCGGCTGAGAGTGGCTGCACTGGAGGGCTCACAGCAGTGCAGCTGTAAGCTCTCTAGTATAGCCATAGCCTCAGAAGACCTGGGTTTTCATCCCCAGCCCTGACATTGGCCTGCTGGATGACCTGCGGCCAGTCACTTCCCCGCTCTGTTTCTCTGCCTGCCCTTTGTCTTCTGATTGAGACTCAGCTGTTCAGGGCAGGGACTGTCTCTTTCCAGGTTTATGCAGCACAACGGATCCCTGAGACCAGCTGCCTCCCCTGTAACACAAATGACTGGTCCCAAAGCTCCAACATCCACACAGGACATTCTGGCATTTGCTGGTTGCTGCTTTTTGTCCAATATTTCTGAATAGCAAACAGAATCGCTGACAATCCATGGGTTCCTAGCAGTGCTAGGCTGCATTCAGCAAATACTGCTCTGCCTCCCAGTGAGGAGTCCACAAGACCTTGCTGTGTAGGACTGGGGATCAACCCTGACTCTGACCCACGTGTGGCTGGCTCCAGCTCTGTGTTCTCAAGCACAGTGAATGCATTCTGCATTGAGTGTTGCACCAGGAACCCCCCCGTTCTCAAAGGCTACAGATCAAGTTATACGCTGTTAGGCTGCCTGATGTGCCAGTCCACCAGGTATTGGACTTCTGGTCCACTGACACCCCATTAAAACCCCTTGGCTTTGCTCACCCTCTCTCCAGCAAAGGCTCCTGACCTAGACAGCCCATCCCCAAGTCTGGCCACTCAAGTTTTACTGCTTCTGTTGGTTACTGGGATGGTAATGAGTTCAAGTCTTTTTACAGCACTCACTAAGAATGGGCTATGCTGAGACCAGTCCCACACTAATATCAACCCCCCGTGGGTTTCTTAGTCACCTGCTTCCCCTAGCCCTGGAACTTATTTTAAATAATGCAATAACTCTTATTCAGACTGGAAATAAAGTGTAGCATTTTAACAATGAGGGTAGGTGACCAGCAAGTGTGAAAAATCAGGGGTGGGGGGCAATAATTGCCTATATAAGCCAAAGCCCAAAATATCTGGACTGTCCCTATAAAATTGGGACATCTGGTCACCCTAAGAGAGATAGATCCCAAAAGGCCATTATCCATGGGAAATAGTTATCAAATGAGGGTATCAGTTAGCCCATTCTTAATCTAACAGGTCCTTCATTGATACTGTCTAGTGCTAATTTGTGGAAGGTCTGAATTCAGAATCAGAATTGTGAGCATTGCCACAGAGTTACACTGATCCAGTCAGGGAGTGGAATCCTAGAACATGACACCTGTGTGTCCAGTCAAGACTGCTCAGTTTTGAACACTTGCAGCATGTGGTTTGCAAACACTGTACAGGTTGAGAATTAGTGTTTGGGAGTCTCATTGAACTGATGATCAGTTGGCAATGTCGCTCTGTCTGCAGCCAGTTTAAAGACAGAAATAGAGGCTTGAGACCCTCTCTGCTTCAGCTCTGCCTGGGCTGTGGTGTCCTTCTTTCCCTTGCTTGTGAGGCCATGTGGCGAGCTACACAGGCTCCTGGAAAAGGTGATTCAGACAGAAAGCATCACCAGAGAAGTGAGCCCAAAGATTTGAAATGGGACTGGGATGGGCGGAGCTCTAGTGGAGATGTGATAACTAGGCCTACAAATTTACTCTAATGGTGAGTTCAACTGTAAAAAGTACGTGCAAGTTCCTAAGATGTCATGATAACCAATAACAACAAATATGGCTGGGAGAAGGTGCGAAAGGAAGACAGACTGAGTTAGTCCAAACAAAAAAGCCGACTACTATAACTCAAGGACTTTGTTAAGACCATGCCTGGTAAACAAGAAAATGCCATTTGGAAATGAATGAACCAAAATTGGTGTGTCAGATATTAGGCCTAATTGGTGGACAAAATAATGAGGGGATGGGCTATTCCACCCACCACTCCCTTGTTGGGTCCTAAAAGAAAGATCTGGGAGGGAGAGGGAAATACAGAAGGACAGACAGTCTGCTGAAGCAAGCGTCACCATCACAGCTGGCATCCCGCCATCTCCCTAGACCTTCTTTGTTCTAATCCACAGGGATGTCCTGACCAGACAGGGCAAGAGAGAGGCACCCAGAGGATACCTCCACCTCTACTAGCTGAATCCCAGCCACCATCTGAGATGAAATGGGATCGAACTTTAACAGCAAAACAGCCTAGTCCATCTCAGCTAACTTCTTCTCTTCTCCCCAAAGACAGTTATCCCCAGCTTTGCTACCATCCCAGAGACGGTCAGACAAGGCAGTTTTCCTTCGAAAACTCTCCAGATAAAGGGAAAGGGAACAACGGATGTTGGTAAAATGAAAGCCTTATTTAATACGCTGTGTTTCAGATGCTCTAACTGTTTTTCCTTCATCTCTGTATCTTTACTAAAAGATTAAAGGCTGTTTAATGATGTTTGCCATGGTACCAAGCAGGCAGAGGTCTCTTTCTACCAAATCCCAAACCTTGTCTAACACTGTCTAATGTTGGACAGTCACTGGATTATGTTAACATCTTTGGGCCCCTATAGTCCATCTAAAAGAATACAGCCATGGGGAGAGATGGGGTGGGGGGAAGAGCTTGTGACCGAGTAGGGCTCTGAGACCCCCAAGAAGCCCTCAGGCAGTCATTCTATTCAGTTCTGGATGGGATAAAACCACTTCTGATGATGGAGAAAAGAATATGAGTCTTGGCCTCAAACCCACATGTTATTTCCATGCACCTCTGTGCATCCTGTAATATTTGGGATCAGATGCAGGAGAACCAAATAAATACAATTTTCAGGGTATTTCTACCCTGCTTACAGCAGAGGAATCTCATGAGAAGGGACTGAACAACATCTCACCTCCTGGTCAGAGGAATCAAACCTGTTAACCCTTTGAGACTCCCCAGCAGTAGGTGTGTTTGTTTTGTTAGGATACTGAGCGCAGGGAGTGGTGGAGAGAAAAACTTTGCTGTTTGAAACTTCAGGACACCTGTGGTCACCCTGTCTGCCTGGGGCATCCTTAGCAAAGCAGGAGGCTCGCGACCACGGGCGGCAGGTGAACCTCCCCTTTGTGGAGGTTGGCTCCCAACCTTGCCCACTGAAGCCCAGAGTCCAGTCCCCATGGCCGGAGGAACCCCTGCCGGTTCCAGGCACCAGCACAGCCAGCACGTTCCTGGGGCGGCCAATGATGGGGGTGGCATTCCGGTCGCTGAGAGGGTGGCGCCTCCCACGGATGAGGCGGTGGCAGGACTGCGGCAGGTCCGTTGAAGCTGCGGATCTGGCCGGCGCAAGCCTGTCAGCGCCTGGAAGGCCGGCCCCCTGCTTGGGGCGGCAGAAGAGGTAGAGCCAGCCCTGCCTGCTGGCCTCAGGGGAGGGGGGAGCGAGGGTGGGGCTTCAGGGTGGAGCATAGGTGAGGCCACTGCCTGGGTTAGGGGAGGCTTAGCTTTCCCTGGACCTATGATACCCACCACCAGGCATAAAACTCACGCTCAGAGCTGCCCTTAGGCAGTGGCTGAGCTCATGGTCTACTGATTAATTTTCCCAAGAGAAAACACTGGTTGAAAGCTTTGCCACATGAAATCCTGTAGAAACAGCCCCTGCAAACGGACATTTTCTTCTCCTTACAGGTAAGTCTGTTCATCACAAGAAGCTTCATTCCCCTTCTAGGCTTCAGGCTTAACCCAGCTGATGGGAATGAAGCTGGGTTTGCACTCTATACATCAGTCATCGCAGAGCTGGGGCCTTCTGGCTGTTGTCAAACTGCCTGCAGAAGAGCAAGGGGCAGTTGTAGGTTTCTACTCTGAAAGGGAGGGGAAAGCCCAAGAACAGCAAAGGGCTGAGGCAACTTGAAGTGGAGGTCAGGAGTGTAACAGTATCTCAGGTTCCCATGTGGGAAGCTCCATCACACCAAACTGTGCTCTTGGAGCATGCTTAGGGGGCATTGTTCAAAGGGCTTACCCCCATCACCTGCAAGGCAAGGGGAAGAATCCCAGTTCGTCATGCTCTGCACCTGGGCAGGGGTGATTAACCAATTGTTGCCTGGCCAGAGGAGGTGGAGGTGGGCCTTGGAAGTGGACGGAGGGAGCTCAGAGGAGGCAAGTCTCTGCCGGAGAGAAACCCCAGGATAGGGTTTAACAGACAGGACACAATGGAGGAGAACTCTACAGGCACAGGTCTGGCCCCTGCAGGGGAGCCCTGAGGCAGGGCTGTCAAAGGATCTGCAGCGAAGCCTGAAAGGGGGCAGAAGAGTTCTGAGTTGGAAGATTTGTTTGGTTTTCATCTGGATAGTTCACGTTACTCTGGAGTGGTTTCAACTTTCATGTGATTTGGCCCATGAGCCAAGCCAGAGTGCCCAAAGGAGGAGCTGGGAGAAGATGGAGGCTTGGGAAAGCCACTACAGGGCTGAGGGAAAACTCAGTAGAGTTCACCGCAGACAAGGACCCCAAGAGACCAGAGAGGAGGTGAGGACGCACCACTGCGGATTCAAATCACTGCCAAGAAGAGGAAAGCTGGAAGGGGCTTGTGAGATCTCCGTAGATGCTAGCCTGGGGTGTGCACTCCACAGTGAGAACATGGTTCTGACAGATACAGGACCGGAGCTTCTCAGCCCCTCAGAAACCCTCCTGCAAGGCCTTCATCTAGCCCAAACATCTAGGCTGTTAGTGTCCAGGTTTCCCGTAAGAGCCAGCATGCATTTCCTAGGCTGCCCCTCTGCTATTCCCCAGTCAGCTCAGGAGAACAACTTGCTCTTGGATGTACTCTAGCCCACGTTAAGAACTCACACGTCACCCTTGGCTGTGACTGGGTGCTTCAGGATCCTTTCTGGTGGCAGCCACTTGATGGGCACCTCGGCTGCTTTCCTAGTTGGCAGCATGCCCCTGCGGTAGACCTCTCCCGCCAGCCCCAGGCCGCAGAGCCGAACTGTCATATCCTGATGGATCAGGACATTTCGAACGGCTACGTCGCCATGGATCAGCTTCTGGCTTGCTGTCAGATATTCCTGAAATCAGAAGAGCCACGTTCGTGTTTGCAAAGGAGACTTTGGGACTACGTAAGTACCAAGTGATCTGCCACCCCTGTTCTCCGCAGCCAGAGTTAATGACTGCAACTGCGCTCTCCCGGATGGGGGTCCTGCCTGTGAGCGGTTAAGGCGTTGGCCTGCCCCTGGACATGTCGGTGTAAATTCCAGTCCCCTTTCTGGCACTGTTACTTAGCTGAAACCTACATTTGCCCTGTAGGGAAGGGGCTGTGATGCTCCAAGAGATCCCTTCTGTTCCCGTATGATCTATCTGCTCTCCCAGCTGGGAACTGAGCTCAGGAACATCCCGTAGGATCAACTAAATAAGGCAACCGCTGTGGCGAGGGTTTGCCCTTCGATTGTCCTCCAGACCTGAGATCACTGCAGAAACGAGCCATGCTTTCTTCTCTAAAGATTAATGAACTGACCTTGAAATAAACAAATCGGTGTATTTGACCAACTCCCCTCCCCTACATACACCACACTTACCAGTCCGCGTGCGATTTGGATCGCCATGGTGAACATGCTCTTCTCCGTCAGCTTATAAATATGCCCCTTATCGGGCAAGTCACCCTACCAAGTCAAAAGAGGAAGAGACAGTTCACTCAGGCAGCCTCCACCTCCCCACGAACACTGCCGTGTTCTACAACTTCCACTTGGGATCATAAGAATTACATTGTAATCCAAGTGCAACCGCAGACAAGACAGGGAAGACTAAGGATCTGGACCCTCTCAGTTCTAACCCCCCTCAATCTGAGCGTCAGAATTCCATTTCCCCCGCTTCTCCCTCCTAACCAGGAGGCTAGCCCACCAGCCTGGGAAGCATCACACCAGAGTTTGACTCAGGCTGTCGTCTCAGGGCACAACTTATTGGGAAAACAGGCAAAATACCTAAATACAATAATTCCTCTGGTTATAATTCCTAGTTGGGTATTAATAGTGATTTCTTTGCTCTGCTCAAAACTCTCTTCTATATGCTGCAGTACAAAATAGAGCCATTTGTGTTGGAAGCCATAAGTTGTCTAGTTCCTAGTCTCTGTTCTGTGATAGGACTAGAAGAGATTTGATTATTCCCAAAGAATTCCCAATATCTATGGTATCTTAGGTCTAGCTAGGGCACCGGTCACCACATAGTATTTAAGAATAATCACATCTAATCTTGAGTCTGTTTAACATGAATTCCTAACTCTTGTAAAGCACATTTACAAATGTAACTGTGGTAAAAATCATCTTAGAATGTCCGTGATAGACTCACTTTACTGACCCAATGAAGTTGTTTGTTCCTTTTCACACTGCAGTTATTTGAAAGAGACCTGGGTTCTATGGGATCTCACACATGAACAGAATTGTCAGCTAAACTCTGACAACAGAAGCTTTCTTGCTGGTGATAGCGCAGAAGCAGAAAGCACAAGGCATTCAGAAACTATGGTGAGGAGATGGAATAAGAATCCAGACATTTTAAATCCCAGTTGGAACTTGTGGTGGCTGGCAGGTAGAATGAGTCCTGACTTCTGCTGGAAAATAAGCAAGTTCCACTCAGAAGCAGAGGGAATAAATGAGGCCTCGCATTGTCAGATTTACAGATTGTTCTCAGAGACAGCTGCAGTGTCGCCAGTCCCAAGTGTTCAAAACTCAAGAGATTAAAAGATTGTTTTCTCTTTCCCCCTCTGGTTCAGAGCCTGAAGGTCACACTCGAGTCACATTTTCATACTTTTCTCTACACCAAGAGGGCTAAGGACTCACTTTAAAAAATGGGGAAAGCTGAGATGCTCATGGAACAACAGGACTTCAGGAACTTTTCCCACAGGTCAGATTGGCAGGGGACTTGGAGGTTTTCACCTTCCTTTGCAGCATGGAGCATGGGTCACCTGCTGGAATCATCAGGGCAAATCTCACTCAGCAAGCCCCTGCCATGGCAGGGGCCTCAGGCATTGGTGCAGACTCTCCTGTTCTTTGCCTCACAAGTTTGGTCTCCAGGGCTGAAATTCTTTAGTCTAACAGAAGTCTTTGGGCTCAACACCGGGGTAACTGGGTGACATGCGAAGGCCTGGGCTATCCATTAGGTCAGACTAGGTGATCCAATGATCCCTTCTGGCCTGGAACTCTATCAAATTAGGGCTTTCACACAAACTTCAACTATCATGAGACTTTCCAACTCTCCTGACCTTATTACAACACAGCTTGGAGGGCATTTGCTAAAGTTAAATGTTTTCCCACTTATGCTTGGAGAATTACATTAACCCTAAAAAGGCTGCAATGCAGAGAGCAGTGGGAGGGGGCTGAGGGTAGCACATTGCCCGACATTCCCTCACTGCAGCTTGCCCACATCCAACCCAAATGGCTCCTGTCACCTGACGCACTTGCCACAGGAAGTGCAGTAAATTTCCTGGGCTCGTGGCCTCCAGGATGAGGCAGAGGGGCAGAGCTTGGCTCTGACACCCCAGGACCTTCACCAGGCTCTCATGTTTACAGATCTTGATGTGAAACTTCATCACTTCTATAAAATCCTTCGTTTCCCGTGGGCCGGCGGCCACTGATGGGAAGGAAACAGAAGCAACGTTAATACGAAGCATGGGCACCAAGAGGAGGAAAGTTCATGGCCTCCTGAGGTCCCTTCCAGCCCTGATACTTTATGATTCTATGTTGGCCAAGTTGGCCACTGTGATATTTACTTAGATGGCTAAAGTAGAATTCTAGCTAATGCCTGAGCTTTCATTTTAGACCCGTCTTGTGTTCTAGGCATCTCATCTGGGCACCAGACAGCCCAAACCTGGCAGTGAGAGAAAGCTCCTCTCCCCAACTTGCTTACCTCGTAGTTTCCTCAGAATCACAGACAGTGAAGGCCCCACAGAACCTGTCTGAATGACCGTGGCCCGGGAAATCTGTCCATATCGCCCCATGCACAAAAACTCCTCCTCCTGGATGTGCCAGTCCTTAGGCAGCTCCCACTTTGCTAGGAGAGAATCCTTAAACTCCAGTGTCCTCTCTGCTGAAGTGACTGTGGGTAGGGAGTCATATTCCTTCCCATCTTGCCCTGGAACATCATCTACCACAAAGAATCATCACATGTGGGAACACAGTAAGAGACATTAGCCAGCACTGAGGGCAGGGAGCCTGGGTTTGACTCCCAGCTCTGGCACATACTCCCTAGGTAACTTCAGACATAGCGTGTTGTCTGGACCATCTGAGCACCTCCCTTTCTTCAGGGTGTATATTCACACCCCCGGCAGGACTAGTCTTGCTATTAGACACGTGGGAACTGAGACTTAGAGAGACTTTGCCACAGTCCCATGTGGAGTCTACAGCAGAGCAGGGAGTGGAACCCAGCTCTCCAAGGGGCCAGATGAGAATCCTCCCCCCTAGGCCACCATTCCTTTCCGTACCACCACCCCCATGAAAGGAGGAGGAAACTACCGCCCCATCTCCCGCAGGGATTGTGTTACTGGTGGCTCTCCAGTGGAAGGTGGGGGGCAGACGCAAAGCCGTGTCTTCAAGGGAATGGTGCTATTATAACCCTATAAAGGCTGGCGACAGATTCCTTGGCAGTGACCTCTGGGATTCACTCCCTGGTGAAATATGACCAGAAGGAATGTGGCAGCTTTTAGACCTGCCTCTTTGCCCAGCTAGATTAAGCTGATTAAATCCTGCTTCCCAAGCCGACTAGTTCTGCTGCAGGGAGCATGGAGTCTGGATTTTCTAGACCTGAGATTTTGAACGCCTCAATTTAAATCTTTTCACGTGTCAGGATACCATGGTAATGGCCACCAAATACAGGACTGCAACCAGGACCATCCTTAGGATTTATGGGATCCTACGCAGTATTATTAAACCAGTGCCCCTATGCTCGACGGCAGCCCAAGCTTGCAGCCCGGCGGGTGCGGGGAAGGACGAGGCAGCAAAGGATAAGAAGATGCCCGGCCCGCCTCATAATGACGGAGAGTCACTATTCCCTGCAGAGACCCCTCGTATCCTCTTCCTCACACAGAATGGGCATGCAGAAGGCACCTAATGAAAAGCACTAAATTTGTGAATCAAAAATGTCAGTCATGGGTTTTTTGATGTGGCCTGAAGTTTGTCAGACATTTATTTGCAAAAACTTTGTAGTAAGGGTGAATCCGCTGTCTGGCTGAATACAACGTTAAATATTATGGAATACATGATGCAGCACTTCTCTGTTTTGCATTTTCTTATTCAGTATTTCTAAACTGATTTTATATTTTAAAAGTACTCTTCAGCTTTCATAAAGTAATAATTCCAGATTACTACATATTTAACTCACTGAAACAGACATTATTTAAATTAATCAGTCACAGAGGGTTAGTGTGTTCATAACAATGTTCATTGCTTTTAGAAAAAGGGAACACTAATTTACTTTGTGTGATCTTCATAACAATAGATGGTGAAATTTCATAAACATAACTTTAAAAAATGTTTCCAAAGATTTTAGGCATAACAAAGGATTTTATACTAAGGTACTGATTTTGCTGGAACAGTCTCTTAAAACTAGTTGTGTATTTTAGATAAGGGTGGTCTTTTGAAGGATTTATTTTTAAAAAAACTATATGTCTGAAGATCCAAGCATTTAAAGCTTAAGATGATTGTACATCTAAAAATCCATGCAAGGATTTTTAGAGATGTGATTTTATAATCTTCACCAACTCACTAATGGAATATTTTTAAAGCAAATTTTAAACTAAGGGCTTGGCTACACTTGTAAGTTGTACTGCAATAAAGCCATCCAGAGTACTCTACCTTATTCCCCGTCCACACTGGCAAGGAGTGCTCCTGGTAATCCACCTCTGCACGAGGAATAACGTTTCATGCGCCCCCACTGGAGTGCCGCGGCACCAGTGTGGACGCCTAATGTGCTCTGATTGACCTCCAGAAGTATCCCACAATGCCTGTTCTAGAAACTCTGGTCATCAGCTTGAACTCTACTGTCCTGGCCTCAGGTGACCAACTGTTAGACCTGCCCTTCAAATTCCCTGGGAATTTTGAAAATCCCCTTTCTGTTTGCTCAGCGAGGCGTGCAGTGCTCTTAGCGAATCTTTCCGGGTGACCTCGTCTCCATGCGCCAGGTGATCCCCAGTGTGGAGCAATGGCGAGGTGCTGGACCTCATCAGTGTTTGGGGGGAGAAAGCTGAGCAGTCCCAGCTGCGCTCCAGCCATAGGAATTATGATACCTTTGGGCAGACATTGAGGGCCATAGGTGGAAAGAGGCCATGACTAGGACGCGGTGCGGTGTCAGGTTAAAGTAAAGGAGCTGCGGAATGCCTACCACAAAGCCCGCAAGGCAAACAGACGCTCCGGTGCTGCCCCTGCGACCAGCAAATTCTACAAAGGGCTGGACGTGATACTTGGGGGGGATCCCACATCTACTCCAATGGTCACCATGGACACTTTCGAGCCCCGCACAGCAAGGGGGGAGGAGGAGAAAAGCAGGAGCGAGGGTGCTGAGGCTGCGGGAGACACCCTGGAATCCCTTTAGGCATGCAGCCAGGAGCTCTTCTCGAGTCAGGAGGAAGGCAGCCAGTCACGGCATCCGGTGCTTGGGGAAGGACAAACACGAGAGGAAGTTCCTGGTAAGCGGCTTTTTTTGTGGGGGAAGGAAGTTTTTCAGTGCGGGCTCTTGGGGCAAAGAGGGTTAGGGCTGCATGCATGCCTAGATG
Source organism: Dermatemys mawii (assembly GCA_007922305.1). NCBI lineage: Eukaryota > Metazoa > Chordata > Testudines > Dermatemydidae > Dermatemys > Dermatemys mawii. Next base: position 18,449,315 of record ML677380.1, read on the forward strand.
CAGAATAGCGCATTGATGTGGTTTATCATATCATGCATTTTTGAGGCACCAAAACTACTCACCAACCAGGTCAAATTGTTTAACCAATCCCTTCCCCCCAACCTTGAAAATGTTTTTTGGGGAAAATGATTGATTTTGACATTTTCTAAAGGAATGGTTTTCATGTTTTCTTTTGAAAACGCAAAAAAAAAAATTCTTTTGTAAATATTCTGACTGTTGATTTGAAATGATGTTTTGTTTGACCTGAACATTTTTTTTGTTTTGTTTTGTCTTTTCACTTTGGAAAGGGGAAAAACCCCTCAATTTTGGTTTCAAAAAAACATTTTTTTCCAGGTTTTTCAGGCTGGCCACTCAACTGAAAAATATCAACAAACCACTCAGTTCTGTTGGCTAGTAACTAATGATGCAATGTAGTATTACCATCACCTTTGCATACCATCTGCATATGATTGCAATATCTCTTCCTCAAATAATTTGTTCACTTTTGGTTGGTGTTTGTTAACATGGCAACAAAGCCCTGGGACAAACCAGACATAAGACATAAATCTGGGCGATTTCCTGGTATCTCGATAGCCTTCAGCACACAGGACAGAGAGGTGTAGAGGAGGTGGAACGGCTCTGGGCCTTGCTTCAGTTCTTGGTGTTTCTCTTTTTCCCCCGTACATTTGTGATTTAGCGAAAAGGGCTCTGTTCTCGTGTGCTGTACCTGGGGATGTGTGAAATGTGATGATATTGCCCTTAGTTGGAGGGAGGAAGGGACATGCTAAAACGCCAGGCTGTCTCCAGTGCTGTATTTCCATGGACCTTCACTCAGCAGGGCTGGGCCCTAAGGCTGATCTCTGTCTACAAGAGGGGCTGACACACACGACCTTCAGGGGAACTGTTCAACCCTGGCAGGACTGACAGGCTTCTTCCAGGCTGGCTGCTATTCCAGGATCCAGATCCTCCCTCTCTGCTTGGACTGTATGGTGCCACTGCAGAGGCTCCAGGGCCGGTGCTGCCAAGGGAGCTGTCCCCAGAAATGACTGTGGCCTGGAGCTAAATCAATCTTGGTGCCTGTGGCAGGGCAGGGGTAAAACCCCTCGTCTGCACTGCTGAACTGCTTGCTAATGTAAGCAGTGTCAGGAATGAGATATATTCTGACATCTGGTGGCGAACTATGGGAATTGCAGTGAGTCTTGGAAAATAACTTTGGGGCTGATTAATTTGCATAGACACACCCACTGCGCCTAGCCTGAGCCCACAGCAGCCCACATGGCCACTTCGGCTGATGTGGGAGCCCCAGTTTCTATGTTATTGGTCAGGAATGATAAAGTGATGTTACTGTGATTATGTGAATGAAGGACTATGGACATGTACTTGGCCCTTGTTATGATGGAGGGACTCGCCGTCATCTAGGTAGCACTCACTGGGCAAGGGCCATGCATTTTCAGAACACTGTGAGATTGAGAGAGGTGGTGGACAAGGATTTGTACCTTTTGGTGAGGGCTCTGTCTAAGGGCCTTCCAGGCCTATTGTACCCTGCCTCTCTCCACTGTGGAATGTCAGAATTGAATTTTGCTTCTATTGTGAGCCTGGTTCCAGGCTGCTGAGCTGACAATTGCTTTGGGCTCACTGGTGCACCTGTACTAAGGCTCCCCTACTGTGAGCTGAAATCACTTAAGAGCTAAAGAAATCACTGAGCACTGTCTTAAGTAGGGGGGCCTGAAAAAAGTGTAGAGTGGCTGGTGCACCAGAGCAGTCTGTGTGTTGGCTAGCAGACTGGCTAGCGGTGTTGTTGGTGCTGCGGGCAGAGTGACCGGTGCAGCAGAGCTGTCTGTGTGTCAACTAGCGGAGGTGTTGGTGCTGCGGGCAGAGTGACCAATGCGGCAGAGCTGTCTGTGTGTCGGCTAGCAGAGCAGCTAGCGGATCAACGGGCAGAGCGGTTCGTGGGACAGCCAGCGGAGAGGAGCAGAGCCGATTGCGGGGAGAGCTGCAGCGGAACCTCACGGAGAGGCGGCGCAGTCGGCCTCGGACCATGTAAGGTGCCCCGGGCCCTACCCTCCATTTCCACCCAGGCTGGAGGTAAGACTCTGCCAATTGACTTTTGAACTCTGCACGGACCAAGAACAGAGACTCTTGGGCTGTTGGACTTTTGGGACTATTGAGTGACTTTTTGGGGTTGCGGAACTCAAGAGCCAAAGGGAAGGCCACGGCCTATTTGCTGGGAGGGGGGCTTCTGGTTCATGGTTTGGTTTATTAACCTTGTTTGTGATGTTTCCCCAATATAATGCCACATTGTTTCTCCCTGTTATTAAAAGGCTTTGGTACACTCAGACTCTGTGCTTGTGAGAGGGGAAGTATTGTCTCTTACAGACACCCAGAGGAGTGGTATATGGTTGTCCCAGCTCACTGGGTGGGGGCTCGAACCGGGTTTTGTATTGTGCTATTGGAATGGAACCCCTGGATACTGAACCCAGCCCTTGTTGCTGCCAGCTCTGATGGGCAGAAGGGTTACACTAAGCCCAGCTTTCGGGCAGAGAGGCCAGGAGCCTTGGCTCAGAGCAGTCAGCAGGGAGCCCAGCTGTAGGCCCTAACAAGGACTGGCTCAGGGCACTAGGTGGAGCTAAGCAGCAGCAGCTGGGCTGGAGACTGAGAGGAGGAAAAAGCCCTGAACAGAGCTCAGTTGGGAGGGTAGCCAGGGAGGGGACAGGAGGCTGCTGCTCTGTCTCCCCCTGCTGGAAGGGAGCCTCAAGAGCCAGGAGACCCTGGAAAGGGTGAGAAAGGGGAGACCTGTTGAGGGATAAAAGGGACCGCACTGGAATGGGTTAGAAAGGGGATAACGGTTGGAGGATTAAAGGGACCGCGCTGTTGCACTGTAAATAAAAGCACGAGGGTGAAGCACTGGAAGAGGGCATGAGGACTCTTATTTCACCAGCCCAAACACAGGGTGCAGGCACCAGAGGGTGGAAACCTGTGTGGACCCTGTGATAGTGCCACACAAGAGCCCTGCGAAAGGCGGGCTGGGATCCCTGCTGCCATGGCATCTCCCTGACCAATGCAACAGAAACCGGGCTGAATCTCTACAGTCCAGCAGAACCTTTGCTTCCTGCTTCAGTGCGCTACACAGGCTGGACCTCCTCAACTGAGCAGGACTGCAGCCTGGGGAAATTCCTCTATTGCTAGCTTACACCCTCAGTGATTGACTGACTTTGACTTAGTGTGTCAAAGGAAGTGTGACATAATGGTAAGAGAAGATGCGGACTCAAAACTCCTGCACCTCTGATCATCTTGACCAGCTCTCAGAGGGGTTGTGCAGCTGAATTACACAGCAGCAGCCGCTCCAAAGATTTGGATGAGATTTACAGCACCGTTGTGCGCCTCCCCTTTTCAGTCCTTTCCACGTCCCACCCTGGATGCCTGCTGTGTGTGCAGCCAGTGGCATCCCGCCTCTTCTGGCGGGGATCCAGACAAATCATCTGGGAACCGTGAGGCTCATTAGGGCTTGAAAACTCTCCTAACCCAGACTTGCCTAGTAAGCTTCACTGCTGTGGTCACTGGAGGATCTTGGCGAGATCCAGGGAGATGGGCAAAGGCCTGTTCGGGGAGTGAGACCCATAGCTGCAGAGCTCACGTCCTTACCTTCCAGGAAGATGATGGGTTCCCTCTCAGCATCCCGCCCCCTCCGACACGTCTTCCAGACGATGACCACCACCACCAGCAGCGTGGAGGAGGCCAGCAGGGTGGGGATAATGATCATTGCGTGCCGCATCCCATTTTCATCTGCAACAAAGAACCGGAGGATGAACCTCTCCGTGCTGGCAGGGAGCCCTGGGCAGCTCCCAGTCAGTCCGGAGGCGCTAGGTGCAATGGCCGGTGGCACAAGGGCCCTCTGGCCCAGCACATCTCTGCCCGGCCTCTAAGGAGATGCCATTGGCTTGAGTCTGACTGGCCCAGGCACCCTGACAGGATGGAGACAGAGAGGCTGTCAGGCTATTTATCACCCTTCTCTGCAGGAGTCAGCCTTGCTCAATAGATTCTCAGGGCCTCACAGCGCATCCCAAGGACGGGACCTCGGGGCCCATCTGCACCAGAGCTGGAGGGGCACAGCCACACACGGGACCATCCGTACCCATGGCGACTCACTCATCCCACACCCAGGCAGCAGTGGCTGCCCTGCTATTTTTAGTGACTAGCTTAATCCCAGCTAGCATGGGTATGTGCTTGTCACCCCTGCCTTAGAGGAGAGTTGTTCTGGGGGGAAATGCCCCTCCATTCCAGTTATCTGATTCTTACAAACATACCCTATAACCCCCATGCCTGGCCCATTCCCCTGGAGCAGGCGGACCATGGCAAGCGCAAACCAGTCTCATGCTGCCAAACACTTCATCCCTTGCCAGACAGACGTAGCACTTCAGCAGCAGTTTTCATCCACAGGTGGCAAAGTGCTTTGCCAAAGCAGGTCAGTAGCATTACCCCATTTTACAGATTGGGAAGCTGAGGCACCAGGGATGGAGGGGAGAAGGGTCTTGCCTAAAGCCCTGCCCAGCAGATCAGTGGCAGAGCGGGGATTAGAACCCAGGTCTCTTGATTCTCAGGCCTGTACTCTAACTCGGGGTGGGTGGGGGGCAAACTTTTTGGCCTGAGGGCCACATCTGGGTGGGGAAATTGTATGCAGGGCCAAGGCAAGGAGTTGGGCTGCAGGAGAGAGTGTGGGGCGGGGTGGTATGCAGGAAGGGGCTCAGGGCAGAGGAGGGGTGCAGGGTGTATGGTGGAGCTCAGAAAAAGGGATTAGGGTGCAGGGAGGGGTGCAGAGTGCAGGAGGGGGTTCCGGCCAGAGGGCTGGGGTACAGGAGAGGTGTAAGGTATGGTGGGGGGCAGGGTGTGGCAGGGGGCTCAGAGAAGGGGGGTTGGGGTGCAGGGGCATTTGGGGTGCGGGTTCCAGCCCAGCGTCGCTTACCTGGAGTGACTCTGGGGTGGCAGTGGTGTGCACCTGGGCCAGGGCAGGCTCCCTACCTGCCTGCCCTGCCCTGGCCCTGCGCTGCTCCGGGAAGTGGCCTGCACCACGTCCCTGCTGCCCTGGGGGAGGAGGGGCACAGGGCTCGGTGCACTGCCCTTGCTGCTCCTCCAGGCAAGAGCATAAAAACGGCCAGACTGGGTCAGACCAAAGGTCCATCCAGCCCAGTATCCTGTCTACCGACAGTGGCCAATACCAGGTGCCCTGGAGTGAGTGAACCTAACAGGTAAAGATCAAGTGATCTCTCTCCTGCCATCCGTCACCCCCCTCTGACAAACAGAGGCTAGGGACACCATTCCTGACCCAGCCTGGCTAATAGCCATTAATGGACTTAACCTCCAGGAATTTATCCAGTTCTCTTTTAAACCCTGTTCTAGTCCTAGCCTTCTTGCCTGAGGAGGCTGTGGAGTTCCACAGGTTGACTGTGCACTGTGTGAAGAAGAACTTCCTTTTATTTATTTTAAACCTGCTGCCCACTAATTTCATTGGATGGCCCCTAGTTCTTATTTACTTGCTCCCATAATAGAACTTTTCCTTATTCACTTCCTCCACACCACTCATAATTTTATATACTCTATCATATCCCCCCTTAGTCTCCTCTTTTCCAAGCTAAAAAGTCCTAGCCTCTTTAATCTCTCCTCATATGGGACCCGTTCCAATCCCCTAATCATTTTAGTTGCCCTTCTCTAAACCTTTTCTAATGCCAATATATCCTTTTTGAGATGAGGAGACCACATTTGCACACAGTACTCAAGATGTGGGCGCACCATGAATTTGTATAAGGGCAATAAGATATTCTCCATTGTGACAAAGCTCCAAGTTTGAACTTGTGGGTCCTGCGCTTCCTGGAAGATTTAGGGGCCTCAGAAACTCATCTAGGCCCCAGAGTGACCTCCCTTTCTCAGTATAATTGGCAAGAGTCACCACCTAGTGAGTTACCTTCATCACAGGCCAGTATGGAAGGTGGAAAAAAAGTGGGGAGCCCGGGCCCGCCCTCTACTCCGGGCTCCAGCCCAGGGACCCTAATAGTATCAGCTAAGATGGCTGACCTTTTATCCACAAAACACAATACAATTCCCTGGGCTACTTCCCCAGAGCAGTCCCCGCTTCTTCAGACTCCACTTCACCCTTACCTCAGGGCCTCCTTCCTTGCATATGATATGTTGTCCACCACTCAGTCTCACCAACAGCACAACTTCCTCCAACAGCTCCAGACACCCACACCCACCTGACTGGGAGGTTTTTAACTGGTTTCAACCAGTCCCTGATTGGGACACCTGAAGCCAATCAGGCTAGCTGTTTCTACTCCTTTCTAGAAGGTTCCTGATTGGCCTGGAGTAGTGTTTGTTTGGCTATCCAGGGAACAGGGACCTGCACATCCTGAGGCTGCTATACCTGCCTTCCAGCACTCTCCTATACCCTTCTGGTCTAACTCTGTCACACCGTCTAATTCTCTATCCCTTTTTTAATGATTCCTAACATCCTGTTTGCTTTTCGACTGCCGCTGCACACTGCATGGACATCTTCAGAGAACTATCCACGATGACTCCAAGATCTTTTTCCCGAGTATTTGTAGGTAAATTAGCTCCCATCATATTGTATGTATAGTTGGGGTTATTTTTTCCAATGTGCATTACTTTATATTTATCCATATTACATTTCATTTGCCATTTTGTTGCCTAATCATTTAGTTTTGTGAGATCTTTTTGAAGTTCTTCACAGTCTGCTTGGGTCTTAACTATTTTGAGCAGTTTAGTATCATCTGCAAACTTGGCCACCTCATTGTTTACCCCTTTCTCCAAATCATTGATGAATAAGTTGAATAGTATTGGTCCTAGGACTGACCCTTGGGGAACACCACTAGTTACCCCTCTCCATTCTGAAAATTTACCATTTATTCCTACTCTTTGTTCCCTTTTAACCAGTTCTCAGTCCATGAAAGGATCTTCCCTCTTATCCCATGGCAACTTAATTTACGTAAGAGTCTTTGGTGATGGACTTTGTCAAAGGCTTTCTGGAAATCTAAGTACACTATGTCCACTGGATCCCCTTGTCCACATGTTTGTTGATCCCTTCAAAGAACTCTAATAGATTAGTAAGACATGATTTCCCTTTACAGAAACCATGCTGACTTTTGCCTAACAATTTATGTTCTTCTATGTGCCTGACAATTTTATTCTTTACTATTGTTTGAACTAATTTGCCCGGTATGGACGTTAGACTTACCGGTCTGTAATTGCCGGGATCACCTCTAGAGCCCTTTTTAAATATTGGCGTTACGTTAGCTATCTTCCAGTCATTGGGTACACAAGCCGATTTAAAGGACAAACCCTAGTTAATAGTTCAGCAACTTCACCCAAGATTTCTGAAAGAACTCAAATGTGAATGCTGTCTGGTCCCAGTGACTTGTTACAGTTAAGTTTATCAATTAGTTCCAAGACCTCCTCTAGTGACACTTCAATCTGTGACAATTCCTCAGATTTGTCACCTACAAAAGACAGCTCAGGTTTGGGAATCTCCCTAACGTCCTCAGCCACGAAGACCAAAGCAAAGAATTCATTTAGTTTCTCCGCAATGACTTTATCATCTTTAAGTGCTCCTTTTGTATCTCTATCATCCAGGGGCCCCACTGGTTGTTTAGCAGCCTTCCTGCTTCTGACGTATTTAAAAACATTTTATTATTACCTTTTGAGTTTCTGGCTAGCTGTTCTTCAAACTCCATTTTGACTTTTCTTATTACATTTACACACTTAATTTGGCAGTGTTTATGCTCCTCTCTAGTTACCGCACTAGGATTTGACTTCCACTTTTTAAAAGATGCCTTTTTCTCTCTCAAGATGCCTTTTTCTCTCTCAGGTACTTTCCCTGAAGCTCCCATTGGCCACGGTTCCCTGTTCCCAGCCAATGGGAGCTGCGGGGAGCGGTGCCTGAAGGAGAGGGCAACACAGAGCCTTCTGCACACCACACCCCCCCCTCCAGGGACAGGGTGCTGGCTGCTCCCAGGAGCAGTGCAGGGCTTGCAGCGCCACGGGGGAGCAATCCTGAGGGACTGGATCTGAAGCCTCGAGGGACCGAATCCAGCCCGCGGGCCGTTGTTTGTCCCCCCCACCCCTTGTGCTGCTACTTAACGTGACCTCCTTTTAACTTAAAACCAAAACCAACATCCCACACCTCTCTACGCAGGCACCGGCCAGCTGGCTTTCCCTCCCACCCACCCGCCCTGAAGCCACTCTTATAGCCCCCATTAAGTAGGTGGGGGCGATTGACGAGTAGCAGGCATGCTGAGAGTCCGTTATCAGAGGGGAACGAGGGCTGTCACTGTGCTTCAGCCGAGAGTAGCCAAGAGGATCCCGGTGCTTTGCTGGAGCACGCTCACTGCTGCACGGCCAGGGAAGTTGGAAGAAAGAAAATTTCCCGGTGTCTGATCGTCACAGAGATTCAATAATTTCCAGAAAAGGGGCAATTTGAGGGAGGCCAGATTTTATCAGCGCTGAACCTCAACTGATTCCTGGATTCCAGGGCCAGGCAGAACCATTGTGATCATTCTAACCCGACCTCTGCAAAGTGCCAGCCAGAGACCTGCCCATCAGGAGCTCCGGTCTGAACAAGAGCAGACTTCTCTTTGTTTAAAAATGGTCTGTTGTGGAGAATCCCCTCAGCCCTGGCTAAATTGTTCCCGGGGTTATTTACTCTCACTGTTCAAGGGGAAATGGAGCAAGGCTGTAGCGTGGATACTGACATAGTCAGGTCAACATAAGCTGCCTTATGTCAGGCTAACTGTGTAGTGTAGACCAGAGCTAATGGTGATGTCTCAGGACTAATGGTGACCTCCAACCTTGAAGACGGGCTCAGGATTTTTTTGCTTCCTTAGGAGAGTTACAGAAGGCGTGGGAGGGTGTTTAACGTTTTTTCTCCCCTTTCGGTTCTTTTTTAGGTTAGAAATTCAGTTTTATTCATGTGTATTATTATTATTGTGGAAAATAGTATTATTTATATTGCAGTGATGCCTAGAGCACCCAACCAAGATCAAGGCCCCATTGTACTCATCACTATACATACACATAGAGAAAGAATCCTAGAATCTCAGGGTTGGAAGGGACCTCAGGAGGTTCTAGTCCAACCCCCTGTTCAAAGCAGGACCAACCCCAACCAAACCATCCCAGCCAGGGCTTTGTCAAGCCTGACCTTAAAAACCTCTAAGGAAGGAGATTCCACCCTGTAGCAGGGCAGCAACTCACCCTGCGGCGCCTCCTGCTGGTCTGTCCGGGAATTAGCTCTTCCAGCATCCGGAGCACCCTCTGCAGGCCGTAGTCCCACTTGCTGCTGGCCCGGTGTCACTCCCTGGACCCTGGTGCCCTCTTCCCTGGGGTGCTGCACCACTGCAGTAACCCCACAGTCTAGCTCTGGGTCCCCCCTCCCTGGGGAACCCTCACCCACTATCCTCACCTTGTCTTAGTCTAAGGCAACTGCCAGTCACCACTTACCCCCGTTCACTGGGGCAGACTGCAGTATAATTGCCATTCATCACTGGCAAGGAGGGTTTGGCCTGCTGCCTCCACTACTACCCATGGGTTGCCCCCTGCAACCCCAGTACCCCTTTGTTGGGCCATCTCCTAGGCCCTGCAGCCTGGGGGTTTCCAGGCCAGACCTTCCCCCAGCTCCTCTTGCCTTGCCCCAGCCCTGTACCACTCTAGGTACCATACTCAAGCTCCCAGCAGCCAGTCCCATCTGCCCCTATAGACAGAGGAGACTGGCTCTGTGTTCCACCAAACTCTGGGCCTTTATAACAGGGCCAGCTGGGCCCTGATTGACCCAGCTGCTATGCCTAATCAGCCTGGGCCCTCTGAAGCAGCCACCCTTAGCAACAGCTCTCTGCAGGGCTGTTTTAACCCCTTTTTACCTGGAGTGGGGCAGCTGCCCCACTACACACCCCTTCCCTAGGGAACCCATTCCAGTGCTTTATCACCCTCCCAGTTAAATAGTGTTTCCTAATATCCAACCTAAATCTTCCCCACTGCAACTTGAGACAATTACTCCTTGTTCTGTCATCTGGTACCACTGAGAACAGTCTAGATCCATCCTCTTTGGAACCCCCTTTCAAGTAGTTGAAGACTGTTATCAAATCCCCCCTTACTCTTCTCTTCTGCAAGCTAAATAACCCTAGTTCCCTCAGTCTTCCTCGTAAGTCATGTGCCCCCAGCTGGATGCAGTGCACTGGAAAACTTGACATCCCTGCTTTGACTGTATAGCTACACCCCAGCTGTTAGCACCCCCACCCTCCAGTCCTGGACTGGAATGCAATGGGCTGCTTTTATGATGGTCTAACAAGGGTATTCTTTGGGAAGAGACGTCTCTCAGGCTGCCCCCCAGCCAGAGGGAAAGCACTAGAGAGACCAGCCTCCTCCTCCCAAAGGAGTTTTCCAAAGGGAAGGACCTAACTATGGCTCATACAGATCATCACACTCTTGAGAGCAGATGAAAATGGTGCATGATCCACCGAGGATCTTCTCCAGAAACACCTTCTTCTTCCTCTTCTAAAGCATCCACCCTCTCCATAGCACCAGCCCTTACAGAACTCCCTGCCTGCTGGCCCTGTAAGTCTCCTAGAACCAATCAGCGGTAGCTCTGAAGAGGCCATTTGGCTGCGGTACCTGTTCTGATCCTCCCCGTCTGAGTGCTGAGGAGCTGAAACATTCCCAGAGCAAAGCTTGGTCTAAGCAGGGGTCTCCTGACCGGGAGACTAAAGAGAGACTGTTTGCTCAAGCCACTGCTGCTCTTCTCTACTGCTTGCTCTTGTGAGACGGGCCATGAAGGTGGGAGCGAGACTGATCATTTGAAAAATTTCAGGGGGCAAAGGAGAAAATAACCAGGGAGAAAATAATCACTCAGGAGGGGAAAATCCACCACCAAGGTGATGTGTCGGACCGAGGGGTCACTGGAGGGAAATCTGGATGGCCCAAGTCTAACCCCCTGCATCCAAACATCCTCGACGTCTGTCATCCGTCTAACCTTCAAGCTGCCCTCTTGTTGCGTTCTGTTATGGGAGCTGCTGCTGGCAGGGGACTGTTGAGGGTTTTTTAGGTATTGTTTATTAAGGCCAGATATTTTCCCCAAGAGAGCTTCGCATCCAGCGTTCAGAGTGGGGAGCCTGTGGCAATTCTGGCCATCGGTGTTCTCACAGGGGCAGCTGCTGGGAGCTGAGGCCCAGATCGTCAATGGGAGTTAGGTGCCTAAATGCCTTTGACCATCTGGGTCCGATCTGCTCCTCAGTTGTGTGTGTGGAGCTCTTGAAAATCAGGCCCTGACTGTGTCGTGCAGTTCCAGAGACTCCCGCCGTGCGGTCTCCTAGGTGATGAGGTGGTGTCCGCGCTGCCCCACTCACATGATTTTATCAAACAGCTGGCGATTTGGGGGGTTTCTTACCAGCGCAGCTGCTGGAAGCAGGAGGTTGCAGGAGAGTCTCAGTTAGCCTCATGGCTGCAGAGGAGATCTTGAGAATGTGACCTGAGCGCAATCAGAAGGCTCAGAAGTGCAGAGCAACCCCAGCCCCAGATGTGTCAGTGTCTGAAAAACTCTCCTGGTTTTCCAGGCTCGGGCTTGGCAATGCTGGGTGCTGTGGGTGGGAAGTCAATGGGGCTGTTGTCAAGGATTTCAGGAGGGCAGGTTCTCAGTGTGCTGTGTGGATGGGACAGCAGGGGGCCTGTAGGAACGCAAGGCACAGCTGCTTCGCTTGTGTTGTGATGTGTGTTGAGTGTGTGATGCCGTAGGGCTTGGTAAGGTACACAGAGCTTGTGCGCTTCTACTTTGAATGATGTCAGCTCTGTTGTGTACCAGCGTGTGGGGCGGCGTGCTGCAGTTTATGCTCTCGTTAGAGCGCATTGCAGATGTAGCCTTTGAGTAGGGAATGGGATTTTATAATCTAGTCACTCATTATTTTGACCTTGGCACGTTAGCTCTGCAAATGCACAGGGGCAAAGTTCAGGTTGAGAGGGGGGTATAGAAATGGGGTGTGGTCCTGGGGAGAGCTGGACTGCCTGGAGGTGGGGTGGGGTGGGGGCAGTGAGTGACTCTTCATTGCCGCTCTTAATTTTTGTTTTTAAATGTGGAACATTCTTGTAAGTGGGGCGTGAGCTGAGGATGAAACACGCCTTCAACATGAACTCCGCTCAGAACCACGTTCTTGGCTTAGGAATTTCCTTGCTTGTATAACAGACATTATCTGGCTGATGATAAAGCCAGCTGGGCACTGTCAGGTATCACGAGCCCTCCAAAGACGGACTCTCCACCTGCAAATGTTAGTGCCCCACTCTCTGGCTGGGCTGTGGCAAATGGAAGGGAGAGAAGCTCTTTGAGACCTCAGTGGTTTAAAAGGCTTCTGGTTTTCAAACGTGGAGGAAAGCCCCTGTCTTTCCATGCCCCCTCTCCTTTCTGCCCCACCGCTGGGTCTTGTACCATCACCTGAGCAACATGTTTGGAACCAAAAAAAATGTCATCACAAATTGGCCTTTTCTCCAAACTGAAAATGTGACTTTTTTGTGTTTTGATTTTGAAATGTTTCTATTCAAAACTGAAAAATGTTCAGGCCTTTTGGTTATTTTCCTTCCCTTCCCGTTTTTCCAGGGGGAAAGGAAGAAAACAGTAAAATCCCGGGTATTAAAACTCTCCAGCTTTTGAAAGCATTCTTGGTTTTTTTCCAGCCAGCTCTGCTCTTGCCCCTTCACTGACCCCCATGCCCTGCCAATTCCTGCTTTAGAGATCCTGCTGAAACCACCCCCCTATTTGCCCCCAGTATTCTCCCCGCCCCCACTCCATTGGTCCCTCCAGATTCTCTGTTCCTGGCTCCTACCCCTTTGTCTTTCCTCTGTACAGCGCTGGTAGGAAGGACCACAGGTTTGAGGCAGCAGAGGATCAGTTTCTAGTTAGAATCACTTAGAAAGTTATTACTACTTTACTAATTAATCATTTACTAAATAATTACTACTAATTACTACTAATAGGGTGGTTGGGAGCCAAGTCATTTTGAAGACGTGATGAGCCAAAATAAAAATAAAAATTAGGTCACATTTCCCGGTTGTGACTTGGTGTAAAGATTTAAACCCCACAACTCTGATAAACTCCCCCCAGGCTGACTGGTGGCATGTGCCATCAGAGAATCCGGTTTCTTCTTGGGGAAGTTAGGCGTGGAGTCTGGTATGTAGTTCTAATGGGAAGCTAGCGCCCGTCTTCGCTCTGGAGCGGCTGCCATTGCTCGGTGATAGGCCTAGACACAGACTAGGACTATGCACGGAAAACACCCCAAAGAAGCCTCGACAAGAGAAATTGTACAGGACTTACTGCAGAGATAATCTCCACTGGAGAAGTTGAGGTGCAGGTGCTGGCTTCCCATTGGAGAGTGGCTTCGTCTAAGTGTAGAACTCCACCAAGTCTGGCTCAGCCCGCCCCAGCTCCAGGGCTCCTGGCAGGTCTCAACGAGGGGACCTGGGTGCCTTGTAACGCTACGGGGCCTGGCCACCTCCCTCTCTTCTCCAGTTGTGCAGGTAACTGGGAACCCTCTCCCACAGGCAGATGCCTTGGTGGGTAGGTTACAGCATGAAGCACAGGGCAAAGGTTTAAGAGCAGGCAGTTTTATGATTGCAGATGTGGTGCTTGGCTAGCGGGCTCAAGTTCAAGGACTCCATGGGCTATTTAACTCTTTTATATGTTGTCTCTAGTCTATGGCAGGGCCTGATCCTGCCTCCACTGAACTCTGGGAAACTTCCATTGGCTTCCGGGGAGCAGCATCCAGTTTAGTACTTTGCAGTCTCTTGTTTCTTTCCTCTTTCTTTGCAGGCAGGAAATAATTGTACAGAGGGAGGAAACCCTAGAGAGCTCCCAGTGCACTGGCAGCCTTGGGGGCCTGCCAAGTAATCTCTGCACCTGCCTGCAGAGATTGCCTGAGGCTCAGGCAGCCTCTCACGGGAGCACATGGCACAGAGGAAAGGCAGGGCAGGTAATGTGCTAATAGCCACTGGGTATAGGTGCCAACTCCATGGGTGCTCCAGGTCTGGAGCACCCATGGGGAAATATTAGTGAGTGCTCTGCACCCACCAGCAGCCAAGCACCCTGCCCCACCTCACCTCCACCTTCTCCCCTGAGAGTGCAGCGTCCCCGCCCCTCCACCTATCTCCCAGCACTTGCCACTGCCAAACAGCTGTAGGAAGCTCCAGGAGGGAGTAGGGAGGAGTGGAAACGTGGCACACTCAGGGGAGGAGGCGGCGGCGCAGTGTAATTCTGCTGGGTCGTTCCCGGGTCGTGCATCGCTCTGGGGCTCAGCTGCCTGTGGGCTGGGGCATGTGTCCAGAAGCAGAAACACAGATGCCTGGAGAGCTCCTATGGCGAACATTTAAGCGCTGAGTGCTGTTTAGGCACCTACCTGGTTTGGGTGAAGCTGGGTAGGGGTCGTGTGAACCCCAGGGGGCCTAATTCGGGGATTTAGGGAACGTCTACACTGCGATAAAATCCCTGCAGTGCTCAGTCTCCGAGCTGTCAGCTCGCTCGAGCTGCAGGGCTATAATACTGCAGTGTAGACGTTTGGGCTGGGGCTGGAGAGGGGGCTCTGAGACCGTTCCCCCTTATGGGGCCTCAGACCCTGGGTTCCAGCCAGAGCCTGAATGTCTACGTGGTGATTTTATAGTGAGCCTGAGTCAGCTGAGCCAGGCCAGCGCAGCCACGGCACGGGTCTTGTATTGCCGTGTAGACATACTCTTAGGCGCCTTCATCTTTTTATGAATCTAGCCTGAAGTTCCCTTCCTAAGAGTTAATGCAGAGGATGGTTTTGAGCCACACAGATCTTTCCTATCAGACACCTACCAATGACACAATTTCTCTTAAGTGTGCACTGAAATGATTAACTGTGAACAAATTTGCAGTAAAAGAGGCCTCAGGTTCCTCTTGAGAAACAGCAAGGCAACATAACAATTTCCAGATGAACGAAGCATGAGTTACTGAGTTTTCTTCCAAAAAGAAAATCGTTTCCACAAGGACTGTAAGTACAGGAGCTCCTCACTTAAAGTAGTCCTGGTTAACATTGTTTTGTTGTTACATTGCTGATCAATTAGGGAACATGCTCGTTTAAAGTTGTGCAATGCTCCCTTCTCTTGTTGTTTGGCAGCCGCTTGCTTTGTCCACTGCTCGCAGAAAGAGCAGCCCATTGCAACTAGCTGGTGGGTGGTTGGAACCAGCGTGGACTAGCAGCTCCCCATCAGCTCCCTGCTCCCCGAAATTCCCTGTTCAGCATCTGCCCAACAGGCTATCAATTGCCAGCAGTTCACTGTCCCTCCCCCCACTGTCCTGTGCTGCTCCTGCCCTCTGCTTTGGACCTGCTCCCTGAGACTCCTGCTTGCTGTGGGACAGGGGGGAAGAAGAGAGGGGCTAATGTCAGGGTGTCCCCCTCCCCCATGCTCCTGCAACGTGTTTACCCCATTTTCCATAGAGCAGGGGGACACAAGATGGAAGGAGCTCTCTGCAAGCTCTCTGGTTTCTGCAATCTGATCTAATTAGCAAGGCAGTGTACTTAAGAGTCTGCATATTTAAAGGGGAATCTCTCTCCCTCTCTCTCACACATACAGGGTGTGTGTCTCTATCTCTGTCTGCCCTCCCTCATTTTCCTGCTGCAGAGTGTGAGGGTTAACCCTTGAGAGCTCAGCCAGTTGCTAGTTCATTTAGCAGTAAGGCATTCCCTGCAAAATATCCCACCCTCTGACTCCTCCACCTCAGCAAAGCTTCACAATCATCATCACTGTGTACCAGTATTAAATTGTTTGTTTAAAACTTATCCTGTGTGTGTGTGTGTATAATATAGTCTATTGTCTTGTGAAAAAAATTTCCCTGGAACCTAACCCCCTCATTACATTAATTCTCATGGGGAAATTGGATTCACTTAACATCATTTTGCTTAAAGTCGCATTTTTCAGGAACATAACTACAATGTTAAGGGACAAATTCCTGTACAACTTGTGAGAAAAGATTCATCTTGAACAAGGTTGGGTTGCAATCTGAAATGAATTGGGGTTGCTTTTATTGACAAGAATGTATCTCTCCTGTGAGTTTGGAGAAATTACTCTGATTCGTTTACAATGGAATGATTTATCTTCAAGGAGCTTGCAATGAAATGAGCTTAGTGGGAATAAATGTCAAACTAGATCTTGCCGAACGACTGTGGCAATGAGAAGAATAAGCATCAGCAATTCCTGACCAAAAACATATTTGTTTTTTTATCAGAAAGACTGCAGGACTCTCTGTCCCTTTGGGTTCCTGGGTGCAGTTCGTGTGGCTGGCGGAGTGGCTGGCACAGCAGAGCAGTCCGTGTGTCGGCTAGCAGGACGGCTAGCAGAGTGACTGGCGCTGCAGAGCAGTTCGAGTGTCGGCGAGCAGAGCAGAGCGGATTGCGGTGAGAGCTGCAGCGGAACCCCACAGAGAGGTGGCGCAGTTGGCCTCGGACCACGTAAGGTGCCCCGTGCCCTACCCTCCATTTCCACCCAGGCTGGAGGTAAGACTCTGCCAATTGACTTTTGAACTCTGCACTGACCAAGAACAGAGACTCTTGGGCTGTTGGACTTTTGGGGCTATTGAGTGACTTTTTGGGGTTGTGGAACTCAAGAGCCAAAGGGAAGGCCACGGCCTAGTTGCTGGGAGGAGGGCTTCTGGTTCATGGTTTGGTTTATTAACCTTGTTTGTGGTGTTT
>ML677380.1:18475502-18492897 GCA_007922305.1 Dermatemys mawii
CTGGTGCTGGTGCTGGTGCTGGTGCTGGTGCTGGTGCTGGTGCTGGTCTCCCAGGAGCCAGACCTTCCCCCTTGAAGGTCCTGGAGAGACTGACTGCCTTGCTCCAGGGCAGCCTTCTTATACAGCCAGCCTGTCCCTGATTGGCTGGCAACAAACTAGGCCCTGATTGGCCCTCAGTAAGCCCTTTTCCAATTGGCTGCCTGCCCACGCAGCCGCTCTGGCCTACTCTGGCATGGGAGTGGGGCAGCCACCCCACTACAGTTACCACTGCTCTGGGTTCTGTAAACCCTGGGTAACATGCCACCAGAGGGCACCCACAGCACCACAGGCACCTGATACAAACTAGAGCCTTTTGAAAACGGTCGTTTTCTGCAAGAAATTTTTGAAAAATCTTTTTTTCCCTCAGAAGTTCAAGCTTTGAAAATTGAGAGAAAAACTTTTCTTCCTCCTGACCTTCTTCCAGGGCAGGATTTCCACTCGCTCAGTACTAAGGGTGCTGGGTGACACTCTGAAACCCTGAGCGCGAGATGGCCCCTCTCACTGTGTTTCATCTGGCATTGGACAGGCCTTCCTCTTCCTGGGGCACTAGGGAAGATGCACTAAATTGATCACCGAGCGCTCTCCTGTTGACTCCAGTACCCCACGGGAGTGAGAGGTGCAGGCGGAGTCGACGGGGGAGCGTCAGCAGTCGACCTACAGCAGGGAAGACACCGCAGGAAGTGGCTCTGAGTACATCGACTTCAGCTACGCTGTTTTCATAGCTGAAGTTGTGTAACTTAGATGGACTTAACCCCCCTCTGCTCCCCACGCAGTGTAGGCCAGGCCTTAGTCAATCCAAGCCCGATGAAGGGACCTCAGACCATCGTCAGTCCCCACCACAGGCCCAGCCCTTCACTCTTCAGTTCATAGCCAGCCTGGCTCCCACCCGACCCTGGCTCTCCATCCAACTTAGTTCCTTGATCCCTGATTCATTGTCCCTTTAGCAGCTGCATCAGCCCCTGTTAGAGCAGCAATCAGGGGCCCCTGGGGACTTGGGGAACATTTGGGTGGCAGCATTTCACCACCTGGGTCCCTGATTGATACTAGTGAGCTCGGCTATTAACCACTCCACTCCAGCCCCTTTTACTGTGGGGCTGGCAAGGTGGCTGGTAAGTGATGCTGCGGACCCGCAGCGCCCCTGGGAAAGCCAGGCCCCAGGCCCGCAACACCCCTGGGAAAGGCAGGCCCCAGGCACCCCTGGGAAAGGCAGGCCCCAGGCCCGCAGAGCACCTGGGAAAGCCAGGCCCGCAGCACCCCTGGGAAAGGCAGGCCCCAGGCCCGCAGAGCCCCTGGGAAAGCCAGGCCCCAGGCCCGCGGCAACCCTCAGAAAGGCAGACCCCAGGCTTAGGGTGATCATATTTCCAAACAAGAAAATGGGACACCGTGCAGGGCTGGCCTGAGCCCCCCATTCCCTGCTCTCTTCCCCCGCTGGGCTGGCCCCAGCCGCTCACCTGAGGCCCCCACAATCCTCCATGTGAGACTCTCACTGGTCACTCGAGTTCTGTTCATTCCCCAACATGGGCCCAGCTCCAGCGGGCTCCATTCCCACCGGTCTGAGATCAGCCGCGACCAGTCCAGGAGAAAAGCACACAACAGGTTGGAGAAGGGAAACTTTATTGTGGGTGGATTCCTGAAAAGATCTGGTAGGGCACCCTCAGGCGTCCCATCAAAACCACCATTTCCCTACCTATTTGCCCTTGGAAGACCCAGGCTGGGGGCAAACCAACTCTTTATAAGGGGGCTCGTACTCAGAGTGGCTGGCCTGGGCGGGAGCCTGCTGTAGCATACACTTAGGTCTAGTCGGAGCCAGAACATAGAGGCCTGGAGTCTGAAGTGTGGGAGTCTTTCTGGCCATGCAGTTTTATATCCCTCTGTTCCGCAAACAGAGCTTTGAGTCAAACAGGAGGTTCCTGCAAGGTCTGCGCCTCACTGGACAGCCCAGAGAGCAGGAGTCACAATGCCCTTCTCATGGACACCGCGGAGACCATGCACCGCACGGTCGTGTCTGCCGCATCCGACACTGCTTGCAGGGTTGCCCTGGCAGCCGCTGTACCCTCCTCCACTAACGCTTTGAACTCCTTCCTGTCGTGCTCCTGGAGGGAGTCCTCAAACTTGGGCAAAGAGCCCCACAGACTGAACTCAGACAGGCCCAGGAGAGCTGGATGGTTCGCCACCCGTAACTGGAAGTTCGAGGATGATACATTTTTCTCCCAAATGAATCCAGCCTCCTTGAATCTTTATTTTTCAGAGTAGGGGCTGGTTGGCCCTTGCCGCTGCCTGTGGTTGACTGACTCAACCTCAAGGGAGTTAGGGGCAGGGTGGGCGTACAGGTATTCATGTCCCTTGGTGGGCACAAAATACTTGCATTCTGTTCTCTTTGAGATGGGGGCCAATGAGGCTGGGGTTTGCCACAAGGCATCTGAAATTCTTGCCACCCCTTCATGGAGAGGCAAGGCCACCCTGCCCGGTACTGAGGCAGACAGGACGTTAAACCGAGAGTCCAAGGGCTCCTCCATCTTCTCTGCCTGAAGGTTGAGGATTGATACCACCCTTTTCAATAGCTCTTGATGGACTATCAAGCCCTCCTGCAGATGGAGGGAGGAGGGGTCATTATCCCGTCATCAGGGAAGGGCCAGGAAGCAGGCATGGTACTTTGCGTGTCCACCGGCACCGGAGGATCCACCACTTGGTCGCTTTCTGGGCACGGTGCCAAGGATGTACGTCCCACTGACTCCTTCCTCGGAGAGGGGAGAGGGAGGTCAACAGCTGTTCCGAGGCTCCGGCCACCGAGCGAGCCCCCACCGAGGGCTGCATCGGGGGACATGGTGCCACTGGTACCACTGTGCTGGCCACAGAGCCCGGTGCCACTGCATCTGCTGTGGCACCGGCAGAGCAGGCTGTTCGGCCTGGCTGGCCTGACCCATCGATGGACAGCTATGAAGGGAGGCCAGGCTGACGTACAACCTGCTGCTGTCCCTCGAGCGACGCCACGACCCTGACGTGGAGGAACGGTACTGCTGGTAGCAGCTGCTCTGCGATCGGCTTCGGCAGGTGGATCTGTCTTGTTCCAGTGCCACAGAGGAGAAGGCCTCTTCTTAGCCTTCTTGGCGTGCCCCGCGGACAAGGCGCAGTGCCAACTAGTGGATGGCACCAGGGGGTTGCCACCCACCAATACTGTGGTGCCTGATGCCCGGAGCCTAATGTCTCTTTCTCTCTCTCTCTCTCTCTCTGCCCGAGGCTTCAACGACTTGCAAATCTTGCAGCGATCCCTGAGACGGGCTTCACCCAAACCGTGTAAATAGTCTGCATGCGGATCACTCACTGGCATCGGTCACCTACAAGAGTCACAGGACTTCAAACCCGGAGCACAGGGCACGTCCCAGCGCACTAGCTAAACTAAACTAAAACTACTAACTGCAGGTCCCATACCCTGAACGAACGAGCAGTTCTGGGGACAAGCTGCAGAAAAGCTGGAGCCGAGCCGTTCTGAAGCAACTTCACTGGTGGCAGAAAGGAACTGAGGGTGGGGGGAGCCCACAGCGGCTTTTATATGGTGCCATGGCGGTGCCACTCTAAGGGTCGCTAGGGGAGCTCCCCTACAGGTGCTGCTAGGGGAAAAGCTTCTAGCCCGCACTGGACTAGACATGAGCAATCACTGGAAGAAGAACTGTTGATCTTTACCAGGGAGTTTGGCTGAAGTGTGGTAACTCCACTCAGGTTGTGCAACTGTTGGTGTATTGATGAAGTGGTGAACCAACTGATAAATCTGCACTGCCCACCTTGAGTGGTGCACATCAGTAGATTCCTGAGGTGCAGTGCTGGGAGCTGGGGGGAGGGATTTGGCTGGTGTCTTTCTCTGGGTGATTCATGAGTGGCACTGGGAGCATTCATGAAATCTAGCTGGGCGTGGGGCTCTGCATACGGTGATGCTGAGTGATCACAGCACCTGGAGGGGTTTGCTGCTGGTCCCTAGCAGGGCATTGTGAGAGACAGCCCAGGGTGGAGAGTTCAGGGGGCAGAGCTGTGCGCCGGTCCCAGACTGCACCCTGGGGAGCCCATCACACTCTCCAGAATCATTCTCTCTTTTCTCCTCCCCCCAGGGCTAGTGCAGCCCTGACCTTAGTCTGGGGTCTGGGGACTGACTCTGCTCTCACAGCAGGACAGAGCCAGTCAAAACCCCCCAATTCTCTTTTGCAGAAAATGTCTTTTATCTGTTTCTTTTAAAAAAAAATGTGAAAACTTACTGAAACAACCCTACCCCACTCCACCCCACCCCCACCTCCTGCAACTTTTTTTCAGTACAAATTTTGGGGTTTTAGTTTTCAAAAAAATGTTGGCTTTTGTAAAGCAACAAATGTAAATTTTTAAACCTCCAAATGAAACCTTTAGCTGCAGAGCCCCTTTGGCTTTGCACCAGTTGGTAACTGAGGGCAAAATCTGGATCTGTGGCTCCACTTGCTCTGTGCAAACCCTTTGTTCCTTATTTTCCCAGGATCTGTTTTCTCCCTGGCTTGTTTGCAAGTGCACAGGGGGCTTCGCTCCCACCCCAGCTGGTGTAGAGTCAGCCCTGACAGCTGCTTTGCAATTCAATTGGCGCCTCTGAATGCAGGCCCAGGCCTGGCAGCGCTGAGTTGACAAATGACTTTGATAACTGCCGCTGGCACTGCCACGGCTCCCTCTGGAGAAAGTCGCGGTGCGTGGGTCAGAGCCGGCTCGCTGCAGCTCGCCCATTAGGAAGACGAGCTGGTGAGATGGAGGGGGGGAGGCGGAATTAGCTAGTCCTCCATTGTCTGCAATCCTGGAAGAGTCAGGCCAATAATGCATAAAACCCAGGAGACTCCATCCAGCTCCTTACCCCCACCCTCATCTAACAGGGATGGAATTGTCTTAACGAAACAGCAGCAGAGGGGGAATCGGGGACCCTGTCACTGACTAACTCTGAGACCCTGGGCAAGTCACTATCTTGGCACAGATAGAACCATCGTAGTATCAGGGCATTCCCCGTGCCTCAGTTTATCTATGCATCTTTGGCTCTGTCTTAGGGCTGGCTGGCTCTTTGTTGCTGTGATGGAGTGTACAAACCCCACACTGGGCAACAATGGGTTAAGGGATTATTTTGGGCTCAGCCAGCCCCACCCTGACACACCTGCAGCAAATGCTCCATCTGCTGGAGGAATTAAAAGACAGGGAGCTAGATCATTTGGGGGACAGAGCTGGAGGTGAGCAGATCTACAGCCCACAGCTCCAGCACAGCAGAGGGAAGCCTAAAGGCTCTGACCCCACTGCCAGAAGGGGCCCTACCTGAGGGAAGGGAGGACTGACCCCAGAGACAACTAGAGAGGGAGGTATCCAGTGGGCATTGGGAACCTTCTCTTACTCATTCTCCAACAGGGGAAAGCCTTGAACTAAGCTGACCCAAGGAGGTGGATGAGAGGAACTGGCCCAATCTTAAGCAGCCTTGGTGTCAGACTACCAGTAGCCCAAAGGGCCCTGGGTCAGGGCTCAGTGGAGTGGGAGCACCCAGGCTCCCCTCCCACAAGCCCCTTGACTGTCAGGAGTTGCAGCCATGACCACTAGGCCACGCTCCCCAGAGGACCATGACAATTGCCAACAGTAATATTTTGTACTTGAGAGGAGGATCAGGTCCCATGGTTACAATGGTGTAAAATTCACTGTCTGTGAGGCCACTGAGTCAGGTGTGTGGTGTCAAGATCTTGTGGTAGGGCCTGATTCCTGTGGCACATAAATAAAGGACCCGATCTGCTCTCCTGTAGTTACCCAGGAGCGGTCACTTGACTCAAGCCAACAGAACTGCAGCAGCGAGACCATCAGTGTCTAACGCTTGCTGCCTTGTGGGGGCGCTGTAGGAATATTATGAACCAATGGGAGATCCCTGAGTGGAAGGCAGAACAATAGCATGGGAATGGCAGCCTCCCTGCAGGTCTGGCTGCCAGCTGCATGGTTTGCATGCAATCTGCCAGGGCTGCTGCATGGAGACGGGGCCGTGAGGGGAAGGCAGGAGGCCCGGGATGGCTGTGTTGCAGAAAGAAGTTTCTATTCCTTTTTTTAAAAAGCCTTTATTGCAGCAGTCTGAGCCCACATGCCATGGAACTAGGAATAAATACAGACTCCATCAGCTTCTGACGGATGAAAGACCACAGCGCTGGTGGGGCACGGAGGCGGAAGTGCGCCCAGTGGGCACAGGGATCACCTGGATGGTGGAGCCAGGAAGGGCTGACTCCTGCCAGGCTCTGAGCTTGCCTTACAGGATCACAGCCTGTGACGCGCCACCCTGCCAGGCTGTCCCCACAACACACCAGCTCTCCCTGCAGATCCTGTCCGTACCACGGGATCTCTCAGCAGTCAATAGAGCAGCCTCCAGTCCAAGAGCGAAACTTGCTCAGATGAGTAACCTCACGGAGCTACACCCCTCAAAACTCCCGCCACACAACAGGATCTTTCAGGATTTGGCCCCAAGGTGGGATGAGGCTGTTTCAGTGACTGCCTCCACCTAGTGTCCTCAGCCTGGTCTGCAAGCGGGACCTGTTTTCCCAGCAAGAAGTGGGTGGACCCCTGGTGTCCCCTACATTCGCTAGGCTGCATGAGTGCACTCGGAGAGGGGAGGTGGGGGTCTGCTCCAGGCGCTCCGCACAGGATGGCCCGTTCTTGGAGTCGGGCTTTCGCCCTCCCGTGCTCATCAGCTCCCTCCAGTGAAAGCCATGAGATGGGGAGCAGCCTTCTTCCCCCGTCTGTCACCACATGAGCAGCCAGGCCAGGCCACAGAGCATCAATTCACATTGACCACTCACCAAACAGTCTCCAGTCAGCCGGGGACACGACATGGCCCCAGAAGGGGCAGGAGGCAAATGACGCTGCATACGATCCTGCTGACCAGGGTGTGAGTCCACTCACAGCATCTAGTGTCCTGTGGATGGGGGGCAACTCGTGTGCCAGCTAATCCCAGGAAGGGGAGACTGGGCTCTTCATACAACCAGAGCAACGCTGGTCCACACCCTGCTCCCCTCACTGCACAGGGCAGATGTGCCCAAGGCTGTTGCCCACACTGTGCAGAGTGAGCACAGCCAGCTGCTCCCCCTTGCTCAGACCAGAGCCCCACCAAGTACCACGTTCACTGGTGCACAAAGCAACACAGAATCTCAGGGCTGGAAGGGACCTCAGGCCTAGTCCAACCCCCTGCTCAAAGCAGGACCAACCCCAACTAAATCATCCAACAGATTTTTGCCCCATAGCCCTAAATGGCCCCTCAAGGATTGAACTCACAGCCCTGGGTTTAGTAGGCCAATGCTCAAACCACTGAGCTATCCCTCCCCTGGGGCAAGAAACACCTGTGGGAAACACACTTTCTCTCTCCGAACTCTGGCTCCTTGGTGCTCCCAGAACCTGGACTTTGCAGGCCTGTTGCCATGCGAAGTTCACCACACACCAGCTGCCCCAGGCTGGGCTAGAGCCACCTGTGACCCTACCCGTCATGCTGCCCCATTGTCTCTGCACCCATGGGGCCTCCTGGCTGCCATTCAGACACTACCATGGCACAACTGCCCACAAAGGCGCCGCATTGAGTCCAAGGCCTCTGGGCTGCCACTGGCTTCTTGGTGCTGGTGACATCCATTGTCAGCAATGGACTTCTTGGGGCACTGTGCCTAGCCCAGCCTGGATCTAGGGGAGGTGGCAGGGCTGACCCAGAAATCAGCTGTTGGTATCGGTCCCAGAATTGCATGGGACTGTGGCCAAGTGCCCTTCCCCCTCCGTGCCTCAGTTTCCCCAGCTATACCTGCAGATTGTGATGCTCTTGCTCGGTTGTCAGACATTTGAGATCAGTGACTACAGAGCGGAAAGTCTCCTGCCCTTCTTGAAGCCCTGGTGTGCAGGGCCCCACCTGCCTCCTTGGGGGTTTCTTTCACTCTCTCAGGGTTCTCACCGTTACGGAACCAAATTCCCAAGGGCCTGTCATATACACTCCTGCTGAAGGCACAGAGCCTCGGGCCTGAGTTGGGGCCCCAGGCAGCCCTTTGGGCCTGCTCCCCACCATTGTGTGGAACTCCCTGCTGCCTTGAGAGGATCTCCACAGACCTCTCCTGTCCAGATCTGTCCCTCAGCCCCTTCCCACAGCCCCAAGACAAATCTGCAGGCTCCACGGTGCAAACCAGTGGTCCTGACACCTAGGCCAGCCACAGGCTTAGCGCCAGCTGGGCTAGGTGCTACCACTATCTGGCTACAATGGGAGGCTGACACCTTCATTCAGAGCAGCTGCTTTTGGGTGCCTGCTGTGAGCCCCCTTTGGCCTGTTCTTCCAGGCTCTAGCTGGTGTTGGTGGGCACCGGTGGCTCAGTGACCTGGGCATCAGGCCCAAGGGGCCCCCCAAAACTGAAGCCCCTATTAGGAAATTCTAGGCCTCAGCCTCTCTTTTGTCAGCTGACTCAATCCAGCTTCCCAGCCAAGGTCCCCTCTCCGCATTGGAGCATTTCCCGTCCCGCGCGGCTGCCAGGCCCTGCCGCAGCTGAGCGTGATGACCACTCACTGGGTCCCATGCTCGCTTCCGCCCTCTGCTAGGGTGCCCAGCTCGCTAATGAGGAGCCCAGCCCGGCACGCCTCCTGTTAGGACCTTTGGAGAACAGCGGTTGGAGCCTCAAAGTGCCGGACTGACGGCAGCTCGCGGAGACCGTCGGGCTGAATGCTCCTCAGGTGACCCTGGCCCCATCCACCGCAGGGGTACCCGCCACGGCTGCCACCGTCTGGCTGCCCCGGTACCACCAGCAGCACCTGGCGAAACGCCAGTACCCAGGGCAGTGTGTGAGCACGTTGCTCACAGGGCAGGGCAGGAGTAGGGGCCCCCCCCCGCCCCGCCCCGCCCCATGGCCCAAGAACCAGGAGCTGTTGATTCCTGGGGCCCTGCACAGCCTGCCCCAGCCAGAGAGGAAATTGGACTCCCTGTTTATTGGCTGTCACCCCTGCCTCACACACTCAGCCTGGCCTATCCCCACCCTGACTCTGGAACCCCCCACCCCACATCCCTTGTTCCTCTCCTCCAGCCCCCTGCACAGCTCAGCGCAGGGAGGGGTTTGCCCGAGGCCAGGCAGCTGCAGGGGTTCCCTTGAGAGGTGACCTCCACCCGGGAACCCAACTCGCTCACGTGCCAGAGCAAGGTGGAGGGAGGAGCGTGGGCCTCAGGAGGCGGGTACACGGTCACGGATCTGGCCTGGCTACCAGCAGGCCCACGCTCCACTCTGGGGGGAGACAAACTGCACATGCCCCGGGCTCAGTCAATGACTCTTGCCAGATCCACCTGCAACACCTGGGAGCGGTGCCAATGCACCAGGTGCATCTGTGCTGACCCTGCTACCTCCGTGTTGGGAGCAGTGCATTCTGGGAAAACCAGAATTGCTATCCCACAATGCTCGAGCAGGGGCAGAGTGCCCAGTGGGCACGCACACAGAGCAGCACCAGCAATGTGTTCAGCAGTGTGGCACTGCCTGTGATGCCAGGAGGACCAGCCAGCCTGGTTATACAGGTGCAGTGACCGGTCTGTCTACACAGGGCTCTGGGCAGGGCAGAACACAGGCAGCTGCCACGGGACCAAGCCATGTTCACGGCTGACCGTTCTACCCTGGTGCCATACCCTGGTGTAGAGTCCTGGAGCAGACTCCACCGGTGCTGGGCTGAAGGTTGGGCATCCCAGCTGGCCTCTACCCAGGGCAGATCTGGGGCCAGGCACCAGCCAAAGGCTGGCTCGGGGGTCGTGGCTGGATAAAAGGGAGGGCTGGGAGAAGCCCAAAGGAGGGGCTGACGGCTCCAAGCCAAAGAACCTGGTGAAGGGGACAGCTGGGGGGCTCACACAACAGGGAACTGGCCTGGGGGAAGGTGGCTCTCGTTGGGGTCACGCACACACCCCACCCTGCTCAGAGACCCAGGCCCTGCACTGGGATCAGCCGAGAGCACGGTTTTGCTGCCTTCTGCAGTGGGTGGGTGCGGGTCTGTCATAAGTATGAAGTAGCCTAGAATTAGTGTTTACCTGTAAGGGGTTAAGCTAAAGGTAACCTGAGAGGTGGACAACTGACCAATGAGAAATTCCTCAGGAGACAAAGGATTTTGAGTTTCTGTTTCTCTCTGGGTCTCTCTCTGTTCACCTCGGCTATGGGATGAACCACACCTGTGTCTTTTACTATAACTATCAGTTTTTTATCAAGAAGGGTAGTGAGTAAGTTTACCTTCTTTTTATCACTTGGAAAACTCTTCAGTTGGTAGAAATTTATCTCTGTGTTTCTCTAATACTGTAAGTTCAGCAGCAGGAGAAATTCGGGGAGGGGGTTGTCTGTAACTCTTTATTGATTATTGTAGTTGCTGTTCTATTGATAGTTATTTTTCCTTTCTTTTTTTCTTTATTAAAATCTTTCTTTTAAGAATCTGACTGCTTGTTTTCCATTGTGTAAGATCCTGGCTTTGGATCGGGCACGTCTCGCAGGATCAGGCGAGATTTGTTTTTTTTTTTCTCTCAAGCTTCCCAGGGAAGGAAGAAGTTTGGGGGTTTAGGGGAAAGGGAAAGAAGGGTCCCAAACTACCCTAGCCTTAGTTTGGTGGTGGCAGAGTATACCAGTCCAGACACAGAAGAAGTTGTGTTCTGGGGAAAAACATTTTAACCCAAGCTGGTAAAATAAGCTTGGGGGGTTATTTCTTTTTTCATGCGGGTCCCCACATCTGTACCCTAGAGTTCAGAGTGGGGAGGTAATCCTGACATGGTTGGCAGTGGTAGGATGAAATTTTGTGAATCTAAAAAACAGAATTTTGCAGAAAGGAGTTTAAATTTCCACAGTTACTGAGAACAAGCAGTTTTTCTCTAATGTGAGAATGCTAATGACCTCTCAGCAAGTACAAAGCAGGCAATGGTGCTGAGGTAAACACCACAGGGGGTCACTCTGGTGAAACTTGTTCTGCAGGTTTTGAAGCTGTAGATAGCTCCACGCTTTGTCTTTTTCAGCTGCCTGAGGGCAGAGAGCTGAAGGGGTTTTTTTGAGAGGGTTTTCTCCTGCTGGATAGCAGAGAGTAGCCCAGGTTTGCAGTTAAGAGTTTAATAGGCTCGTTAAGTGCTAGGTAACCATCGGGGTGCGGGGGGGAGGAGAAAACTGGTCAGTCCAGTTTTCTGAGAATCAGAGTAGGGGGTATTTCTCCCTCTGCTGGTAGGATTAACACTCTGCTGAGAGTTTTCCAAGTGATAAAAAGGTAAACTTACTCACTACCTTACTTGATAAAAAACTGATAGTTATAGTAAAAGACACAGGTGTGGTTCATCCCATAGCCGAGGTGAACAGAGAGAGACCCAGAGAGAAACAGAAACTCAAAATCCTTTGTCTCCTGAGGAATTTCTCATTGGTCAGTTGTCCACCTCTCAGGTTACCTTTAGCTTAACCCCTTACAGGTAAACACTAATTCTAGGCTACTTCATACTTATGACAGGGTCACTTGCGCAGGTTACCTGGGGGTATCTGTCATTTCCCTGCCGTTAGCCCCTCCTGTGCTCTGCCTGCGGCACCGCCAGCCAGGCCCCAGCGGCCGAGTGCCTTCGGTCTTCATTCAGGTGCTGGTTCAGGTGTGGGTGCAGGTGGTGCTACGTAGGCGGTCAGGCTGGAAGACCAGCTGGCTCTGACTTTACCTCTGGCAATCTGAGCCCTGTGCTCTCAGGGAGACAAGGTGAGCCCGGCTGGCAAACTCCGACTGCAGCCCACTATGCGAAACAGGCTCATTAACTCTCCCCTCTCATCCTTCCCCACCCGCTCCCCACTTCATTGCACCTTGTCATAAACCGAGACCGCAGCTCTCTGGAGCACAAGCTGCCCCCCTTTCTTTGCAGAGGGCCTAGCAGCACGAGACCCTGACCCCTTGGGTGCCAGGGGCCTCTGGGTGCCAGTGTAACACACTAAGAGCAGATGCTGCCAGCTCACTAGTTCCTGCTCTGTCCTCAGGAGCAAACCCAGCTGGGAGCTCACAGGTGAGCAGCAGCTCTGCAAGGTGCCCTGATCTCTGCTCCAACAGCACAGGGTCCTGCTGCATACACCTGGCACTGCCCATGGTGGTGGTGGCGGGGTCATGCCAGGGATAGCCAGCTGAGGGTCCACACTCAGCCCGGACCCTCAGGGTCGTCCAGACACTGATGCAGCCAGGAATGCAGGAATGCTGGATCCTCTCACGCTGAAATACCAACAGGTCCATGGCCTCCCTCCATCCCCACAACCCTCTGCCCCAGCCCTGCACCGGAGAATGCCAGGAGGGCAGAGCTGGGAGTGGCACAGCCCCGGAGTGTGAATCTCCTGTGGCCTGCAGGAAGGGGTAGGTGGGAACCGTCCTAGCAGGGACTCTGGACTCAGGCTCCCCTCCCTGCTCTCCTAGATCCGGACGGTGTTGATACGGAGCGGCTGCACGTTCTTGCCGTTGGCATGGCTCTGGCCAGGACTAAAGTAGGAGCAGAGCTTGCCGGGGAACTTCTCCCGGAAGGTGTAGAGCCAGGCCATGTCGTCAGCGTTGTAGAAGATCAGCAGCCCTTGGTCGTAGTCCAGGAAGACGCCCACTTTCTCCAGCTTGCTCTTGACGTTGAGCCGGGTCCAGGGCTCGGTGCAGGCGCTGTACTGGTTGCCGTCATGCATGACGATGCAGTAGAAACCGCGGCTGGGCTGGATCTGAATGCTCCCCTTGCGGGTCACAGCTTCATGCGCCAGCCCGATCATCCACTGGGTCTTCTCCGAAACAATGACCTCCCAGTAGTGCACGCCACTGCCGAAGGCCTCCGAGCCCAGCACCGACACCTCCACGTCAAAGCGCTTGGGCGAATCCTGCAGCGGCTGCGGGTGCAAGTTGCCGTAGGCCACGATGGTGCAGTCATCTGAGAGGATGAGGCGCTGGTGAGCTGTGACGGGGTCCAGCGTGAGGGCTGCTGGCACTGGGAAAGCAACGGAGGGACAGGAAGGGGCTCAGACCTTCGCCACGCCCCACACAGCTGGTCAATTACAGGCAAAGCACTTGGTTGTGCAAGGGGAATGTAAACGCCCCCGAAATAGGGGCCTGCGGGCACCCACCCAGCCCCCCTCACCCAGCCAGCACTTGGCAATGATCCGCAGGGACGGGTGAGGGGTCAGCCAGCCCCCTGTAACTCCCCAGCTGCCCTGGTGCTCTGCGCAGGGCCCAGCCCCACAGGCGGGGAAGGCTGTTGGAGGGACCTACCTGGGGCCCTGTAGCAGGGGAGAAGCAGCAGAGTTAGCCTCTACCCGGCCCACTGCCTCAGCTGCATTTAAAATCACACCTGTGACACGGCTCAATCCCTTTGGCACGGACGCCGCCTTTAGGAGGAGGAGGATGCGGGGAGCAAGGGAGGGCTCTTGCCAGAGTGCAGACCACATGCACAAATGCGCCAGGGCCGCGGAGCTGGGCCTTTCTGGGGGACCCCCCAGCACCGCTACGTCTCCGAGAGCTCCCGCAGCGGTGGGAGTTAGACACACAGATCAATGCCCTGGAGGAGCTGATCTGCGGTGGGATCACAGGGTGAGGCTCCGCTGGGCTCCCAGCTCGGGATGGACCCAGGCTAGCTCTGACTGAGCGAGCACACTAAACAGACAGGTCGCCACAGCACCGGGGGCAGCCACCCCACGTACAACCTCCCTGAGATCCTAGGTGCGGCTGCTTGGAGGCTAACCCTCCCCCGCCTGTGTAGCTGTGTTACCTCGATCAAAGCTAGTGTGGGTATGTCTGGAAATGACACCCCAGTGCCAGTGCAGATGTAGCCTCGAAGTGTGAGGCCCCCGCACAGGCAACAGCTTCCTTGGTGTCTGTAGTGGGATCCCCCCAGCGAGCTACAGAGGGTGACAGCGCCTGCCCCCACCCGGCCTCAAGGAATCTTTGAGGAGGGGTCTAAGGATACGGGGGCACTAGGGTAGAGTGGAGCCCAGAGGCCAGAGGGGGCAGGAATCTTGCTGCAAGAGGGACGAGGGCACTGGAGAGCCCCGCAGAAGTGCTGGAGGAGACGGTGGAGGGAATCACCAGATCTCCTGGGCTTGGCAGAGGGGCCCCACGCTGCTCGGAACCACGGGACGGGGTACAAAGCCAACTCCAGGCTGGCAGGGGCAGGAGATTCATGGGGCGCGTTGCTGGGGGCCCCAGGATCCATAGAGACTCTGGCCCGCTCCCAGCTTTGGACAAGAAGTTCTCTCTTCCCACCACTGCCCAGCCCCCCAGAGAGGGGGTTTCTGTGGGGAAAGGCCCACAGCCGCCTCCATGGAAGCTCAGGTCCCCAGGGCACACAGATGCCCCACGTTGGGCTCGGCAGAGGTGCTGCTGCCTAGTGATATTAATTAACTCAGCGAAAGGCTGGTGCCAGGCACTGGAGCCCAGCGACGGGAGCCAGGCCCGGTGATTTCATCCCTCTCCCTTCTCTGCAAAGTGGCAAGTTCTGCCCCCTCCCACACGCTTCTGGAATGGGGTGAAATGCCTCCAGGATTCGACAGTCAGAATTCAGAAAGCCTTTGTCCAAGTCACTTCAAAATCTGTAGACAAACATGACCATGGCCCCAGGTCCAACCTACCAATTCTGAGGCCAATCTGACTTCTTTTGTGGAGGAGGCAGGGGGAGAAAACTTGGTCTAAAAGGAAAACCCACAGTCACAATGGGCGGGCACCACTCAGAGCCTGGCTCTTTGCAACCCAGATCCCATGAACCCGGGAGCGTGACAACTCAAGGGGGGCCGGCGGGTCTGGAACAACGGCAGAGCTGGCACAGAGCAGTTGTAGCCACATCCAGCCAAGTGTAATTGAACTCGACAGCCCGTATGCCCAGGAGGGACAGAGGGTGGTTGCAGAGAGGCCAGCAGGCCTGGAGCAAGCTCTCTTCCAGCTCGATGGCCCAGGGGACAGATCGGCTAATTAACAACCACGGGTTGTGAATGTCTGTGTCAGGCCCTGAGCTCAGTGGCAAGAAACCCAGCTGGAAATGGAATTAACTCCAGCTCCCTGAATTAACCCCCCCACTTCCCAGCCTCCCCCAGCTGGAAATGGAATTAACCCCCTACTCCCCAGCCTGCCCCCAGGGACCTGCCTCCCCCAGCTGGTCTCCAGGCCAGCTCCAGCCGGGCCGTACCCTTGCACTGCAGAGAGGGCCTTTCCCAGCCTCTGCTGCGCTCTCCCTTCTCCCAGGAACAGGAGTTGCTGCCCGGGCTGCACACCAGGACCCGCATGGCCCTGGCTGGAGGAGGGAGGGAGGGAGGGAGGGAAGGAAGGAAGAGTAAAGGGGAACAGATCCAAAGGGGCAGGGGGAGAAAGGGAGAAGAGCAGAGCTCCCCCATGCTGCACAGCCACAGCAGGGGACGGGAGAGGACCCCATGTCATGGTCCCCTTGAAGAGGTCACCCCCAGCTGCCCAGTGTTAGGAAGGCACGTCTGCACTGATCGCGTTGCTGTCAGGGCTGGTCGAAGCGCCGGCCCCCTCCAAACACAGCCCCGTGCTCTCACTTATCCAGGGACCAATGGCCCTCTTCCCTCCAGCAAACATGGGGTCCCACGCTGTGCTGGGAGCTCACCTGGGGCTCTCCACTGCGAATGGCAGGATCCCCCTCTGCGCTTCCCTTCTGGGAGCTGGCCAGGGCCCCTGGGGGTGAGCAACCAGTCAGGCTGGGCTGAGCCCGGAAGGACCCAACAGCTGCTGCTTTCTGCTAATGGGGCCGGGTGCCTGGCAGGATGGTCCCACGTGGTGGGGGCTGTTTCCTGCTGGGGAATGGCCTTGCAGTGGACTAAGGCCTGGTGCAGCAGGGGCCTGGAGGAGCTGAGCTCCCATGAGCGCAGAGGAGCGGGTGGGAGTGGGGAGCTCTCGAGGTCCCCTGGGAGCTGTGGCTCTGTGGGGCCAGCACTGATTCCCCACGAATGCCCTTGAACGGGCTGGTAGAGGGAGTGCGAGGGGAAGTCAGTCCCATCACCCACGCGGGGCACGGCTGCTTGCAAGGGGCAGACTGCGTCACCAGAGACCGGTGCGTAGACTGAGGTCCCCGTCCCTGCCGGGTCTCAGGCCGTCTCACCCCCACTGCAGACAGCGGTCGCGTTGCTGCCTTGGCGCTCGGCCTTCTGCCCTTTCGGATTTTGCTTGGGTCATGGAGCAGCCACATGCAACTAGTGGGGAGGGCGGGTGGGCGGGGATTTGAACCAGTGACCTGGAGGCAGAGGTCCTGTCCCCTCACTAGGCCGCCCCTTGCAGGTCTCTAAAGGGGAAGCCCCCAGCACTCCCACAGGGCCCGAGAACAGGAGACACATCAAAGCACACAGAGGCATCACGGCCACACCGGGCGCTGGATCCCAGGCACGGCTGCACAGCAGTAATGCTGCGTCCTGCAGCCTGTGACTCCCCATTCAGATCTGGCCCTACGTGCAGGGTGTTCCGGCCGGCGTCAGACCGGAGCCCCCCGTCTGTGGTTTAATCCCTCCCGGCACAAAGGCTGGATCTCCCTAGCTAAGGTGACTCCCCACACGGCAGGCGGAGCCTCACCGCCCGCAGGCCAGGAGACTGGGGGGTGCTCGGCACTTCTGATCATCACGCCAGAGCCCCGGCTGCCAGGTGATGCCAGGATAGGGCTGTGGTATGTTGGAGGGGGCAGGCTGCTCTCCTGGGGCTGGGCCCTTACCCGGATGGATGTCCTGGAAGAGCGATTTCCAGATCGTGTACTGCAGGGGGCCCATGTATTTGGAGGTAGGAAAGTCTTCATAGGTGAGGTTCGTTTCATGGATCTTTCCCTTGAGCCTGGTTGGAGAGTCAAGTGGTTAGTACGGAGACCTACCGCAATTTGGAGAGGAAGGGGAGAGGTTATACGGGGCGGGGGTCAATTGAATGAGGGCCTGGGCTAGAGACAGGAGCTGTCCGTACCTCTCAGACACCCAGGCGATGCCCCCCCTCAGAGAGCCGGAGAGCCAGACAACCTCCCCCCGTCTTGGAGAGCCAGGCGGACACCTCCCCCCACAAAGAGCCAGGTGAACCCCCCCACCTCTCGGAGAGCGAGGCGATGCCGGCCAGGAAGCTGTGCCTGTCCACCTCAGCCAGCCGCTCCTGCAGGATCTGGCTCCCCTCCTGCACCTTGCGCAGCTGCTGGCTGTAGCGCTGGATCTTCTGCTCGATGTCAGTCAGCGTCCTGGCGGTGTCGGCCTCCAGCTCCTCCAGCATGGCCTTCTGGCGCTCCCGCAGCAGCCGGTGCAGCCGCTCAAAGGCCTCCCCGATGGTGGCTCGCAGGCTCTTGGCCGACAACTGCACGGGACAGACCAGGAGGAATGACACCGGAGCCACGCGACGCCCCCCGCGCCCCTCCGAGAGCCACGCGACGCCC
>ML677380.1:18495999-18578743 GCA_007922305.1 Dermatemys mawii
ATGGGAACCTGGGAGGCAGTGACCATGAGATGGTTGAGTTCAGGATCTTGACACAGGGAAGAAAGAAAAGCAGCAGAATACAGACCCTGGACTTCAGAAAAGCAGACTGACTCCCTCAGGGAACTGATGGGCAGGATCCCCTGGGAGAATAACAGGAAGGGGAAAGGAGTCCAGGAGAGCTGGCTGTATTCTAAAGAATCCTTATTGAGGTTGCAGGAACAAGCCATCCCAATGAGTAGAAAGAACAGTAAATATGGGAGGCGACCAGCTTGGCTTACTAGTGAAATCCTTGCTGATCTTAAATACAAAAAAGAAGCTTACAAGAAGTGGAAGATTGGACAAATGATTAGGGAGGAATATAAAAATATTGCTCAGGCATGCAGGAGTGAAATCAGGAAGGTCAAATCACACTTGGAGTTGCAGCTAGCAAGGGATGTTAAGTGTAACAAAAAGGGTTTCTTCAGCTATGTTAGCAACAAAAAGAAAGTCAAGGAAAGTGTGGGCCCCTTACTGAATGGGGGAGGCAACCTAGTGACAGAGGATGTGGAAAAAGCTAATGTATTCAATGCTTTTTTTGCCTCTGTCTTCATGAACAAGGTCAGCTCCCAGACTACTGCAGTGGGCAGCACAGCATGGGGAGGAGGTGACCAGCGCTCTGTGGAGAAAGAAGTGGTTCAGGACTGTGTAGAAAAGCTGGACAAGCACAAGTCCATGGGGCTGGATGTGCTGCATCCGAGGGTGCTCAAGGAGTTGGCGGATGTGATTGCAGAGCCGTTGGCCATTACCTTTGAAAACTCACGGCGATCGGGGGAGGTCCCGGATGACTGGAAAAAGGCTAATGTAGTGCCCATCTTTAAAAAAGGGAAGGAGGAGGATCCGGGGAACTACAGGCCAGTCAGCCTCACCCCAGTCCCTGGAAAAATCATGGAGCAGGTCCTCAAGGAATCAGTACTGAAGCACTTAGAGGAGAGGAAGGTGATCAGGAACAATCAGCATGGATTCACCAAGGGCAAGTCATGCCTGACTAACCTAATTACCTTCTATGATGAGATAACTGGCTCTGTGGATGAGGGGAAAGCAGTGGATGTGCTATTCCTTGACTTAGCAAAGCTCTTGATACAGTCTCCCACAGTATTCTTGCCAGCAAGTTAAAGAAGTATGGGCTGGATGAATGGACCATAAGGTGGATAGAGAGCTGACTGGATTGTCGGGCTCAGTGGGTCGTGATCAACGGCTCCATGTCTAGCTGGCAGATGGTATCAAGCGGAGTGCCCCAAGGGTTGGTCCTGGGGCCGGTTTTATTCAATATCTTTATCAATGATATTGATAAAAATCAATAGGGGGGAGGGATAGCTCAGTGGTTTGAGCATTGGCCTGCAAACCCAGGGTAGTGAGCTCAAGCATTGAGGGGGCTATTTAGGGATCTGGGGCAAAAAAATCTGTCAGGAGACAGTACTTGGTCCTGCTAGCGTAGGCAGGGGACTGGACAAGGTCTTTCCAGTTCTATGAGATAGATATATCTCCATATATATTTATGATCTGGAGGATGGCGTGGACTGCACCCTCAGCAAGTTTGCAGATGACACTAAACTGGGAGGAGTGGTAGATATGCTGGAGGGTAGGGAGAGGATACAGAAGGACCTAGACAAATTAGAGGACTGGGACAAAAGAAATTTGATGAGGTTCAACAAGAACAAGAGCAGAGTCCTGCACTTTGGACGGAAGAATCCGTCCTGCGACAGACTAGGGATCGAATGGCTAGGCAACAGTTCTGCAGAAAAGGACCTAGGGGTCACAGTGGACGAAAAGCTGGACATGAGTCAACAGTGTGCCCTTGTTGTCAAGAAGGCTAACGGCATTTTGGGCTGTATAAGTAGGGGCACTGCCAGCAGATCGAGGGACGTGATCGTTCCCCTCTATTCGACATTGGTGAGGCCTCATCTGGAGTACTGGGTCCAGTTTTGGGCCTCACACTACAAGGAAGATGTGGAAAAATTGGAAAGAGTCCATAGGAGGCAACAAAAATGATTAGGGGCCTGGAGCACATGACTTACGAGGAGAGGCTGAAGGAACTGGGATTGTTTAGTCTGCAAAAGAGAAGACTGAGGGGAGATTTGATAGCTGCTTTCAACTACCTGAAAGAGAGTTCCAAAAAAGATGGAGCTCAGCTGTTCTCAGTGGTAGCAGATGACAGAACAAGGAGTAATGGTCTCAAGTTGCAGTGGGAGAGGTCTAGGTTGAATATTAGGAAAACCTTTTTCAGTAGGAGGGTGGTGAAGCCCCGGAATGGGTTCCCTAGGGAGGTGGTGGAATCTCCTTCCTTAGAGGTTTTTAAGGTCAGGCTTGACAAAGCCCTGGCTGGGATGATTTAGTTGGGGATTGGTTCTGCTTTGAACAGGGGGTTGGACTAGATACCTCCTGAGATCCCTTCCAACCCTGAGATTCTGGGATTCCACAAATGTCCTTCCTCTGGGGAACTCAAAGTGCTCCACAAGCACTGATGCATTTAGCCTCCCTACTCCCCTGAGACGTGGGGCTGCATCCCCAGGTTAAAGCAGGCCTGGCCTTAACCTCTCAGCTGTCCTGAAGGGACCCCTGCCTTGCACGCTCAGTTCCAGCCAATGACAGACTTCCCATGGCCAGATCAGGGGATGCTCTGTGACTCCAGGACAGCAGCCAATCCCATCCCCATACATCAGCCAAAGGGCAGCTGGGCCATTAGCAAAACTCCCACAGGAAAGGGGATCCTCAGGGGCCCAGCAGGCAGGCAGGGTGGGTTGGGAAGTCCCTGTGTCAGGCTGTGAACTGACCCGTTGCTGAGCGGTTTGCATGCCAGAATATGTATGATACTTGTATAGCTGAGGATGAGACTCGGGCTGAAGCAAACATAGTGAGGTTCCTGGGCTGCAGGAACCCCTCTGCCTTCCTTGCAAGCACCAGCCTGCCTCAATCCCTGCAGCTAACGCTCTCTGGCATAGCACAGTTGTGATACCGAGACGCGTGGCAGCACGGGCAGGGAGACACACTCCAGAGCCAGGAACAGGGTTTCAGAAGCTCAGCCTTGTGGATTCAGGGATCTCAGGAGCAAAGGTAAAAGGAAACCACAACGTATCATACCATGGCCCTACGCACAGACACCTCGGTCACTAGTGGGTTCTGCATTCCACATCATCTACTTGGGCATGGGCAACAATGCACACCCTGGCTTAGCTGTTAGAGCAGGTCTCCCGTGAGGGCTGCTCTCTGTGACCGACAGCCAGCTCTGCCCCTCCTTAGCTCTAGGCCTGAGGTCACCGATTTGATCCCTGCCAAGGACTGTAGCACAGTTTGTGGAGAAGAGGGAAGCATTATCATGTAAAGAGAGACCAGAGCGGGAGAGTTCGGTGAAGGGAAGGGAGGAAGCCTTCAAACCAAGATGGGCAGCAGAAGGAGGGAACTAAACTAGCAGAGAAAGGGGGAGATGGTGAAAGTTATTTAAACAATACCAATGCAAGAGAACTATTTAGAAGCAGTGAGGCCTAAAGGCTAGGGCACTGACCTGGCACCCATGAGAGCTGGGTTCTACCCCGCAGCTCTGCCACTGGCCTGCTGTGTGACCTTGGTCAAGTCACTTTGCTGCAGTGTGCCTCAGTTTCTCCATCTGTACAATGAGGATAATGATCCTCACTTCCTCTGCCCAGTGCTCCAAGAGCTGGGGAGAAAAGGGTTATTTTTGTAACACTGCCCTTGAAGCGGTATTGTACTTGTACAGCTACTACCTAGCAACAGGCTCAGTGCAATTCTGCAGGACTCATGTTACAGGAAGAAACAAAAGCTCTCTGACTCCCCACAGGATCACCCCACCTCTGCCCCAGACTAGCTAGAGATACGGCGACAGACTCAGAGCCATGCCTGGGCACCCAGCCCTGGTACACAGCAAAGAAGATCCACCTTTATTCTGGCAAGAGATTTGTCAGCCCCAGAACAGCCTCTAAAAAATAAGGGAGCCAAGAGGAAGTTGCATACAGAGGCAGGAGGCCATGTTCACGTGGAGACCAGAGAAGATGACTTCAGCCAGAAGGAAAAGCCACACAGATGGCTTGTAGCCACGCTGCCTCAGCCTGCGCCCTTGCTTCATAAACTAGCCAAGGCCAGTGCTCGGGTGGGAGACTCGAGGTGCTGCACTCAGTAGCGCTCGCTCTTTCCTCGAGGTTGACACTGAGCCAATGCAACGACAGTTAGGAAGATGCAGGCTTTAGGATAGGACAGAAAACTGAGGCTCGGAGTACCTGTCTCAGGACAGATTCTAGGGCATTTCCTGCCGGGAAGAGCTGGCCCAATAACCCAGGAGTATTGTTACTTGCCTCCCTGACATCCCCTCGTGCCCCCAGCTAGACACAGGATCTGCCATTCTGGAACTGTTGGGCAGTGCTGCTGTGCATAGCTGCGGCACCCCACCCCAGAAGTAGTTGCTGTTAAGAAATACATGAGGCAATTCCTCTATGAAGGATTTACACAGGAATTCAGGGTGAAAGAGACAAGGGACGCATGAAG
Organism: Dermatemys mawii; assembly: GCA_007922305.1. Classification (NCBI taxonomy): domain Eukaryota; kingdom Metazoa; phylum Chordata; order Testudines; family Dermatemydidae; genus Dermatemys; species Dermatemys mawii. The sequence goes on from ML677380.1 coordinate 18,500,533, forward strand.
TGTTAAGCTTGGCCTGGTTTCTGGAGAAGGCAGGGGGCTGAGGGGTGCAATGGAAAAGCCAGGAGCTGGGATCCTGGCCAGCGAGGGAGGCCTCTCCTCTCTCTCATTGCCCCCACCCCCTGGGTCCCCCCGATCCGGGGAGCCAGTGCTGCAGCAGGCTCCACACTGCCGGCCCTCCATCACCTGTACATGGCAAAGGGCCATGACCATAGCTGTGCTGGCAGCAGTACGGTCACTGGCCACGGGGCTGGATCTCGCTGAGCAACAGGCTCCCGGTGCCGCCTCCCCCGTGCGTGTTCCCGCCGCTCGCTGTCGTGTTCCCATCTAGGCGTGCAGGAGCAACAAGCCCTTTCGCTACTGCGCCGCGCTCCATCTCCCTGCCTCGAGCGCTGCCGACACGTGCCAGCGTCCCCTTAACACGGAGCCAGGCCGATCAATGTCAGAGCCCCCCGTAGCTCAGGGAGGGCTGTGCAGAGGCGGCTGCTCTGCCTCCACAGCAGTGTGAGGATCAAACAGTGAGAGGCAGCTGATTAGCGAGCCCCACTGCCCCTCCCCGAGGGAGGAAGGGAGGAGCCTGAAGCCGGCCCAGCATAAAGGGGTTTGCTGGGGTGGGCAATCAGGACCCTCCAGGTACCTGCTAATGACACATCGTCCTGTCTCCCTGGAAGCACCGTGTCAGGCAAGAGCAGGGGCAGCTCCAGGCACCAGCGCAGCAAGCGCGTGTCTGGGGCGGCCCTCAGGTCGTTGTCAGGGCGGCGGTCAGGCGGCGTTCTGCGGGAGGTCAGCTGGTCCCGCAGATTTGGCTGCATTTTGGCGGCGGGTAGAACGAAGCCGATGGACCAGCGGACGTCCCGCAGAAAAGCCGCCGAATCGGCGGAAGCAGCGGACGTCCCGCACGCGCGCCGCCAAAGGCCACTTGAGTGCCACGCATGGGACGGCACAAAACGTAGAGCTGAGAGCCAGCAAGCAGACAGCTCCTTGCTCTGGCACAAAGGCACCGCACCTGGAGGATGCTTGTTCTCCCCAGCAGGGATCGGTGGCGGTGAGACGGGGCACTGCAGGGGACGGGATCACTCCTGCTGCTGCGAGACCAGGGTCTCGATGGAGGTAATGGCAGGTCCCGGCTGCTGGAGGGACCCTGCTCACTGGCTGCTTTCAAGACTCCCACTCACTCTGGTTAATTCAGTCACGCCAGAGCCTCCCCCAGCCCACACTGGCCCATTCCCATCTCCCCCACCCTGCAGCACAGCGTGGCTAGGCCCCCCGGGAGTCCCTGCATTGGACTGGAGACCCGAAGCCCAAGATTTCCTGAGGGCTGGTCTCTACAACTCCATTGGCGACTGCCCTCTGCTGGGCACTCACACAGGTAATGAGTTTGCGAGGCCTCTGGCTCAGTTTCCCTTCACAGAGATTAAACTCTCCTGGCAAAGTGCTTTCACGCCTCATGCTCCCAAGCAGCCTGCAGCCCAGAGCTGAGCTAGCCACAGGCCTGGCCTGCACTGCATGCGGTTTCACCACGCTGGTCTCCAAGGCTAGCCAGCACTGCAGGGACACGCCAGGTTTAAAGAGCGCTAGGCAGGGATCGGCTTCTCAGGCAGGCAATGGCAGCATGTGCCTGGATTTCAGTGGGACTCGTGGCCAGCCGAGGTTCAGAGCTGCGCCTCCTAGGGGGTTAGGGAGAGGGGGCTACAGGCGGGACTGGCCTGTGGTGTACAGCAGGCACCCCAAGCCTTAGTCTAATTCGGAGTAGGCAACCAATGGCGGCACGCGAGCTGGTTTTCAGTGACACTCACACTGCCCGGTCCTGGCCCGGGTCCAATAATTTAGTTCTGTATTAAAGACTTATAGAAAGAAACCTTCTAAAAACATTCACGTGTGACTGGCAGCGAAACCTTCCATTAGAGCGAATCAACCAAGACTCGCGCCCCGCTTCGGAAAGGCTGCCAACCCCTGCAAATTCACAGCAGCTTCCGCAGCCAGCAGGACCCCTGTGAGCAGCGGCACGATGGGGGCTGTCGAAGAGCCTCCCCTGGCCTGGGGCTCTTCCCTGGAGGAGGGTTAAGCTGGTTCTGTGGCCCCCTGACAGCAGCTACAAAGGAGCCACAGCAGAGCCAGGACCGAGGGGCTTGGTTTTTAAGCCACGGCGGATGGGGCCCACCCGGCTTGTTCTCCATAACACAGAAGCCCCTGCTGTGCACCAGCCCTGGGGTGTCACCTGATTCTGCACCGTGCCCATCTAAAGCACAGACCTCCTCAGGGGACCAGGACGGACAGACACACAGACAGACATACACACCCTCCGCTGATGTGCCCCATTGGCAGCAGAGCACAGGCCAGGCTGGCAGACATCTCCCTTTAGAACTGGCCTCTGTGGGATTCTGCTAGTTGCAGGCAGATTATTACCCAACAGAAATGCTGGCGAGCTGGTCGCTGACCCTCAGCAGAGGCACTAAGCCATCCCTAATCCCCACGTCAAGAGAGAGAGAAACGTCCGGCCTGTGTTCCAACAGCCAGTGCCAACCCCACTCCAGCTCCTCCCCAGTGCCAGGCGCAGCCAGGCAGGCTGGGCAACCAGCTCGCAGGATCACGCTCTGCAGCTGGCGTTCCCCAGCCCGGGCTCCTGATCACACTTGGCATGCAAACGCAACTCCCTTCGGGTTATCCTCTAGAACCCTGCTGCAATGGCTGAGATGCGAGTGCTGCAGGGGGTGGGTGATTCTGGGATCGGGGGGTGGAGCTGCAGTCCCCAAGGTGATCTCCGCTCAGCAGCCCAAGAGGGGGCTTCAGGAAGACAGCCGGGCAGAGGCCTCTGCCTCATCCCATTAGACGGCTACATTTCCCAGGTCACCTGCAGATGGGCAACGGCCAGCACGGCTGGCAGGCCAGAAGTTCAGTGGGTGCCAGCATGCGACAATCCACCGTGACCCGAGCAGCCAGGCACACCGCAGGCTGGGAGGCCTCTGGGTCTACACCACCATCCCAAGGGAGAGGGGCTGCAGTCCACAGCATCACGCATGTCTCCGGGAAGTTACCAGGGCAGCCCTACAGCCCAACCCACCCGCAGCCCGCACACACTGAACCACGGGACGAGATGCACCGGTCTGTACAGTCCTAGACAGACACAGGAAGTTCCTCCTCAATAAGGGCCCAAGTGCCTTTCCGCTCAAGCCCACAGCAATCAGAGGAGAAGCAGGCTGCCCACCGGGGCGGACGAGGAGCTGCTTCTGGGGCCAGGCAGGGAACATCCTCCCACCCCCGGGTGATGGCACAAGGAGAATGAAACACTTTCCCTGACTGTACCTGGACCACCTGGGAGAAACAAGGGGAACATTTCTGAGGGAAATGACCGTTTCCTCCTGCAAACACCCTACAGCTCCCTTCGCAGCCTCCCTCTCCTCAACTAAATCTCTCATTCGATCCCACTGCTAAAGCCCTGATCACACTGGCCACTGTCTATATTGCAGTAGAAAGCACTTTGGGGCAGGGGCCTGGCCTGACTGCGTTCAACGTGCCAGGCACAATTACCATGCGATGCACATAACAAAGACTAAGTCAGCTACCTGGCCTTGCAGCACGTATGCTAGATGTGAGCTACCGCATCGAGGGGGTCACTAGCCAATGGCAGTGCTGCATCTCGCACTGGGGGGCACTAGAGTGAGTCTGGAGTCAGAGTCAGTGAAGAGACATGGGAAGAAGAGGTGTCACCTCTGCTACCAGCTTTACCCCAAAGGCTCTTCTGTGACAGCTGCTCCTACAGACACATGCAGGTCCCTCTCGGGGCAGTCAGCAATCCCTGCTGGAACAGGGCACAGCTGCACACCTTCCCCACGGCTCAGGCCACCGTGAGCATGTCAGGCCGTGGGTCAGTCTCTCCACTGGCTGGGTCCTAATTTTACAAGCAATTTATAGCCCAACCCCAGCTACATCAATGACTGAATTCTCACCCATGAACTACTGTACCGGCTGCGCTTTTCGGGGACAACCTGGAGCACTAAGCCCAGCACAGAGCACAAAGGAGCAGGGGACAAAGCAATCTTCCAAGCAGAATGGGGGAATCCTGAATCAGACCATCGTTAGTAAACACTGCAAGACCTAGCCTCTATTGTCAGAGGGGGGTGATGGATGGCAGGAGAGAGATCACTTGATCTTTACCTGTTAGGTTCACTCACTCCGGGGCACTTGACATTGGCCACTGTCGGTAGACAGGATACTGGGCTGGATGGACCTTTGGTCTGCCTCAGTGTGGCCATTCTTATGGTCTTTCCTTTCTGAGAAGCCCTTTCCACCACAAGAATGACACACACAGCATGACACCCCCTCTACCACAAGCCCCCAGCAGCAAAAAAAGAAAAACCTACCCCAGACAGAGGCTGGGTCCTGAAAATGGAGAAATGCCAGAGACCTCTGCTAGGGACTTCACTATTGCTGCTGCTTTGACACTGAAGGTGTCCAGATACTATCATGATGAGTGGCAGGATAAAATCTTAAGATATAATACGAGCTCTGAGCAGCCGAGTCCCCCAGCTAATGTGACTAGTGCCAACGCACCACTATGGCAAGAGGAGAAACGGCCGGAGCCCCATCCAAATTCTCCAAGCAGGAGAAGTCACCGTTCCTGGCCATGCAAAGCAACTGCTCCATCTAGCATAGGCAGCGGAGGAAGCTGCTCCGTCAGGCACAACTACCATCATGTGCTGGGATGGTAGAGGATTCCTGACCAAGCAGAGAGCAAGGCAGTCAGATTCAGAGAGGACCAGCAAGCCCAGCAAACCCCTCCCAGCTCCAGTCAGCCCCCAGTCAACCTCAGATTCCCACAGTCTCCCAGAGCACCCCCCTCCAAATCAAAAGCCCTAACCCCAGACCTGCTACTAAACACAACAGCTTTCAAATGCAGCAAGGGAAAGCCTGAAGTAAGGTCATAGTCACCAGTCATGGAGTTGTTGCCACGATGACCAGCCCATTAAAGATTCACTGAGTGACAGAAGCTACTTATGTTTGCAAAATATGTCTCTTCTGAAATCATCTGTCACAGGCTGAGGAGAGGGTGCCGTGCAAAGCAGTGTACACCAACGCCAGAGTAAACAACTTGTGATCCTCTCACATTCAATTCCCTGCAACGAGGAGCTCTGATCTCCCTTTCTAAAAACAGGGCAGCAGCTCATCAAACGGATGCTAACAAATATTTCTCTAAACAGTGCAGTATTAACCTGTGGAACTCACTGCCACAAAATATCACATAGTTGAAGAATTTATTATGAGATCTAAACAAACAAGACGAGAGGTTTATACGGATGAGGGCTACAAATCCTCTTGCTCCATGCATCAGCCAACCACTGACTATCAGGGGTTAGGTAAAAACTTCCCTTGTGGGCAGGTTATTCCATAACTGAAGGCTCTTTGAACCTTCCTCTGAAGCAACTGGTGCTGGCCATGTCAGAGCCAGGATACCAGGCTAGACAGGTCCCTGATCTGATTTGGCCCAGCAACACCTGTGTCCCTAAGAGACTTTTCAGTCTGGGGCCCCTCAGTGCAAAGCAGAACCAGCACTAGGGGAACTTTCAAATTTGATCTCTGAAATTATTTCAAAATCCATGGCAGTTGCTGGTTAGCTACATAAATCACCCAGTCAGGAAGCAGGAACAATACCATGTGACTTATATTGCTAACCAATAAAGAACCCGATTTCAAAAACTCGGTGGGCGAACAACCCCTAGGGCAAGAATAATTTGCAGGAGGAATTTGGGAACAGTTTTGAATCACGAACGAGCCCACGAACTTCATGCTAGGAGTGATTTGGCCACTCCCAAATAATCAGCATTTCCCACTGCAGAACCCCCACTAATTTCCCTCCTTGACCCCTCCCCGCCCATAGCCCAACTAGATCTCTCTCCCACCCCGCAGGCATCCCCACCAGCACCTCACCATCCCTAGCCCGTTCCCCACCAATAGTTCGGGAACCCAAAGATCTTCAAAGCCAGGTCCAATCCCACTCTGGAAGGGGAGGGTAATAACTGCAACCTATCACTGAGATCTCAGGCTGCATACCGCCCTGATCCCAGCCACATGTATCCTTAATAAGGCAGTAAGTGCTGCTATCAAAGTGATGAGTCAGTGGGTATGAGGCCAGTGTCTGGCTCCTACCCAGTGCAGAGATCTTAACCAGTTTCGCTTCATAGCCATATAAAAAGCTCCCTAACCCTAAGCTCTCCTGGTTAAAGTCCAATTTATACAGAAGACAACATTTGCTTTAAAAATCCCAACTGGTACTAAGCAACAAGAGACTGAGGCCGGGCTCCCAGCCCTCCTCCTGCTCGATGATGACTCCGAAGATTAAAAGAGATACGTGCGCTCCAGCTTCCTGCCCAACATGATGCCTCCAACGATACTGGCAGAGCATGTGCTGTAAATCATCCCTGGGCTGTGCCTGGCTACACGCCCCATTGGAAATGCAGGAGACAGGCTCATGGATGTCTCAACTCTGGGAAGCTCAGCTCAGTCGCTTGCCCTGGAGGGAAACACGCTTGGTCACTGAGAGCAGAGAGAGATGTAGACCCTGACCACTCACATCCACCCAGCAAGGTGTCACACAGAGGAGGTCCATCATGTCCTGTATCCTGGCACCTGAGGCTCAAAGGGGAAAGAAAAGCCCCATGATATCCCAGGCCAACTGTGCACTGCTGCACAGGAGGGATACAATTCCTTCCTGACTCCTGAAAAGTCATGACTGAATGCTCTGAAGCATGGTATTCAATCATCCCAGTCTTAAATCTCATCCTCTGAGATATAAGGCATGGTACACTGTAGACTGGAGAGAAAGCTGTTTACCTTGCTACCCCTTTCAGCAGCACTCAGGATAGAGGGAACGCCATCTCACTCCCCAGCAGCAGAGGGAAGTGGATTCATTCCACAGGGCTATCGGTCTTTCTGCACCATTTTGTCTTTGGCATCTTCCTAGCGGGTATTTGTAGCTCTGTGGACCGCAGGATCCTGGGAGCTAGTCTACGGCCAGTCCATTTCACTTACAACGTTACGCAAGTCAAGTCCCATTTGAATCACTGGACAGTACCCAGGGCAGCTGAGAGGCACGCTCGGACGGATGTAGAGTGCCGCAAAGCAGGCAGGATGGTGGTGAGAAGAGAACCGCGGGTGGGAGACAGGGTCAAGAGGAGACCCAGATCGCTAAGGGTTGTTTGGGAGCACGATCCCTGCTAAAGGGCTCCGAAAGGGCCCCAGCAGAGACCTATTGCCTTAGCCGAGCAGGACCAGGGCTCCGGCCGGCCCCGAACCAGGCTGGGGCAGGCATGGCCCTCAGCGGGAATGAGAGCCGGAGTGGAGCAGCCAGGCTGAGCCCAGGGTTTTAGCCCATGGGCACGTCCTGGGCAGAGCTCCGTGTGCCATGGAAGAGGTGCCGGGCACAAGCGATTGTTTTACAGTCACAACTGAGTATGGGGAGAGAGGGGAGCCGCGTTCGTCTGTAGCCACAAAACCAAGGAGGAGGCCGGTGGCACCTGCCAGGCTACAGAGTTACTGGGCACCAGCTTTGGCGGGTAAAAGCCCCGCTCCTTCCCCGCGCGCCCGAGGAGGGTGTTTCACCCCCAAGGCTGATGCCCCCGTGACTCCCGGGGCTCGCCCGGCCAGGCCAGCGCCCACCTGCAGCTCCTCGAAGGCGTCGTCCACGTTGGTGACCTGGTGCTGCTCGTGCAGGGCGGGCTCGTCGCAGAAGAAGCAGAGCACGGCGCGGTCCGTCAGGCAGAAGAGCTGCACCTTCTCGTGGGCCTTGCAGGGCGCGGGCCCGCGCCGCGCGCGGAGCAGCGCGTCCAGCGGGAAGGCCGCGTAGCGCTCCACGATGTTGGCGAGCTTGAGGCTCGGCGCCAGCGTGGGCTCGGCGAAGGTGCGGCGGCACTCGGGGCAGTCGCGGGCGGCCTGGCGCTCCTGCCGCACCCAGTGCTCCGTGATGCATTTCCGGCAGAAGTAGTGCTCGCAGCCGAAGCTCACCGGGTCCTGGTAGATGCTCAGGCAGATGGAGCAGAGCAGCTCGTCCTTCAGGCTGCAGGCCATGGCGAGCCCCCCGCCCGGCCCGGCCCGGCCCGGCTCGGCTCGGCTCCTCCCGGCGGAGCGCGCACACGCCCGGCCTTTGTGTGGCTGCTCCGCGGAGCCGGCGGCGGCCCCTCGTGTCCGCGCCGGCCCGGGGGTGGGGTTCGGCCCCGCGCGGCGGCCCCGGCTCGGGAAGCGGCGCCGACAGCGGCTACGCGGAGCCCGCCTCGCTGGCGGAGGGAGCCGGTCTCCGCCCCCGCCCGGACAAAGGAGACCGCGACGCCCCGCACCGGCTCCCCGGCCGGGAATCGCCGCCTCGTTCTGCGCCCTGCGGCGAGGCGGCTCCAGGCGCCGGGATCCCGGGAGCCAGGGGCGGGCTGGGGCGCTGCTGCCGCAGACCCGGTGCCGAGCGCGGGGAGCGATGCGGGAAGCAGCCCGCACCCCCCCCCCCCCCCACCCCGGCCACGTGCGTGGCGCGTGCGGTGCCCCGGGCAGCTCGCCCGGGCCGGTCCCTGGCTCCGGGCGTGGGGCTCGGCGGAGCCGCGAGAGGGTCAGTGTCCCCCACACGTGCCCTGCGGCCTCCTCCGCATCCCGCACGACCCCGCGCGTCGCCTCCGGACTCCCCGGTGGGATTTGCTGCTTTGGCCAAGTCGCGGGGCTGGCTCCCGCAGGAATCAGGCGGGTTTCCCCACCCGGCCCCGGGGCGGCCCGCGGCCAGCTGGCGGGGTAGGGAGGCGGGCGCAGAGCCCGTCCCCTGGCCCTGCCGCTGGGGCTCTGCCCCGTCTCTTCCCCTCGGAGAATTTAGAACTTCCGGGCTTGGTTCCAAATCGGAGCCAAACCATGTTCTGAGCCATGGAAACCCCCTAAAGGGAAGGATTGGGTCCAGCTCTAGTTACCCATTTCAGGGACTTCCCCTGGCCCCAGACCCCGCCACTGTCTGGCTTAGCGGGCGCATCCCCCCCACCCCCGCTGCCAACCCTAAGAGTTCAAAAATCAGCCTCAGATCCCCGAATCATCAGATGGTTTTAATAAGATGATTCTGGGGGGGTTTCCACACTCCCCACCCATTGCATGGGGGGGCAGCTGCTCTGCCAGCCCCCCTACCCATGCACCATGCTTGGGGCAGTTAGAGCTCTGCCCACCCCCTTTCCTCTGTCAGAAGTGAGGGCAGTTGGGCCCCAGTTACACCACAGTCCCAGTCCCATTCCCAGCTCTGCCCCACTTGCAGCTGTATGGCCCTTGAGCCCTCCTGCAGGTCTAGGGCAGTAGCTGCAGTGGGTAGCTGGACCAACTGGTCCCTACAATTACCTGCTGCTGCTCAGAGTCCAGTGGTGGTATCTGAGGTCAACAGCACTAAAATACTGCCCTGGAGTCAATAGTAGTTGAGACCGCACACTGGGAGGTGTGGCAAATTCCCCCAGGCTGTTCTAGCCCCAAGCTGATGATCACTGCTCACAGCCAGGCAGAGCTGATTGATAGTATCAATATTTGTTGAGTGCTAGCAGCAAATATATGGGGGGGGCACAGTTCCTGCCCCAAGCTACATAAGCAACTGGCTAGATCAGCTGCCTCTTTTCTTCATCCCCCAGGTGCACATCCATCTTCCTCATCTTTGCCTTTTCTATCCCTTCCCACCATCCGCTGCATAGGATCAATGGGATCTGGGGCCTGTGATCAGAGGGAGCCTGGTTGCAGTTTGGGGCAGACCAGTAGCTGGCAATGCAGGGCACAGAAGGTCGCTGCTGGCTGGACAGACTCCTGGGCTGGGCTGGGCCACATGGGAGGAAGATGAAGAGATCTGTGCGAATAATGGAGGGTTTGTGTCACTGGCCATTCCAAAACAACACCAAAATAGTTTTGTGACAAACTGGAAGCAATTGTTTTTGAAATTTTTGGTGAATTGAAAAATTGGGGAAAAATTAATTTCAGGTCAGACAAAATGTTTTGTTTTCTTTCAGTGTTGAACCTTTTTTCATTTTTTACATTAAAAAAGTTAAATTCCAAGGTGATTTCTAAACAAAAAGCCATTTTGAATTGAAATGTCAAAGCATTTCATCGAAAATATGTCAGAACCGAGTGTTTTGAGTTTTTCAGAAATTTTTTTTAGTTTTTTCCTCCCAACCAAAACAATTTGCCAAAACTGACCTGAAATCACAAAATATTTCTGTTTACCTGAACCTGCATTTTTGTCTGAAAAAAGTTTTAGTCAAAAATGTACACATGCGCGCACACACACACACACCTCTAAAGGGGAAGGACTCAGATCTGGGAAGAAGACAAGAGTCCTCCAGCTGGAGGGAGAGCCCACAGAGTGAAAGTCTGGGAAGGCATAAGCCACTTTGGGGAGCCTGACTTTTCTGGAGCCTCAAAACTAGGGTGCTGAGTCTCATGGAGCATGAGCCCACCTCTGTTCTGCCTTTCCTCTACCTAGTCACGGGGGAAGGGGTTCTTTGGAAGACTCCGCTCTACTAGTATTGCACTCTGGCTTCTTACCTCTGCACAGCCTGCTGTGCTTGGAATGCAGGCATTGCTTCTTGGTTGACTCCTTCCTCTTCATCCACTCATGTGATACTGTTGCTCCATACAGAGCATGCTATAGTGGTATAACATCCTGGAATATAACAATCACCAAGCGGTGCTCTTACACAGTTTTCCAAGACCTTTTTCTAGTGTGCGAGCAGATGTGCAGTCTTGGGAAGACATGCTGTGTGATGTTAGTTTTATTATGCAAGGTTCTGGCTAGAGGGAGCTGTGTGCGCAGCAAGAGCATTTGGTCTTTGCCGTGAGCTCTGATTAGAGCCTTTGTTTGAGGCAGAATCACTCTCTGAGAACTGGACATTAGTATTGGGCTAAGATTCCTGGGGATTTTCCTGGCTGTTGTTTGTGAGCACCATTGTTCCAGGACTGGAGTATATGTGTAAATAACACAAGTTACACTTAGAACTTGTCGCACAAGGACAGTCAGGAAAAATAACCTGAATTAACTAAAGGTGTGAATTGAAAATGGATTAGTTAAACTGCACTGTACACCAGTGTGGACAATCTCAGTATTATTGTGGCCTTAATTCAGTTTAGTTTAATTCACAAATTGAATGAAGGCCTCTTTAATTATGAATGAGAATGTCCACACAGGGTTTTAATGCAGTTCAGCTAATCCACTTTTAAGTCACACCTTTAGTTAATTTGGATTAATTTTCCTGAACATCCCTGTACTGACAAACCCTTAGACTATACCTAGACTCCGTATCAGTAATTTCTCCTCCATTGGGTAGCCAACCTGCAAGGTCCCTCCCATCAGCTGCTGGATAGAGGAGTAATTATGATAATAATAGAGACCTTTGGAACCTGGGTATTCACAGGCCTTATCTTCACTAGGAAAAGCAGTTTAGTTTGGGACAGCTAACATGACCTAGCTCACTTTGATCTAAACTTGAGCACTTTTCCTTCCTAGTGTAGATGCAGGGTAGTTAAATTTTAGCAGCCTGAGTTCTCACCTAGGCTGAGCTAGCTTCTTAGCTAACTACCCAAACCTAAACTCAGCCACTTTTCCTAGTTCAGACAAAGCCACCCTGCTTACGCCCCAGCCCCCAGAAGCAGTCACTCTGAGTTAAGAACATCAGATCTTTTCCATTTTGAAATCCAAACTCTCTGATGTAGCTTTCAGCTGTGTCAGACTGAAAAGCACATTTGAGCAGGGCTCTCCCCAATACAATCACTACTGGGGCAAGAGCCTTTCTGCAGCTCTCCCTCTTAATCATTCCTCATCCCCTTTCAAATCCATTTTCTCCTTTGTCTCTTAATCTCTCTCCTTCGGCAACTCTGTAATTTGTATAACCCTGTTATAGAATAGTTCATAAATCCAGCCATTTAGATGCTGTGGCAAGTTCTGCCAGATTGTTAGTATACACATCCAGGACAAATTCCAGTGCAGTTCATTACATTCAGTGTCCTTAAATTCCTCTATATTTCATGAAGTTATGATGTTCTCCTTCACTTGTCCTAAACTGTTTTGTAACATTGCTCTATGCTGTTAAACAGCTGCAGCATCCCAGAGGTGGCTGCATTCCAGTGGTGGGTGAAGTCATCCCTACAGATATAAGCCAACATTTTCTAAAGGTTTGGATGCCTCGCTATTGGGGTATATCAGTATGATCCCCCCAAAACTGAGGCACTTGTAATTTCAGGGCTGCCTCTGAAAATGTTGGGCAAATGGTTTCTAAAATGTTCTCAGATCCTTTGCACAGTGACAGTCAGAAATGGAAACATGATATTGGGATGCCAAAAGAGCAGGATAGAGAATAACACAGCAAACGTTATAATGCCATTCTATACATCTGCTAGGAATAGTGTTATACACCCCTTCTCAGCAAGATATAGCAGGTCCAGAGGGATTCAGAGATGGGCACTGAAAATAGTTAGAGACCTACGAGACTTCTACACAGAGGGAGATTGCAAAGATTGGGACTGTTTAGTTTCAAGAGAAGATGAATAAGTGGGGCTATGACATTGAATGGTGCGGATTCTCCAGTTTACTGTTTCTCATAATACAAAACCAACACATTGGCAATGAAAGGCAGCTAACTGAACACAGAAAAAGGAAACGTTCTACAAACTACATACTTAAGCTGTGGAACTCCCTGCCAGAAGATGATATCTCTGAGAGGGGGAGGATGATCAGGGCAGTAGCTGAGCCACTGAGGAAACCTGGCTTCAATTCCCTGTTCCCCATAAACTTCCTATGTGACCTTAGACAAGTCATCTGAGCTTCCGTGTGCCTCATTCTCCCATGAGAAGAATAGCCCCTCCATAACTGTTACGAGGATAAATACATTAAAGATTGGGAGGTTATTAGGGGCCAGGCAAATACTGGATTAGGCTGTAACCTGTGGGCAGGTTATTCCTTAGTGCTCCACTGGGAGGTTTCCTGCACCTTGGTCTGAAAGATGCTGGTTGCTCTCCAGCAGGATGCTGCATGAGATGGACTGTTTTGGATTCTCATTGATATTCAGCCAGAGGGTTTCATAGCTGGGCGTTTGCTGCTCCTGCCCCAGGGCATTCGTGGCAGGGAGAATGGGGTGCATTCCTCAGGGCGTAGGCCACCCTGCAGAACCTGCAGTGCCCTACAGCCTGGGCTGCAAGCATGGCACTGGAGCTGCCCCAGCAAGCTGTGAGATAGCCGTGTGAGGCTGGGGAACAGCACATTCCTGGCAGAGCAACAACAGCACTGCACAGAAACTCCCCCTGGGGCTCTTTGCGGGGCCCTCACAGCTCTGGCCAGCAGCCAACCTCCCCACGTGTTTAGTTTGGCAGTGAGTGAGCTGTCGTATCAGAAAGATGGAATTTGCTCATATTTGAGGTGGGGCTCATAGATCTGTGCTGCACAGGCTGCTGGCTAGGTGAGCGGCAGCCCTGGGAGCACGTGTCGCTTCTCACTAGTCATTGTGGATGCTGGAAGAGTGCTAGGAGTGCAGATTAGTTCAAAATCCCCCTCCCTCCAATCGGTCATCTGATCCAAAATTCACAAGTTTCAGGCCATTCTTCGTATTGTGATTTTTATTAAAGCAAATATTTCTGTGCTGTTTTCTGCTTTTAAAAAAATCAGTCAGCAGCCCTTTTGTCACTGTGTGCAACCCTACAATAACAAACCTGTGTGTGCAGCCCAGTGCTCATCAGCAACCCTACAATAACAAACAAGCCTGTGAAGCTCTATGATAGTTAGGGAGACCTCTGCAATAAAAAGCCATTGCGCACAGCCCAGGGCCTGCCAGCCCCCCTACAATTATGAACCAGCGTTGCACACAATGCAGATCAAAATAAACCCTCATACTGTGCATGGAGGGCCTTTCATCCGAGGACTGAAAGAGGTTGGGAAGAAAATATCCCTTTGTCAATATCAGCTGCAATTCTTCTTTTAGAAAATGGATTCAGAAAGGCTGCAGATTTCTCCTCTCTGAGTCTCAACCCACCAGCCCAGCTTCCACCCCAATAACTTGCTCTGAGGGCTTGTCTACACTGGAACTGGTGCTCCAGTCTCATCAAAGACTGTTACAATATATCTCTGCTTCAATGAAACCCAATCCCTTCCACAACCCTTGGTACATACTCAAGCTGGTTAGCCTGGCTGGCCTCCTGCACCAGCACACTACTTCACTCAGATATTTCTACCTGATCTGGAAATAGAACTTCTAGCTCCAGCAGACAGACTCGAAGAGCTTTGTGATTCTCCTGGGGACACAAGATTTTGGCCTGTAATGGAGTCAGTTGAACTTTTTCATTCCAAATTCTTTCTCAGTGAAAAAATGGCCTTTTGCTGAAAAGAAATACTTTGTGGGGGAGATTTTTCAAAATGTTCTAATTTGCAGACAAAAATATGAGCACTAAAAATCTTATTTTTCCATTTTTGTGTGTGTGTCTGTGTGTGTTTTCTTCCCCTTTCTCTCTCTCTTCCCCCCTCTCCCCCACCCCCGCTTTTTCAGCTTTGCCACTTAAAAAGGAAAAAAAGGGAAAGGTGAAGACCCCAGATACCAGCAATTTTTCAATTTTATTTTTGAGGAAAAATCAGAAAATAAAACATTTTCAAACATTTCCATAGAACCCCAGCTCCTGCAGTTAAGTGTATGTATGAGGATCTTAGCTTTCTTTGTTAAAAAAAAATAAGTTTCTAGTTTGCCTAGCTGCACAGAAGAGTTTGAAAACATGACCTCCTGAAGGCAAAGAAATAGACTCCATCATGTATTAGATTTTAAAATCTCCTGATTCTGAAGCCAGTTTTCTCATCGGGGGGAGGGACTTGTGGGATTTGAAAGCCTGGATTCAGCAATAATATGAAATGGACTAACCATTGGGGGTTTTTTACATTTGTTGCATTATTTTGAACCAAGAATCTCTTTCCCTACAAAAAATTAAAACAAACAAGAAATTAAGTCACTGATATTACAGGCGGAGGTCTACGGGTTCCAGCCATGATTTATGCCCCTTACTCACGGGGAAAAAGTTCAGTCAAAATCCACAAAGCTCCCCTTTGTCTCCATTCAAGTCCCTTCTCCAAACTCACCTCTGCAGCCAGAAAAATCATCATCTGCAAATGGCAAGCCAGACCGCAAGCTGTGACTACTGCTCCTGATTGACTAAGCATGGCCCATACAGCTAGCTGATGCTAACACATTTGTTACTCTCCGCCCACCCCCTCCTTTGCTGTATCTGCCTGCTAAGCTTCACCTTGGGGCCAGAACTGTTACTGGCTGCATGTCTGTACAGCTCCAAGCACCAAGGAGCCCTGACCTCAGCTGAAACCTCTAGGCATACTGCAGTGTAACCCAGAGGGCTGGTCTATGTGAGGGCTGCAGCTTCTGTGATACAGCATGGCCTGCGGGCAGCAGGAGAGTGTTAGAGGGAAGCAAGTTTGCTAGAAGTTGGTTGGAGCACCTGGAGCCAGTTAAGGCACCTGAAGCCAATTAGAGCACCTGAAGCCAGTCACATGATAAAAAAAACCCTGCTTCAATCAGACAGTTGAAAGGAGTTGGAGCAGAGAGAGTTGAAGGAGAGTTTGGAATCAAGAAGACCCAGGCCCTAGGTAAAGAGACACCTGGCTTGTGTAGAGAGAGGGCAGGAAGCCCCACAAGCTGAAGGGTAGGAGAGGGAAGTAGCCCAGGGGAAGGAATAGCTAGTTCAGGTGGTTTACCACTATCCTCGGGGCCCCTGGGTTGGGACCTGGAGTAGAGGGCGGGCCTGGGTCCCTCCCTCTCCACTCCCCCTCCTCTAGGATACTAGTGGGGCAGTTAATATCCTGTTCATGGGCAAGAAATGGCTTTCTGACCCCCCCACACAAGAAGAAAAAGCGCGGACCCATCATAATACTGGCCAGCAATTTGCCACACTTTCTACATTTCAAACAGCTACTCTCCTCTGCTCGGTTCAGGTCAGTCTGTGGCTCTGTTAGGTATAAATATGCTTGTTGGTGTGTTCAATTAGTTGTTTCAATAATGAATTTATGAAGTGAATCACTGGCTTTAAAAAAAATCCAATATGGAATATCTGAACTATTGACCTTTGGACTCCATCTTTGAAAGTGACTTTGTTTACCACAAAGACACTGGAGGCCCCTGGTTCAAACCGGACAGAACCAGCTTTTCCCGCCAGAGCCAGCTCTCGACATTCTATCCCCTCAGCGTTTTCCCCCAAGACAGGCTATAAAAGATGGTGTTCAGTGCGTGTCCTTTCCAGCTGCAGCCAGTGTACAGTCGGGTCTTCTCAATGTTCCCAGGCTAGAAAGAAGAGTGCCATCCATCCCTCAGCGAGGTTGAGGACAGAGGGGCCTGTTCTCACTATCCTCGCCACTGGGAATCGAATCCATCTTACCTGTGGAGAGGCCTGCTTACCTGGTGTCCATCGTCCCCAAGGGTTTCCCTGCCAGCGATGGGATCGAACAGTCATCAGGACTCCCCAGTGGTCCTCCTCGAAGGGCCTCACACCTGTGGGCTGGGTCCACTGCGCCTAAAGAGCAGGAGCGGGTTTTGAATTGGGGTATCATTTATTGGCTTCAGAGACCAAGGGAGGTTTATGGATCTGAGCTTCAAGCTCTTCAAGCCAGTCACGGAATCACTGGATGTTCATGTTCATATTTCTTCCCATCTTTTTGCCCAGTTTTGTACTTTACCCTTAATACACCTACCTTTGTTTGCACCACATTATCTCATCCCCTTTTACTGTCATCACCTCGCACAGGGAGAGAAGGCAGGGCTGGATTACCAAATAGGCAGACTAAGCATGTGCTTAGGGCACCAGCAAAGCAGGGGGCACCAAAAAGAGAGAGTTTTTTTTAAAAAAATTGATATTTCAAAAAAAGCATTGAAGTAGTCATCATGGGAAAAATCAGAACTTTGTTAGACTTCCTTACACTCCAGTGGCAGTAAGTTTTTTTTTTTTCTCAACAGTCCAGTTACTTGATACATTCTTCTCTGCCTCAACACACCAATGAGCAGTTCTTAAAACATATTTGGACTATGATTGTGTGTTGAAATCTCTTTCTAATACTCTCTGGAAGGCACTTGCAGTGGCAACAAGTGCAATTCTGGCGTCCTACTCAAAGATTGTGGTTGCATTAGAAAGTATAGCTGAAGACCAGTCACAAAAGGGAGAAACTATATGAGAGGCAGAAAACATTGCAAACAAGATGCAAGAACTAGAGTTTGTATTCATGTTGACCATGTGGAATGAAATTTTACAACACTTTTACCACACAAGTAAAGCTCTCCAAGAAAAAGAATTGGATTTGAAAACATGTGCAGACTTCTGTCAATCATTAGCTGACCACTTACACACTTTGAGGAATGATTTCGAAAGATTTGAAGACATATCAAAAGATATCTTGCCTGATACTAACTACAAAGAAGCCAAGTCCCACAAGCGAATCAGGAAAAAACAAGCAAATGATAGCAGTGCAAAAGAAACAGCACTGAATCCTAGAGACAAATTTTGCATATCTATTTACTATGCTATAATTGATACACTTGAAGCTCATATGAAGAGGAGAGGTGAAGTGTACAAAGAAATATCAAGTAGATTTTCTTTTCTAAACAATATGGACTTATCTGACGAACAATATTCACAAGGTTCTCAAAAGCTAATTGGCTCATACCCTGTTGACTTGAACATGAATCTCTGTGGAGAAGTATAGTAGTTCCACTGTTATATGTGCACAAAGTTTAATGAAACAGGAAAAATGAAATTCAATATTGTGTCATGAAGATCAGTGAGACTGAAAGACGGAATACAATATGTACTTCCAAATGTAGAGATCGCCCTACGTATGTTTCTAACATTGATTATTACTAACTGCTCCGCAGAATGCTCTTTTTCTCAGCTGAAAAGAATAAAAAACCCTCAGAGAACAACATGTCAGGACAGACTTGATTCACTTTCCCTATTGTGTATGGAAGCGGACATGCTTCATCGAGCCAGCTTCAATGAACTTATCCAGAATTTTGCAATCAGAAAATCTACAAAGAAGCTATTTTAATTTCAGCATACATGTCAGTTTTGTGTCATTTCAAAAAATCAAATTTTATTTCATGGTATAGTATTTTTTTTATTTTGAATTACATATGAGGGGGCACCATAATCTTTTCAGTGCTTAGGGCGTCTAAAGGTGTTAATCCGGCCTGGAGGGAGGGACATTCTCACTGGGAAAGAGAGTTGAATCTGCCCTTCTGGGGAAAGGGGTTTTTCTTTTCTACTTCCTCGCTATAATTTCTAGAGTATTCCTTTAGGAAGCATTAACTTATTCCCCTCAAGTTAACAGCTCTCAGCACTGTACAGCCTCAGTGCTGACTTCCCAGGCCTCAGGGAAATCTAGTGCCTAGCACTGGATGTGTGATTCATTGACTTTAGCAAAGCACTTGATACAGTCTCCCACAGCATTCTTGCAGAAATTTAAAGAAGTATGGGCTGGATGAATGGACCATAAGGTGGATGTAACCCTTCTGCCCATCAGAGTTGGCAGCAACAAGGGCCGGGTTCAGTATCCAGGGGTTCCATTCCAATAGCACAATTCAAAAACCGGCTCGAGCCCCCACCCAGTGACCTGGCACAACCATATACCACTCCTCTGGGCGTCTGTAAGAGACAATACTTCCCCTCTCGCAAGCACAGAGTCTGAGTGTACCAAAGCCTTTTAATAACAGGGAGAAACAATGTGGCATTATATTGGGGAAACACCCCAAAAAGAAAGGTTAATAAACCAAACCATGAACCAGAAGCCCCCCTCCCAGCAAATAGGCCGTGGCCTTCCCTTTGGCTCTTGAGTTCCGCAACCCCAAAAAGTCACTCAATAGTCCCCAAAGTCCAACAGCCCAAGAGTCTCTGTTCTGGGTCAGTGCAGAGCTCGAAAGTCAATTGGCAGAGTCTTACTTCCAGCCTGGGTGGAAATGGAGGGTAGGGCACGGGGCACCTTACGTGGTCCGAAGCCGACTGCGCCGCCTCTCCGTGAGGTTCCGCTGCAGCTCTCCCCGCAATCAGCTCTGCTCCGCTCCGCTGGCTGTCCCACGAACCGCTCTGCCTGTTGATCCACTAGCTGCTCTGCTAGCCGACAGACAGACAGCTCTGCCGCGCCGGTCACTCTGCCCGCAGCACCAACGCCTCCGCTAGTCGACAGACAGCTCTGCCGCACCGGTCACTCTGCCCGCAGCACCAACGCCTCTGCTAGTTGACAGACAGACAGCTCTGCCGCGCCGGTCACTCTGCCCGCAGCATCAATGCCTCCGCTAGTCGACAGACAGCTCTGCTGCACCGGTCACTCTGCCCGTAGCACCAACGGCTCATACAGACAGCTCTACCGCCCCAGCCACTCCACAGCACCAACAAAACCGCTAGCCGTCCTGCTAGCCAACACACAGACTGCTCCGCTGCACCAGCCACTCTGCACTTTTTTTCAGGCCCCCCTACTTAAGACAGTGCTCAGTGATTTCTTTAGCTCTTAAGTGATTTCAGCTCACAGTAGGGGAGCCTTAGTGCAGGTGCACCAGTGAGCCCAAAGCAATTTTCAGCTCAGCAGCATGGAACCAGGCTTCTAATGGAAGCAAAATTCAATTCTGACATTCCACAGTGGAGAGAGGCAAGCTACAATACACCTGGTAGGTCCTCAGACAGAGCTCTCACCAAAAGGTATAGGTACTTGTCCATTACCTCTCTCAATGTCACACTGTTCTGAAAACGCATGGCCCTTGCCCAGTGAGTGCTACCTAGATGATGGCGAGTCCCTCCATCATAACAAGGGCCAAGTACATGTCCATAGTCCTTCATTCACATAATCACAGTAACATCACTTTATCATTCCTGCCCCAATAACATAGAAACTGGGGCTCCCTCATCAGCCGAAGTGGCCATGTGGGCTGCTGTGGGCTCAGGCTAGGCGCAGTGGGTGTGTCTATGCAAATTGATCAGCCCCAGAATTATTTTCCAAGACTCACTGCAATTCCCATAGTTCGCCACCAGATGTCAGAATATATCTCATTCCTGACACTGCTTACATGGATAAAAAGCTGGCTAGATCGTTGGGATCAATGGCTCCATGTCTAGTTGGCAGCCAGTATCAAGCAGTGTGCCCCAAGGGTCAGTCCTGGAGCCGGTTTTGTTCAATATCTTTATCAATGGTCTGGAGAATGGTGTGGACTCCACCCTCAGCAAGTTTGCAGATGACACTAGACTGGGAGGAGTGGTAGATACGCTGGAGGGTAGGGATAGGATATAGAGGGACCTAGATAAATTAGAGGATTGGGCCAAAAGAAATCTGATGAGGTTCAACAAGGACAAGTGCAGAGTCCTGCACTGAGGACAGAAGAATCCCATGCACTGCTACAGACTAGGGACCGAGTGGCTAGGCAGCAGTCCCGCAGAAAAGGATCTAGGGGTTACAGTGGACAAGAAGCTGGATATGAGTCAACAGTGTGCCCTTGTTGTCAAGAAGGCTAACGGCATTTTGGGTTGTATAAGTAGAGACATTGCCAGCCCATCGAGGGACATGATTGTTCCCCTCTATTCAACACTGGTGAGGCCTCATCTGGAGTACTGTGTGCAGTTTTGGGCCCCACACTACAAGAAAGATGTGGAAAAATAGGAGAGAGTCCAGAGAAGGCAACAAAAATGATTAGGGGGCTGGAGCACATGACTTACGAGGAGAAGCTGAGAACTGGGATTGTTTAGTCTACAGAAGAGAAGACTGAGGGGAGATTCGATAGCTGCTTTCAATGACCTGAAAGGGGGTTCCAAAGAGGATGGATCTAGACTGTTCTCAGTGGTAGCAGATGACAGAACAAGGAGTAATGGTCTCAAGTTGCAGTGGGGAAGGTTTAGGTTGGATATTAGGAAAAACTTTTTCAGTAGGAGGGTGGTGAAGCCCTGGAATGGGTTCCCTAGGGAGGTGGTGGAATCTCCTTCTTTAGAGGTGTTTAAGGTCAGGCTTGACAAAGCCCTGGCCGGGATGATTTAGTTGGGGTTGTCCTGCTTTGAGCAGGGGGTTGGACTAGAGCCCCCTGAGGTCCCTCCAAACCTGAGATTCTAGGATTCTATTAATCACAGGGCATCGGGAGTCAGGCCTCCATTCCTGAGTCCACCACAGGCCCAGGAGAAGTCGCTGTACCTCAGTGTACGTCTGCACTGCAGTGTGAGCTCCGGCTCAGGCTCAATCCTGAACCCTCGTTCTGTCTACACACAGACACTCTGCCAGGGGACCCCACATCCTCAGATTTCTCAGCCCTGCACTGGTGTGTGCTGGAAGGTGCTGGGAATGGAGTGAGGCAGCAATAGGGATGGATTACCCATAGGCCTCTGCAGCAGGGCCCAGGCCACAAACTTGTGCAATGCCAGAAACTCCCACGACCCAAGACACTAAGAAACCAAGGGCTAAATGGCACTGAGAAGGGCAGGGCTCTGTCATGAACACCTGCTCCATACTGGGAATAACATCTGAGCCGCGTCTGCACCGGCACCATGCTGCAGCTGACACAAGGACCACTGTGCCACTCCTCAAATACCGTCCAGGCCTGCTGGTGACCGCACCAGCTCCCACTGCTTGCTGAGTTCAGGCAGGGCTGACCCTTCCCGCAGGCACTGGGGTTGGTCCCTACCCAGTTGTGGTACAAAGTAATCTTTACCTGCTGCATAGCAGAGCTGTGTGTCAACAGTCCCCACTGTCTTCCACAGATCCCCAGCCTGCCTCAGCTAATGGAGCTGCTGCTTTAGATCTCTTGACTCGAGAGCGTGAATTGTCGGAGCCCACGGTGCTGAGTTCAAATCCTGCCCCTCTAGTGGGACTCTCTGGCTGACGTGTGGAGTATTTCTGCGGGGTTGGTACTATGTGATGCCGGTGCACCACGCTGTGACCCCCCCTCCTGAAGGATAATCAGTCTCCTGGATAGTCTCTAATGTGTATGTCCCACTGCCCTCCACTGGAATATGTCAGAATTGCTCCTCTCTAATCATTCCTCAGGGCTGGCTGGCCTGGTTGTGGGGGGCTGAGAGGTGTTGGAAATTGCAAGTTCAGATGCTGTGACCTGCACTGTGCAGATGGCTAATGGCTGTGATGCCCAGAGGTGCCCTGCCATGGATCATTACAGCTGCTCCAGGACTCGGCTGGGTTGCTGCAATTGCGGGACAGCTATCCAGAGAGCGAAGGGCTTGACGGATTATTTCTGGCAGACCAGAGATGACAGGGAACATATGTTTTCGGTGTTTAATTTGTTGAAGGCAAATTGCTATTCACAGCTCCAGCTCCCCAGTGGGGCCAGTGCCTTCGGTGGCGAGTGCTGATTGGAACAGCGCCTGCCTGCAGAATTGGCCTGCAAGGAGTCAGGGCCGCTGCTAGTGTAGGACTCCCATGGGGGAAAGCCCTTCATCAGTCCCATCCAAGGCCCAATCCGGGCCTGAAGCATCCCCCAGCTTCCCACACACTGGGGTGAGACAAGTGACAAAGCTGGTGAGTCAGGCCCTGGAACATCAGGCTGGCTCCCCCAGGGCAGTGTGTGCACCTCAATGCTGGGTGTGGCCCGTGCCTGGCCAGAGGATGGGCGGGGGCGAGGGGGAACGAGACACATCAAGGCCGGGGTGAATAGAGATGGGGAAGGGAGAAGCAGAGACTGCGCAGGGGAGGGGAAGCCGTAAGCGAGGAGGGGGAGGATGAGATTTGGGAGAGCAGATGATGCTGGGCTCGGGCTGCTGCCTGGGTTCATCTCTCTCCCCCGTATACCCTAGTGAGTGATGCTGGGTGGTGCCGAGTGATACTCAGCACCATGCAGAATCAAACCCATGTTATTGTCTTAGTGGTGCCAGCCCCACCAAACCAGGTTCGTACAGAGTCCCGTTGGTCCCAGCAGGGCTGCTCATGGCAGTAAAAGCTACTGGTGGTGCCAGCAAACTGCAGGGTCAGGCCCATCCAGAAGCCATTCAGTCTCTTTACAGAGGTGCTGATTTATGTCATCCTGCCCCCTGCTGGCCATAGGAAAATGAGCGCCCCTGTCCAGACCGGCCATGCATGTCTGGAGGGCAGGTGGGGGCTGCCTAGGCTGTGCATTGCTGGAGGAGTCCTGAACCCCCCTGCTCTAATGGTGGCAGCAACCCAGGGTGGCCTAACAGAAGGGGCCTCCCCAGGATGGTGGGACTGGTGAGGTGCCCTCTGCTCCTCCAGCCTCTGTGCTGCTCCATCCCTGGAAAGGGAGAAGGTCTCTGACAACGAGCTGGTCATATTTCAGCTCAGCTCCCAGCCCTCCCCATGCCTACATGTGGCCAGGCAGAAAATCAAAGCCTACAAGCCTCAGAGTCCCACCTGTGCTGTGATTAATGACTCTCATTAGCAGCCGGCCGCGGAGGAGGAGCCAGAGAGCAGGCGTGCTGCGCCTCATTGCTGTGGGCATCCGGAGGCCTGAGAGAGAAGAGAGGCTTATTTCTGGGATCCACCGTCGACAGATGCTCTGAGGACCCTCAACTGGCTCCTGGGCTGTGTAACAAAGTCTCTGGTCAAGGGGCTGGAACTCACAACACACCAGACCAGACTGACACTGACTCTGGCCTGTGGGCTCCTTTATAGAGCCGGGAACTGGATCCCAGTGCCCCACCCCCGATGGTCTGTACAAAACAAGAGGGGTGACCCACTGACAGCTCTTTTGGGGGTACATCCCTTGTTGCCCCCCTTTCTCCATCTCACCCCCTTGCTTCTCACTCACCCTCACCCTCTGCTCTCGCTCCCTCTGCCACTGAAGAGTTAACACTGATGAGTCACATTCCTCAGCCCATCTCCAAAGCTGGCCAAGGCAGCCTGCTGGCAGGATAATTGCACCTGTCTGTTTTAATCGGCCCGAGGCAGCGCTGTCACAGTAATTGACCAAGGAGGCTGTGATCAAATCCCTGCGTTTAGCAGTGTGGCCCTGCGAAGGCAGCCGGGGCTCGTTATTTCCTGCAATCCTGCTCAGCTGGTTGTGGCCAGGGCCTGTCTGGGCAGGAGGCAGCTCCATTGCTGCAGGCAAGGGACAGTGGGTGTGGAATGGCTCACGGCACAGCGCACGGCCCGTGCTCCCGGGGCTCGTAGTGCAGCACACGGCCACGGCCCGCACTCCTGGGGCTCGTAGTGCAGCGCACGGCCATGGCCCGCACCCCTGGGGCTCACGGCACAGCGCACGGCCCGCGCTCCCGGGGCTCGTAGTACAGCGCACGGCCATGGCCCGCACTCCTGGGGCTCATGGCACAGCACACGGCCCGTGCTCCCGGGGCTCGTAGTGCAGCGCACGGCCACGGCCCGCACTCCTGGGGCTCGTAGTGCAGCGCACGGCCATGGCCCGCGCTCCCGGGGCTTGTAGTGCAGCGCACGGCCACGGCCCGCACTCCTGGGGCTTGTAGTGCAGCGCACGGCCACAGCCCGCACTCCTGGGGCTCACGGCACAGCGCATGGCCCACACTCCCGGGGCTCGTAGTGCAGCGCACGGCCATGGCCCGCACTCCTGGGGCTCACGGCACAGCGCACGGCCCGCACTCCCGGGGCTCGTAGTGCAGCGCACGGCCACGGCCTGCACTCCTGGGGCTTGTAGTGCAGCGCACGGCCACAGCCCGCACTCCTGGGGCTCACGGCACAGCGCATGGCCCGCACTCCTGGGGCTCGTAGTGCAGCGCACGGCCACAGCCCGCACTCCTGGGGCTCGTAGTGCAGCGCATGGCCGCAGCCCGCACTCCTGGGGCTCACGGCACAGCGCACGGCCCGCACTCCCGGGGCTCGTAGTGCAGCGCACGGCCACAGCCCACACTCCTGGGGCTCGTAGTGCAGCACACGGCCCGGACTCCTGAGAGACACTCCTCATCAAAGAAACCGTTTGCAGCCAGGTCTCTGGCTGAAGCGGACATGTGCTCTGTCTCTGTGGCTGTAGCAGAGAGGGAGGGACAAGGCCTGCCCTGACCCTCGACTGGGAGCAGCCCCAGAAAATGCCTGCCTTGCTTCCAAGCACATGAGGTCACCTAACACGCCTTGCTCCTGAGCCCATCCAGAGGTGGCTTGAATCTGCTTATCCCCAGACATTAATGCTCATCTGGGCCCAGGCAAGAGTCCCAGAAGCCAGATGCTCCCAGGGGGAAGAAGTCAGAAGAGAAGTTCCTGCAAATCCACATGGACAGAACAAGGAGTAATGGGCTCAAGGTGCAGTGGGGGAGGTTTAGGTCGGATATTAGGAAACACTATTTCCCTAGGAGGGTGGTGAAGCACTGGAATGGGTTCTCTAGGGAGGTGGTGGAATCTCCTTCCTTAGAGGTTTTTAAGGTCCGGCTTGACAAAGCCCTGGCTGGGATGATTTAGTTGGGCTGGTTCTGCTTTGAGCAGGGGGTTGGACTAGAACGTCCTGAGGTCCCTTCCCACCCTGAGGTTCTAGGATTCTATGATTGATAAATAAATAAATAAACCTTTATGTGTTGGGCCTCTCCTCCCCATGAATCTGCCCCTCCCCCCGTCCCCCGCACACCTCCAATTGCCCAATATGTTAAGCCAGCTCTGTCAATAGGAGTTAGACACCTCAAGGATCCATGCCAGGGGTCTTCACTGAGCAGTCACTGGCAGTACCAGGAGTCAAATCCAGATCTTCTGGGTTCTGCCCATGCCTTCCTCTCTTTTGCACCTCCTTATAGTGGGAAGGTTTTCCCTTTTAGGATGAATTGTTCTGGCCCTAGGCAGTGCCTGCGAGTCTGCTGCTTTCTCGTTTTTGAAAGACTGAGCAAAAACAGCTCAGTCAATTTCAGGAACAAAGAAGGTGGGAAAATACTTTTTTTCACAGCATTGAAAAAATAAAAAAAAAAGTTATTTCTTTTTTAACAACTCTGATGCCTCCATGGTTTGGTGCAGAAAGACGCATGTTGGCAGTACTGTGACGGTGCTGTTCCTGGTGGGACCCAACTGAGAGCGCCAAATCAGGACAAATTGCTTCAAACAGGGCAACTATAGCCCTAGGCTGGGGTTTCTCCCCCTCTAAGGCACCAAACCAGCCAAACAGAAAAGACTTGGATTTCGCCCCACTGGCTAGTCACAAGTCACACAAGCAATTCCCTTAGACACTCCAGCTTCCCAGTATCACCACCAGCAGCCACACGTTCTGGGGACAAATGGTTATGAAAACCAATGCCCCAGTAAAAGAAAAAAGTTCTCCCCTATCCCAAAGGATCGGGCCCCAGTCCCAAGTCAATATACAAATCAGACCTTACCCAAAAATCACGCTGTTGCCAATCCTTTAGAATCTAAAATCTAAAGATTTATTCATAAAAGGAAAAAGATCTAGGTGAGAGTTAGAAATGGTTAAAAGAAATCAATGACATGCAGTGATGGCAAAGTTCTTGGTTCAGGCTTGAAGCAGTGATAGAATAAACTGCAGGTTCAAATCAAGTCTCTGGAGTACAAACATCCCCAGCTGGGATGGGATGGGTCATCAGTCCTTCTGTTTGCAGCAAAATCCTTCCAGAGGTATGAAGCAAGAATGAAGATGACTGAAGACCAGAAGGAGATCAGACATCAGCCTTTTATAGTCTTTCAGGTTCAGAAATTCTCTTTGTCCTTTGTTATGGAAACTTACAGCAAAATGGAGTTTGGAGTCCCATGGGCAAATCCCTGCCCCCTTGCTAAGACACAGGATGTGTCTGCCTTCCCTGAAATGGTCCATTGTGTAGCTGATGGTTCTTAATGGGCCATCAAGCAGGCTGAGGAGAGACAAAACCAAGTTGTCTGGAATGTTACACAGCACCATAACATAAGTTTGAGTAGAACCAAAATTCGTAACTTCACATTCACAATGATACACGCATACCGACAGCATAATCATAATCCGCAAACCATGACCGGCTCTTAGACACCTTATATGACCCCCTTTACACAGGATTTGGGGCCACCACAGCATTGGTTCTCAAACTGGGGGTCGCGACCCGCTTATGTGGGGGTCGCGAGCCCCAAGCCCCGGGGCAGGCTGCCAGATCCTGCCCCGACCCCCCTGGTCGGCTGACGGCTCCAGCCTTAGTCCCCGCGGTGGGCTGTGGACTCCAGCCCCAATCCTCGCGGCAGGTGACCCGGCCCCTGCAGCGGGCTGCCAGCTCCAGCCCCGATCCCGGGGGCGGAGTGGCGAGCCCCAAGCAGAGCGGTGGGGCTGCAATCCCCAACCCCGGGGCGGAGCAGTGGAGTGGCAAGCCCGGAGCCCCATCCCGGGGCAGAGTGGCGGGGCGGCGAGCCCTGACCCCGGGAAGGAGTGGCGATCCCGCAGCGCCGGGGCAGCGGTGCTGCGAGCCCTCACACTGGGGCGGGTGGGCTGTGAGCCCCGACCCCGGGTGCAGCCCTGAGCTGGAGCTGCAGGGTTGCAAGACTGGAGCGGTGGAGCTGCGAGCCCCAAGCTCCGACCCTAGCACGGCGGAGTGGGGCTGCAAGCTGCGACCCCAGGGCGGAGCTGCGAGGCTGCGATCCGGGAGCCCAACCCCCAGACTCCATTGCCAGCTGGCTGCTGTGAGTCTGAGCCCCAAGATGACTGTAAGCTCTGACCCCAAGCCCTGTGCTGGGCTGAGAGCCCCTGCACCACCCCCAACCCGATCCCTTTACCAAGCTGTGAACCCTGACCCCCTATTGTTTCAGGTCATTAATTACTGATAAGTATTAAAATAAAGATTTACTTAAAAATAACTTTTCTAAAAATATGTTTCACTCTTGATTTAAAAGCAGTGAGAAAATTCATTTTAAGCAATAGGGCTTAAATCTAGTATTTAACAGTGTTAAATATCAACAATGTTTTTAATTTCTAATGCGGGGGGTCAAACTCAGACGCTTGGTGTTCAAAAGGGGTTGCCAATACAAAAAGTTTGAGAACCACTGCACTACAGGATCTTGGTTACAACAATGATCTGTATGATCCCAGATTATATCAGTAACGTGACATCCCCACTCACTTCCCGCCCCCTGACTGTGCCCCTCAGAATCCCCGACCCATCCAACCCCCACCCCGCTCCTTGTCCCCTGATTGCCCCACTCTAACTGCCACCCAGACCCTACCCCCTATCTAATCCCCCCTGATCTTTTTCCCCTGACTGCTCCCTCCTGAGACCCCCCCACCCTAACCACCCCCATGGGACAGCACCCCTATCCGACCCCCTGCTCCCTGTCCCCTGACTGCCCCAACCCCTAGCCACACCTCCATCCCCTGACAGACATGCTGGGACTCCCACGTGTCATCCAACCCCCGTTCCCCATCCCCTGACCACCCCCCGAGACCCCTTGCCCCTTATCCAACCCCCCCTCCGCCTCAGCCCAGGCCCTCTTACCACACTGCCGCTCAGAACAGAGTGTCTGGCATGGAGCTGGACACAGGACCACGCTGATCCGTCAGAGCATGCACCACGTCTGGCCCGGAGCCAGACACACCTTTGTGCACCCCTGGACAGCAGGGGAGAGGCCAGAGCAGACTCAGGAACTGGAGCTCAGGGGCCAGTTAGGAGCCCATCCCTGAACTAGTGAGTGACTTGTACAGGAATGAGCCCTCTCCCGTCCTCTAGCAAATAGTTTCATACCAGGGGATTTCTTTGCTTTATCGTTTTTATTCAGAAAAAATGATCTAGGAAATCCTTTACAGCAATTCAGTTGCAAAAGCATTCATGTTGTAATACAGACATCAGGTTTTGTGTATACTTGGCTCTGTCCCTTGTGCATCTGCAAAACAATTTAGGCTGAGATTGTCAAATGTGGATGTCCAGGTCGGTCCTATTAATTCCCAGTGGGAATTGGGCATCCGGACTCCTTTGAAAATCCCCCCATAGTTGTTAATTACATGATCCCCTACTATTTCCCCCCCAAGATCCCTGACTCATTACTCAGGTTGGGCAGTTTGCAGTAGATGAGGCTGGGAATCTGAGGATCTGGCCCTGATAAGGAACCTAGTTCTATTTGTGATTACTAAGGCGTAAATGCAAATGAACCTGATCTAAATGAGAACACATGAGGACCCTCAGTGAGCAGGCTGGATGGTGTGAAGTGAAAGCAACAAGAATCCACTCAATGAATAATGAGGATAAAAACAAATATTGCACAGCTGCCTCCTTCACTGTGCTCCAGACAACAAACACGGGTGGGAATGTAACATGGGATCATGTCATTAAAGCTGTAGTGCATCATGGGAGCACCAGGGGGCAGAGTGAAGGATACACAGGCAAACTCAATCCAGGCATTTCAGGTCAGATGCTTAGAAATATGTGGGCACTTAATGAGATTTCCATAGAATGTAGAAATGTGGGGCTGGAAGGGACCGCAAGAGTCACCAAGTCCATCCCCCTGCCCTGAGGCCAAACCCAGTAAACCTGGAGCATCCCTGGCAGGTGTTTGTCCAGCCTGCTCTTAAAAGCCTCCCCGTGACAGGGATTCCACAGCCTGGCTTGGAAGCCAGTTCCAGAGCTTAGAAAATTTTCCCTAATATCTACCCTAAATTTCCTTTCCTGCAGATTAACAAACAGAGTAACAGATTAGCGAGACGCTTGCCCCAAGGAGCGAGTATGGCATTTAAATAGCTATTCATGGGGGCAAGCAGTGTTGCCAACTCAGGTATCACAATATTTGGTATTTTTTGCAAAGCCCCAGCTCCTGGGATTGTGTAAAATCCCAGTTTTCATTTAATTAATAAATGATTTTCACTCTAATGGTTGTGGAGCAAAGAGAAAATGTGACCTGGGTTTGTCCACGAGGCTCCAAAGGCAGAAGTCAAAGAAAAAGAGCCGCACAGTTATTACTTTTCAAATTGCAGGATTTTCTCTGTTGACTGCTTTGGGTTGGTGATTCTGGGGTAAGAGTCACCTCTTGGGGAAGGCTGTGTAACCCAGAAACAGACCGTGTATTTGAGGCACCTTTGCCAGGTGTACTAAAGTGCTTTTTGAAGGCAACTGCTACAGAGCTAAGTGGCAGCCCTTGGTTAGGATGCCAGCCAGTCACTAAAGGGGACATGGGATTACATCCTGCTTGGGGCCACAAGTGTAATGAGCTTAAAGGTCTCATTCAAGTGGCTGGTAGCTCATGTCAAAGGGCCCACTGTGTGCTGGGGTATAAGTGATAGTGTGCTCTCTGGAAAGTCCCAGAAGTGATGGCAAAGCTCAGGAGTTCTGCTCCCGTTTACCCAGGAAGCAGCTTTCACGGCTCACTGAGATTCCCAGCTCCCACTGGCTCTGTCCATGGGGCAGGCGTTGGCTGGTCCTGTTCACAGCAGATTCCTTCTCAGTCAGGAGACCAGCCGCAGTTTTGCTGGAGCTGGGAGTGCAGTGAGGGCAGCGCTGGCTGATTTATTGGTGATTCACCCCAGACACTCCCCATCCCTCTGACGTGGTTCCAGCGGCATCGCTCTTGGTGATGGAGGAGTCTGACCATGGAGCAGCGTGGGATGAATGGCTAAAGAGGAGCGGTGGCTCAGGGGAGAGATGATTATTGTCTGCAGAGGAGCAGAGGGATGTTAGAAAGAGTAAAGGGATCAATTATTTGCATTACTCAGTGCAGACAGAACAAGAAGTAATGACCCGATGCTGCAGCAGGGAAAACTTAGCTTCACCACTACGAGAAAAAGCTATAAATCCAGAAGAAGCATAGCAATGGAGCAAGGTGCAAAGGGGAAGCTGATGGAGAGAATCACAGCGAAGAGAGAGAGAGACCCATCCACTAGGGTTGTTCCCAGGTGTTGAGATCAGTCCTCTGGGCTGCAGGGGGAGTGATGAGGGGCTGCCCCAGGGGGCCCATCCAGTCTTCATTCTTCTCTAGGAGCAATGGCTGAAAAGGGGTATGGAAAAATGCAGCTGAACAGCAGAATAACTTTGAGAGCTATTGGGCTGTGGAATAATCTCTGCCGGGGAAGGGATGGGAGCTCCATTGCTTAAATCATTTCATACTTGTTTGAGCAAAATGCCGAAGAATATATAACCCCATATGGGACACCCTGGGTGAACTTTGCCCCTGTGCATCACTTAGGGCCAGTCTTGCATTTCACCTTGATAAGAATGGATTAGAGACTCTTGTAAATCTTTTTGATCCTTTATTTCCCTCTCCTGAAGGGAGGATGTGTTGTCTACTGGCTAGAGCAGGGAACTGGGGATCAGGACTCCTTGGTTCTATTATTATGATTCATTATTATTTTATGTAATGTGTATATGTACTTGTACTGTGGTACGCCAGAGGCTGTAGTGAGGGTCTCTGCGCTGGGAGCTGTACATGCACAGAGATAGACAGTCCTCCCTACAACATGTGTATAATCTACCATTATCTACTATTCTCAGCCTCACTACTGACTCACTGTGTAACCTTGGGCAAGTCCTTTAACCTCTCTGGCTGTGTCTACACTAGACTTGTCTGCCCAACACTTGCCATCAGTGCTACCAGTGCTTTGGTACAGGCAGTGATAACATGATAGCAGTGGAAAAGAAGGTCTTTGGACTTCTGTAATAGACCTGGTGATGACAGTAAATCCTTACTGAGTGTGAGGGACCCTTGCTCTGTGCCTTGGGAGAAGGTGGAGACTAGGACTCCTGCGCGAACAAAGGACCATGAAGAGTGATACCGAGTCTGTCTACATTATTGAATGGGTCTGTCTATCTCCCCACCCGTGCTCAGATATCTGTCTGTCAGTCTAAGCTAGGATGACCAGATGGCCCCATTTTATAGGGACAGTCCTGATTTTGGGGCCTTTTTCTTATATAGGCTCCTATTATCCCTCACCCCCTGTCCCAATCTTTCACTGTTGCTGTCTGGTCACCCTCCTCTAAGCTCCAATCCACAAAATGAGACTCAGCAAAGAGCCTGCATTTCCTCTTTCTCTCAGGTCTCTTCCCTCTCCTCGTCTCTGGAGTCAGCTCCACATCTGGCAGCCGTTCCTCATTGCTCATCCTGTTTCATCTTGTTCCTTGTGTCCTGAAACGACCGGTTGCTTTTTGTCCACGCAGCCCATGAGTGGCTGCCATCGCCAGTCTGGGGGAAGCCCCAGCAAGCCATCAGCTCAGCCCGCCCCATCCCAGGAGAGTCATCGCTGTCTCTATTGGCTAACAACAAACATCCCCCTGCTCCCTAATTGATGGAACAGGTCCAGAGTGCCTGGAAGTGAACTGGAAAGTTTACTTAATAAAGGCATGTTCCCCTCCCTGGGATTAATTAATCCTGAGTTAGTCATAAGGTAATTCATCAGCGCAAATGAGAATGTGATGAAATGTAATTACGGCCACAGCGTCTGGCAAAGTAAAAGCTTTTATCAAACTGCTCCTTGCCAGAGCGATTGGCTGGGATGCCGCAGAAGGATGAGCCAGCCTGTTACGTGCCAGCAGGACTCGAATCCCACAGCAGCACCAGCCCCGTCTGAAAATCAGCACCCAGCGCATCAGGACCACGTCCAGCCAGCGAGTGCCAGCTGGATGCAGGGGAAGAACCTGCCCTGCTGCAGGTCGCAAGTGCCTGCCTCATGTACGCAGGGCACCACGCTGGCCCTGCGAGCTCAGAATTGGGCTCTGAACGCTGCAGTGGCAGCTGGTGAGTGAAATTCAGGCCTGTGTGGAGGGCTCTGCACCACCTGGGACTTCACCGTGCTTGGGCTGGGGCTGGCTCTCTGCCTGGGGTTGAAATTCACCTTCTGGCAGTGACCACAGGAGGGGAAAGAAGAAATTATTAGGTATTCGCATCACTGTAACAGCCAGGAGCCCCAGCCCTGAACCAGGACTCCTTTTCAGGTGCTGTACAGACAGTCTCTGCCCCAAAGAGCTTGCAGTCTGATTGCATGGCACAGAGGAGCTGTCCCCAGATGGGCTCCTTCATAACCAAGGCAGAGAGGAATTCAGAGGCACTGGAAGAGGAGGAAAGAGTGACAGTGGCTAAGACTGCTCAAGGCACCCAGAGCTGCAGAGGAATCCTAGAATCTCAGGGTTGGAAGGGACCTCAGGAGGTTCTAGTCCAACCCCCTGCTCAAAGCAGGACCAACCCCAATTAAATCATCCCAGCCAGGGCTTTGTCAAGCCGGACCTTAAAAACCTCTAAGGAAGGAGATTCCACCACCTCCCTCGGGAACCCATTCCAGTGCTTCACCACCCTCCTAGGAAAATGTTTTTCCTCATAGCCAACCTAAACCTCCCCACTGCAACTGGAGACCATTACTCAGGAGGAGGCTCTCGCACCAGGAGTGGTGAGAGGCTGCGATGGGATGGTAGCCACCAGCTCATTTCCCAAGCCATCAAATAGCCACAAATTTTTATTGTGACAACTCATGGCAGCTTCGAACCAGCATCCTGTCTCCTGTCACCAAAGTCAGCTTGCCCTTCCCCTGTGATCCCTAGGATTGTCTTGGGGACTAACCCCGCTCGTATGCCAGGTGGCGTGCTAAGGGTCACCGTTCAGATACTGGAAATGGTCCCACAGGCCTTTAGCACCCCCGGATTCCCCAGGAGCACCCCTACATAGGACTCTGCAATGCGGTGTCTGCCGCAAGTGGTGAAAGGGTTAATGTGGCCCTGTGAGGCCAATGAACACACCTGGTTGCTCCTGGAGGAGGGCCAGGCCTCATTAAAGATGAGGCCCAAGGAGGGAGAGCTGGGTAACTTCTGTAAAGGGAGGAGGCCCAGACTAGACGGGGCTGCCAGGGAGAGGGAAAAATGCTGCCGTCCCGCTCTGAGCATAGGGAGTGGGACCCAGCTACGCAGAAGCAGCCAGGGTGCAGCATGCTCTGGCGGAGAGTCCAGACAGAACAGCAGGATCTGGAGCACCAGGGAAGAAACCAGGGAGGTGTTTTACTGGAGAAGGCGTCTGGAGATGGGCCATGATAGGAGAGGGCAGCAGGGGTGAAGGAGACTCCTGACTTGGGCTGGAGAGAGGCCAACCCACAAACAGCAGCCTTGGGGGTGGACAGGAGTGGGGGAGCAGAGAGAAGACTCCAGGGAGGCAGCGCCCTGCAGAGGACCGGAGAGCTGGGCAGGCCCCAGACTGATTTCATTTCGATCCAGGGGAGGAGACAGAAGTAGCTTCCCTTGTGGTTTGTGTTTCGCTTTGAGTTTGGCTGAGGGCCCAGGGAGGAGCTGTAGGGTCCTGCTCTGAAGGCAGAGGAGACCTGGTGCACAGATGCCAACTTTTGCTGGTGCCCCTGCCCGGCCCGACTCCACCCCTGCGCCCAAACTCCGCCCCTCCCTGTCTCTATTGGATCCCTCCCCAAATCCCCGCCCCAGCCCTGCCTCCTTCTCGTAGTGCACTGCATTTCCCCTCCACCTCCTCTGTCCCAGGCTTGCCGCGCGAAACAGCTGTTTTGCGGCGCAGGTGTGGGAGGGAGGGGGGAGAAGCAGGACCCAGCAGCGTGCTCAGGGGAGGAGGCAGAGTGGAGGTGAGCTGGGGCAGGGCGGGGAGCTGCCGGTGGGTGCTCTGCACCCACCAATTTTTCCTCATGGGTGCGCCAGCCTTGGAGCATCCACGGAGGCGGTGCCTATGCCCTGGAGGACAGGAAGTGACGCGTTGTCTTAGTGACCCACAGCGCGAGGGACGCTGTCCATGTGGGCTGTTGATCCCTGGAAGGGGAGAGGCTTAGTGACCTGGTCAGAGGCTGAGTCATTGAAGCGACGACCACAGGACCAGTGCGACCGTTGGTGGAGGGCGGTACAGGGGAACCTGCTCCGCCCTGCCCAGCCATGGGTCAACTCTCCTGCAGGCTCCCAGGCAGGGGAGGATGCAGGCCCGGCTTCAGGGAAAATGGCACCCTGGGTGAATTTTTTGTGCCCTGGCTCCTGTTGCCTCCCGCTCCATCCCCCCGGCCTCTACTGCCTTCCAGGCATGTGCCCACGATCGCCCCGGTCCCCACTACCTCCCCCGATTTCTCCAGCCTCTGCTGCCTCCCCAGGCTTCTCATCTTCCCGTCTGGCCCCTACTCCCTCCCAGGGCCCTGCTTCCTCCCCCTCCCTCCTCCTCCCCCCACCCCCGACATTTCCCTGAGCTCCTTTTCACAGCCTCACGTGTGCTCAGTGCAAAACCTTGCTCATTAGAGTCACACAGTTTGGACGCTGGCTGAAGCCCTGAGGAGGCAGGTGCAAGGAAGACGGCCTTCTCCCTCTGGGCTCCTCCAGGCTAGTAGCTAGCGGTCCCCTTTCAGTCCATCCCTGGGAGGCCTGGCTCAGTGTTGACACCACACTCCCCGTCGATATCCGGCCCGGGC
Organism: Dermatemys mawii; assembly: GCA_007922305.1. Lineage (NCBI taxonomy): Eukaryota > Metazoa > Chordata > Testudines > Dermatemydidae > Dermatemys > Dermatemys mawii. The sequence continues at coordinate 18,535,749 of ML677380.1, forward strand.
TGGGGAATCGAATGATCCACCCAGCGGACCAAATTGGGTGATGAATCCTGGTCAGGCGCTACTCGGGGTGTAAGACGCATTGGGAAAATCTGTCTGTCACTGTCTCACTGGCAGGGGGGTCCTGCTAAGCACCCCATGAGCAGACACGGCCTCAGGGCTGCAATGTGGGTGTTTGGCCACATGCAGTCGCCCGGGCAGACAAGATGAAAATGACTGTGAAAGGGGGTGTGTCCGGGGAAGGGGCTAGTGTGTATGCGTGAGCACGTATATGCATGTAAAAGGGGTGTGTGTCAGGGTGTGTGTGTAAGCATCCATACATCTGTAAAGAGGGTGTGAGAGAGTGCACATGTGTACGTGTGGAAAAGAGGTGGTGTGTATTGGGGTGTGTATGTATGAAAACATACATAAGTCTGAAGAGATGTGTGTGAGAGTGTGCTTGTGTACGTGTGTAAAAGAGGTGGTGTGTGTCTGTGTGTGTGTAAGCATACATAGAATTGGGAAGGGTGTGTGTGTGTGAGAGAGCGTGCATGTGCACATGTGTAAAAGGGGGGGTGCTGGTGTGTGTTGAGAGCATGCGTACATGTGTAAAGGGGAATGATGGGAGCTTGCATGGGTGTGTAAAAGGGGTGTGTATATGAAGCATGTGTATGTGCATAAATGTGTGGGGAGCATGCATATGTGTGTAAAGGGTGTATGTGTTGGGGTGTGTACAGGGAGCATGTGTATGTGTGTAAAAGGGGTGTGTGTTGGGGGGGTGGAGCATGCATACATGTGTAAAAGGAGTGTGTGTCTTGGTATGTGTGTGGGGAGGCTGCATAGGTGTGTGTGATGGGGTATGTGCATGGAGCATGTGTAAGTGTGTGTTGGGGGATATGTGAGGAGCATGCATAGGTGTGCAAAAGGTGTGTGTGTTTTGGGGTGTGTGGGGAGCATGTGTACATGTGTAAAAGGGATGTGTGTGTTGGGGTGGGGAGAGGAGGATCATGCATACTTGTGCGAGGGGGAGTGTGGGAAGAGCGTGAGCCTGGAGATGCCAGCGTGGGGAAGGGGTATGCATCTGCATTCTGAGAACTTGGGCCCAGACCATGCCCCAGAGCCAGGAAACCCAGGCTTCTCCTTCCCCACGTGAGGGCCCAGGTCATTCCCAGCTCTCCCTTGCAGGACACTCCCTGGAAGCCTCCCTATCAATCCCAGGGGATCTTACCGCAGATACAAACTGCATCCCCGGGGGTAGGGAGGGCAGGACAGGCTGGGACGGGCCTGCCCGTTCTGAAGGGCACAGAGCCAGTTTCTTCATTTCAGTCAGGGATGGTTGATTGCTTGTTAGGGTTGCAGCCTCACCCAACTTTAAAGACACCTCTGGGCTGTGTCCCATTAGGAACGTCTGGCTGTGTCCTGGTCACATGGCTGGGAATTCATCTCAGTGAACACTGGAAATACAGTGTGGTGTTAAGAACCTAGCTGGATGGATAGAGACAGGTGTATGGGGATAGATGGCTCGACTGCTCTGAGGCCAGAATAGGGAAAGAACAAGTTACAGAACATTGAAGTAAGTTAGAGGTTCAAGTGGTCCAGACCTGATGAAATTCATCTGCTACAGTACTTACGAAACTAGCTAAAGCCATCTCTGTGATATTGGTGATTATCTCTGGGAATTCATGGAGGATGGAGGAGGTCCCAGAGGAACAGAGAAGGCAAACATAGCCCGTCTTCAAAAAGCAGGCGAAGAAGGACCTGTGGAACTATAGAGCCATCAGCCTAACTCTGATACTCAGAAAGATACTGGAACAAATGATTAAACAATCTGTTTGTACAAACCTGGAGAATAGGAAGGTGATAATGAACGGCCAACATGGATTTGTCAAAAACAAATCATGCCAAACCAACCAAATTTCCTTCTTTGACAGGGTCACTGAACTAACTAATGGCTGGCTCACTACAAAAGAACTTTTCCTTCTCTTGGTGTTGACACTCCTCATCAATTATTGGGAGTGGACCACATCCACTCTGATTGAATTGACCTTCAACATTGCTTCTCCACTTGTCAGGTAACTCCCTTCTCTTCATATGCCAATATTTATTTATGCCTCTATATGTTATTTTCACTCCATGCATCTGAAGAAGTGACTTTTTTTACCCACAAAAGCTTATGCCCAAATAAATCTGTTAGTTTTTAAGGTGCCACCAAACTCCTCGTTGTTTTTGTGGATACAGACTAACATGGCTACTCCTCTGATACTTACTATAAGATGGAGGCACAACTGGTGGAGAGATTGGACTCAAAGAGTAGTTAGCAATGGTCCACTGTCAAACTGAAAGAACATGCCTGGTGGGTATCACAGGGTCAGTCCTGGGTATGCTACTAGTCAATATTTCCATTAATGACTTGGATTGTTGCATGTCAGACATGGGAGGTAATTGTCCTGATCTTGGCAGAGATGAGGCTGCAGCTGCAGTACTGTGTCCAGTTCTAGGTGCCACACTTAAAGAAAGAGGTGAATAAACTGAAGAGAGTCCAGAGGAGAGCAACCAAAGTGATAAGAAGGTTTGTCATGTTTTTCAGTGAGGAAAGGTTGAACGAATTGGGCATGTTCCACTGAGAGAAGAGAAAGCTGAGGGGGCCATTATAACAGTCTTCTAATATGGTACATGCTGTTACAAAGAGGACAGTGGTCAATTGTTCTCCACGTCCACCAAAGGTGGGAAAAGAATTAATTGGCTTAATCTTCAGCAAAGGAGATTTAGGTTAAATATTCGGAAACCTTTCCAACTGTAGGGATAGAATAAGCTCTGGAACAGTTACCTAGGCAGGCTATGGAATCTCCATCACTGGAGGGTTTTAAGAGCAGATTAGACAAACTCCTGTCAGGGATGGTCTGGCTTTACTTGGTCCTGCTCCGTGCAAGGGGCTGGACTTGCTGACCTCTTGACGTCCCTTCCAGCCCCACATTTCTGTGATTCCGTAGATTGATATAGATGGAGGTTCAGCTTGGACAGCCCAGTGAGCTCCTGCTCGCAGGGATCCATTGAATTGTGGCCGAGTAGGAATTCAAGCTTTTCTCACAAGTTATGAAAAGGCAGCCTCCATGTGCCCATCAGCAGCCATTCTCTTGACCTCCCCTCTGCCAGGCTATGAGCATGGGCTGCTGCCTGCCTCTATTCCCAGTCCATCCCTTTCCCATCTGTTCCTGCTCACACCTCTCATGGCTTTTGGCTGTGAAGTAGCCTCTGCAGAGGTGGCTGGTTATGCCAGCAGTGGATCATGCAGCAGGGGTGATTTGGAAGGGGCAGCTCTTTAAGCCAATCTCTGATGTTGGCTGTGTGGGCTCTGAGGTCAGTGACAATTGCCAAGACAGTCTGAGGAATCAGGCGCAGTACCAGAGGGAAGGGGAAAGCGTGGTCTGGAGGTTGGGGTGCCAGGCAGGGACTTTGGAGAGGTGGGTTTAATCCCTGATCTGTCTCGGATGGGTGCTTGGTGTCTTGGTGCTTTTGAAAATCCCACTAGCTGCCTGTCTACATACCTTTCAGAACCTGGCCTCTGCCTCAGTTTCTCCCCATGGCAAATGGAGATACTAACAATGGCTGGTGGTGAGGATAAATACATTCCAGATTGGGAGGTGCTCAGGTACTTCCATAACGGGGCCCAGATAAGCACCATTGATGGCCCGGCCTCAGCAAACCTTTCACAACCAATAATTCATTTGCTGAATTTTGCCTTTTTCCTGATCACAAACTGCAAATAGATCTCAAGTTATATTTATTCATTAGTTGCAGTGAATGGCAAATCTCCTCAGGGCAAATACCCGCTCGGTGCAGAGAGCCACCCCCAGGCATATGCACGTGTTGCTTCTGCACAAGGTGACTGTCACCCTTTGAGAGGACTCCTTGGTCTGCGGCTTATTCGTGAACCATTTGCCGTGAAGCTAGCTAACACAACTTGCTGTTCAGGCTGTGTTAGCTAGCATTGGTTTCTTCATTGGAATTAATGACTTGGCATCGCATGGAAGTCCACAAATTATAAAAGAGTTCAGGGACCTTGAAAGGAGGCTGAAGAAGAAGAAACTCCAAGTGATCGTCTCAGAGATTCTTCCGTTCAGTCCCATGAGCGAGAGGCAGAAAATAGGGAAGGTGCACGACTCGTGAAGCTGGAGGTTCTAGTTTTGTGGAGTGCTGCATCATATTCCAGAGTGGGGAGACAGCTGTACAGATGGGGGTGCGGGGTTAATGTTGATTGTAGAATGTGGCCTTGGTGAGACAGACACTGGAATACTGTGCCCAGTTCAGTTCATGTTTTAAAAGGGATGTTGAAAAATTGAAAAAGATGCAGAAAACAGCCATAAAAATTTAGCGCTGAAGAAAATGCTTTACAGTGAGAGACTTAAAGAACTTAATCTACACAGTTGATCAAAAAGAAGACTGAGAGATCACTTGACTACTGTGTAAAGTACCTTCATAGGATATCAGTTGAAGAGGTTTTGCAACAAATTGATAAATTAAACAGTAATAAGTCACCAGCTGGTATTCGTCCAAGAGTTCTGAAGGACTATAAAATTGCAGAACTACTAACTGTGGTATGGAACCTCTCTCTTAAATCAGCCTCTGCACCAGATGACTGGAGGGTAGCTATGTAACGCCAGTTTTTCAAAAAAGACTCCAGAGGGGATCCTGGTAATTACAGGGGGGCGGGGAGGGAGGGTAAGTGTCACAGGGTCTGCACAGGTTTCTTCCTTTCTCCCCTGTGCCCTGTGGTCTGCCTGAGAAAATAAAAGTTCTCACACCTTCCTTTGGTGTTTCACCCTAGTGCTTTTATTCACAGTGCTGCAAAAAGGTTCCCTTTAGCCCTGACCTGTTATCCCCAGTGACCCTGGAGGCTCCCTGCCCTTAGTGAGGAGACAGAGCTGTAGCCTCCTATCTCCTGCCTGGCTCGCCTCCAGACTGAGTTTTACTCAGGGCTTTTCTAGCCCTCTCAGTCATCAGCCCCAGCTGTGGCAGCTAAGCTCAGCGTGTGGCCGTGAGCCAGCCCTCATTAGGCCCACAGCTGGGCTCTTTACTGACTGTAGCCAGTGCAGCTGAGCTCTGTGCCAGCAGGCAGCGCTCGGGGAGCAGTGGTAGGGCACTCAGAGGGTTTTACCCCGGCCCTGCCACAGTAAGTCTGACTTCAGTGCTATAGGAGAGAACAGAATTATCAGACACATACATGAACACGACATGTTGGGAAGGAGAACACGACTCGGATCATTAATCTCTCCTCCAACAGATACTGTCTGGCAAGGCTCCATTATTGGCTAACTGCTCGGGTCAAAGGGCAACATTATTATTGTGTAACAATCTCATGCTCATTTGGAGCTGACTCACGATTGCTGAAAGCTTGGGGCTGGCCAGACTGCTCGGGAGTAGCTCCAGGTCACACAGCAAGTCAGTGTCCAAGCTAGGAGTAGGAGGCAGGATCTTGGGTAAGTTTTGAAAAGTGATTTCGGAAACTACGTTCCAAGTTTATAAATGACAGACACTCAACACTGACTGTAGCCATAATAGCCTAATTATCATTGGAAGTCCTCACTGACTACACTACATCTACACTCCAAACTTTGGTCGACACAAGTTACATCAGCGCACACCAAAGCTGTATATGTCTTGGGTGTACATGTGGCTGCTTGTACTGGTGCTGCATGTGCTCACCGGGACAGCTTGGTATGAAGTGCCATGCCCCACTGGTAGGTATCCCAGTGAGCCACGTGCTGCCATCTGGAACAATGCCTTGTGGGACATTTTTTCAGTGGTTCAGGGGATAGTAATGAGTCACCCCAGGATCTCTGGAAATTAGGGGTCAAGTTCCCAGTATACAACTTTCTCCATCCACTAATGCCATTCATATCCCATAACTTTTGTGCCTCTTTTTAAAGAATCCCACAAACCCACAGAATGCTTTTCAGCATCCACCATCTCTGACACAGACATGGAGCCTACAGAGCTCTGCGCTAGTCTCACAAACATACAGGATGCACAATTCTCCTTGATTTTCAGACCCTCAAGAAGTACCGAACCAACCTGGGATGTGAGGGTTTCTTCAAGGACCGATTGCTGTGAGACACAGCGAAAAAACAGTGTACGGTTGTTGGTGGTATTCCCAGAGCAGCTGCAGATGATGGTACAGTAATTCTGGGCTTGCCAGATGGGCACTGATTTATGGGATTACATTGTAATATAGGTTTGGGGTTGGGTGACCAGATGTCGCAATTTTATAGGGACAGTCTTAATATTTGGGGCTTTTTCTATATAGATGCCTATTACCTCCCGCCCCCTCTCGATTTTTCACACTTGCTATCTGGTCACCCTAGTTTGGGGTGTTGCAGTCCATATGTTTATGGAAATATGCTTATGAGTGTGAGTATAATGTAGCTGGAATATGCTTTACGCAAAAGGTCTCTTGTAAGATATCATTACAAAGTTTAAAATCTACTGAGTGTGTTCATCCTATTTGTATGAATGTATCATTCTTGTGTCTGAAGCTAGAAATGCGAAGTGTTACTCTGAAGTCCTATTGTAACTATGCAAAATGTGGGCCATTAACGGTGACTTGGAATTTTGATGGCTGCCATTAACTAGGACAGTCGGTTGTAAGTGTTTACTTGTAAGCCTTCCTGTAATGAAGTCTCACAAGACACGTGAACATGTCACATGATACTGGAATCTATCTTAAACCTGGTGCTTTTCCATTTAGAAGGAAGGGTGGGAACCCAGAGAGAGACCCAGAGAGATTCCCGCCTTGTGCCAAAGCTGTAAAAGGGAATGGAACAGAACAAAGGGGGCTGCAGTCATGAGAAAACCCCTAGTTATCACCTGAGCTGGAACTAACAAGGACTGAACCAGGGGAAAGGATTGGGCCAAGTCTAGGAAAGAGTTTAGTCTGTGAAAGAAGCTTATTGGAACATCTCTGAGGGTGAAATTTACCTGTACTCAGTTTCTTAAATGTATTAGACTTAGACTTGCGTGGTTTGTTTTATTTTGCTTGGTAACTGACTTTGTTCTGTCTGTTATTACTTGAAACCACTTAAATCCTACTTTTTATACTTAATAAAATAACTTTAGTTTATTAATTAACCCAGAGTAAGTGATTAATACCTGGGTGAGCAAATGGCTGTGCATCTCTCTATCAGTGTTATAGAGGACAGACAATTTATGCATTTACCCTGTATAAGCTTTATACACAGTAAAATGGATTTACTTGGGGTTTGGATCCCATTGGGAACTGGGTGTCTGGAAATAAGTGACTGGCTGAGCAGTTTTTGGTTAAAGTCTGCAGTTTTGGGGGCGTTGGCCACACCTGGGTCTGGGTTGCAGCAGACTGGCGTGTCTGGCCCAACAAGGAAGGATTCTGGAGTCCGAAGCTGGCTTGGAAAACAGACTCAGAGGTAATTCCAGCACATCAGGTGACAGTCCGAAGAGCGTCTCTGTGACCGGATCCATCACAAGGGTGATGAGCAGCAGCTGCAGAACTTTCAGATGCAGAAGGCCACACTCCTGGATCAGTCCGCCCTGCTCGTCCCAGCCCTCCAACTCAGGGATACCAGAATGAGAGCTGCATTGACAGCAGAGAAGGATGTGGAGAGTGCACTGTGGAGGCTTGCAATACCTGATTAGCACTGATCAATGGGAAATAATTTTGGAGTTGGAAAATCCACAGTGGGGGTCATTGTCATGCAAGCGTTCAGGGCCATGAATCATCTCCTGCCATGCAGAACTGTGACTCTCGACCATGAGCAGGATCTAGTGGAGAGATATGCAGCAATGGGGTTCCTTAGCTTCAGTGGGATGATAGACAACACACCTATCCCTATTTTGGCACCAGCCCACATTGCCACAGTACTTCAACTGAAAGGGCTACCCTTCCATGGCTCTGCAAGCATTGGAAGATCACTGGGGACATTGCACCATGTCAGTATGGGCTGGTCAGGCTTCTTCAGAAAGCTGCAAGCTGGGATAGTCTTTCCAACCCAGTGGTTTACCATTAGCGATGTTTAAATGTTTGCCACTGCTTCCAGGAGCCGCTTGAGGAAAGCATCGCTCAGAGCCTGCACCCCTGAGGCTCTCCCCAACCCTCTGCCCTAATCCCCCTCCCACTCTCCAAACCAATCGATCTCAGTCGGGAGCATACTCCTGCACCCCAAACTTCTCATACTCAGCCCCACCCCAGAGCCCGCATCCCAAGCCAGAACCTGTACCCCTTCCCACACCTCTGCCCCAGCCCTGATTCTCCTGACCTCCAAACCCCTCGATCCCAGCCCAGAGCACCCTCCTACGCCCCAAAATCCTCATCCCCAATCCCATCCCAGAGCCTGCACTTCCAGCCAGAGCCCTCGCCCCCTCCCACACCTCAACCCAAATTTTGTGAGCATTTCTGATCCGCCATACAATTTCTATTCCCCGATGTGGCCCTCAAACCAAAAAGTTTGCCCACCCCGCCATAGACTCTCCAGTCTATCTTGCCACCAAGACAAACTGGACTTTGTGATAAAAGATCACTTACACCACATCAAGTTGCTCCCAGTCCCAAAAGACCATTCACTTACCCCAGATGAATTGATACTCTGGATCTCACACCAAAGACAAGGCTGGCAACTAATTCTACAGTAAACTAACTATTAGCTAATAAAAGGAAGTGAGAGTTATTGAGAGGTTAAAGCAGGTAAAATATATGTACAAGTGAGTCACCATCTGTAATTCCAAATGGTGACAGTGATGTAATAAACTGCCAGTTTCCCAAAACTTTTTTCAGGGTAGCCAGGTTGCCTCTGGGGACCTCCGCTTTGCATCTCGTACACTTCCCTGTAAGAGTCCAAACAGCCAAGAGATCCAGGATCTTTCTTTGAATCCATACTTATAGCTTCTTTTCACAGAAAACAAGCTGACAGGGTCGCTACTCATGGGGGCTTTTCCTTTGATGCTGGAGAGGGAGAAATGAATTTTTAGCCAATGACCACTGGCTTTGAAATTACCACTTTTCCATTAAAGTCCTTTACATTCCACAAGGCTTCTTTCTCATTTGACAGGTTATTTAGTTACAGGGTGCATGCAATGGAAATGTTTGCTCCTACATTATAAGGAGGTACACATGAGTGAAAACAATGCAAGTAACATCCCACTAGCTCTTCTTTGAGTGATTGCTTGTGTGCATTCCAGTAGGTGTGTGTGCGCGCCACACGCACGATCACTGGAAGCTTTTTCCCCTAGCGGTACCCATCGGGTCAGCAGGGCAGACCCCTGGAGTGGTGCCTTTATGGCAACCTATATATGACCCCGCTGACCCGCCCCCCGCTCAGTTCCTTTTGACCGCCCCTGACGGTCCTTGGAACAGCTTAGCTTGCTCTCAAGCCTTTCACCCTAGTGGTTTCTCACATCGTTAATGTAGATAGTTCATGTTGTTGTTTGTTAATTAGTTGTAAATACTTGTGAATAGTTGAAAGTTTCCTCTCGGGTGTGGGGGGGTGTTCCCCTGCTTCGTTCTCTCCCCTGGCACCAGAGCATGCCTCGGTCACAGGGGTTTAAAGCGTGCGAGAGGTGTGGGAAGCCTATGCCCACAAGTGATCCACACACAGAGTGTTTAAAGTGCCTTAGAGAGGACCATCAGACTGAGAAGTGCCTTATCTGCAGAGGATTCAAGCCTAGGAGGAAGAAAGAGCGCTATTTCCGTCTAACGTCTTCCTCTTGGAATCCACCCTTCAGCCATATGCAGAGCAGCTGGCCTCTTTGGTGCGTAGTGCACCGGCCTCGGTGCGCGATGCACTGGCACCGAGAAGGGATGTGTCCAGGACCCGCCGGCACTGGTCACCGGCGCACAAAACCAGCACCTCCAGACGGCACCAATCTCAATCGCCGATGCCAGTGAAGAAAAAGAGACTGGACAGAGGCCACTCCCCTGTCAAGAAGTCTCACAGTGACCAAAGCGGGGTGTGTCCTGGGAAGAGGGCAGCATTATCTCTTGTAAATGTTAACAAACTTGTTTGTCTTAGTGATCGGCTGAACAAGAAGTAGGACTGAGTGGACTTATAGGCGCTGAAGTTTTACAATGTTTTGTTTTTGCGTGTAGTTATGTAACAAAAAAAATCTACATAAGTTGCACTTTCACAACAGATTGCACTACAGTACTTGCATGAGGTGAACTGAAAAATACTATTTTGTTTATCATTGTTACAGTGCAAATATTTGTAATAAAAATATACTATTTGATTTCAATTACAACACAGAATACAATATATATGAAAATGAAGAAAAACATCCAAAATATTTAATACATTTCAATTGGTAATCTATTGTTTAACAGAGTGATTAAAACTGCGGTTAATTTTTTAAATTGTGATTCATTTTTTTGAGTTAATCGTGTGAGTTAACTGTGATTAATTGACAGCCTTAGTTTGTGAATGTCTAAATCCAGCATTTTTGTCACTGTTCTATTTGCTTTGTTCCAGCTCCCCTGGAGGGATCCCATTGAATTCTGCAGCTATGCTAGGAAATGTTGGCCAGAGTGAGCTCAAAGTGAGTTAGCAGGACTTGGGTGGCACTTAGCACCAGCAAAACAGAGGGATCTTGCAAGTGTTCAGCGCCACTTCCCCCAACCCTCAAAACAAAAACAAGAAAATGGAGAAATTAAATACAAAAGTGACATTAACACATTGTTAAGGTTGACAGGCACTTAGAGGTATAGCAAACCCTGAACAGATAGATAGAAATCTTAAGGTTTAATATTGCTACCCATCATCGGGTACCTTCCATGTAAAATCAACAGCAATAGTGAAGTCCCTAGAGGACATATGGAGTCTCTGGCATCCCTCCCTTCTCCCATTCCAAACCAAGCACTCAAAAGGCAGGAAATGCCTAAAGCTAAGGTTTCTACCATAACATTAACTCAGCCATGTCACACATTAGCAGTATTTTCAATTACTGTTTTCCTTGTTAAATATAAACTTTAATGCCTTACTGCTTCTTATTTAATCTGTGCCATCAAATTTTCAGGATGTGCAACAGGACTGAGATAAAACCACAAGTCGTGATTTGCAAAACTCCTGCTGCTCAGACTGCAATCAATGGAGACTGGGCACAATTGAAAATCAGGCTAATTTTTCAGTATCCTACCTATGAGCACTTGATTTCTAACCCTTACTATTACATCAACACTAATTTTTGTATTGCATTGTTTGTTGATTGCCCAGAGCCCAGTGCTGTGGGTTTATGCAGCAAATGACCCTATTATGATACACTCAGAAGGGAAGAAATGTAATATTTCTGTGGAAATCACTCTTCTGAATACTGTAGTCTGATTTGTGCAATTAAAGTCTAACCCTTAAGGTTGCATCAGTACATTTTTAAATGATTTTTTTTGCAAATGTAAAATTAAAATCATGGGATTTTAAAAACTGATTGTTGCTCTGGAGATCTACTCATAGTCCACTGCTGAAGGCAGACCATTAAGAATAGAACTTGCAACTTTCCTCAAAAATCAACAAAACCAATACAGATTTCTGCTACTTGAGTCAAAGGAGAAGCTCTGTCAACAAGTATTTTATTTTCCTCACAGGGCTCTGGCCACCAAAATAATGACAAACCCGTGATCAGTTCTGATCCACACATACTGTCACATGCATATAGAACGTGCCTCTTAGAATCAGAGAATATCAGGGTTGGAAGGGACCTCAGGAGGTTCTAGTCCAACCCCCTGCTCAAAGCAAGACCAATCCCAACTAAATTATCCCATCCAGGGCTTTGTCAAGCCTGACCTTAAAAACGTCTAAAGAAGGAGATTCCACCACCTCCCTAGGGAACCCATTCCAGTGCTTCACCACCCTCCTTGTGAAAAAGTTTTTCCTAGTATCCAACCTAAACCTCCCCCACTGCAACTTGAGACCATTACTCCTTGTTCTGTCATCTGATACCACTGAGAACAGTCTAGATCCATCCTCTTTGGAAGCCCCTTTCATGTAGCTGAAATCAGCTATCAAATCCCCCCTCATTCTTCTCTTCTGCAGACTAAATAGTCCCAGTTCCCTCAGCCTCTCCTCATAAGTCATGTGCTCCAGTCCCTAATCATTTTTGTTGCTCGCTGGACTCTCTCCAATTTTTCCACATTCTTCTTGCAGTGTGGGGCCCAAAACTGCACACAGTACTCCAGATGAGGCCTCATCATTGCCGAATAGAGGGGAATGATCATGTCCCTCAATCAGCTGGTAATGCTCCTACCTATTCTCGGCAACACGGGCACACTGTTGACTCATGTCCAGCTTCTCATCCACTGCAACCCCTAGGTCCTTTTCTGCAGAACTGCTGCCAAGCCATTCAGTCCCTGGTCTGTAGCAGTGCATGGGATTCTTCCGTCCTAAGTGTAGGATTCTGCACTTGTCCTTGTTGAACCTCAGCAAATTTATTTTGGCTCAATTCTCTAATTTGTCGAGGTCCCTCTGTATCCTGTCCCTACCCTCCAGAGTATCTACCACTCCTCCCAGTTTAATGTCATCTGCAAACTTGCTGAGGGTGCAGTCCACGCCATCCTCCAGATCATTGATAAAGATATTGAATAAAACTGGCCCCAGGACCAACCCTTGGGGCACTCCACTTGATACCGGCTGCCAACTAGACATGGAGCCATTGATCATGACCCGTTGAGCCCAACGATCCAGCCAGCTTTCCATCCACCTTATGGTCCATTCATCCAGCCCATACTTCTTTAACTTGCTGGCAAGAATACTGTGGGAGACCATATCAAGAGCTTTCTAAAGACAAGGAATAACACATCTACTGCTTTTCCCTTATCCATAGAGCCAGTTATCTTGTCATAGAAGGTAATTAGGTTAGTCAGGCATGACTTGTCCTTGGTGAATCTATGCTGACTGTTCCTGATCATTTTCCTCTCCTCTAAGTGCTTCAGAATTGATTTCTTGAGGACCTGCTCCATGATTTTTCCAGGGACTGAGGTGAAGCTGACTGGCCTGTAGTTCCCCAAATCCTCCTTCTTCCCTTTTTTAAAGATGGGCACTACATTAGCCTTTTTCCAGTCATCCGGGACCTCCCCCGATCATCATGAGTTTTCAAAGATAATGGCCAACGGCTCTGCAATCACATCTGCAAACTCCTTAAATACCCTCAGATGTAGAGTATCCGGCCCCATGGGCTTGTGCTCGTTGAGCTTTTCTAAAGAGTCCTGTCATAACTATAAAGGGAAGAGTAACAACCCTTATATATGCAGTAATATAAAATCCCTCCTGGCCAGAGGTACAGAGTCACTTACCTCTAAGGGGTTAATCAGTTCAATTAACCTAGTTGGCACCTGACCAGAAGGACCAATGGGAAAAGAAGATACTTTCAAATCTGGGGTGGGAAAGTTTTTGTTTTATGCTCTTTGTGTTCTCTCAGAGCCAGAGAGGGGCCAGGGCAGAAAAATCCTTCTCCTACAGCTAATCCTGAAATGAGTCTCTAAGATTACAAAGTGTAGGTAAACAAGGCAAGGCATTAGATTATCCTTTGTTTTAGCCTGTGAATTTCCCCCATGCTAAGAGTGAGTTTTATTCCTATTTTCTGTAACTTTGAAGTTAAGCCTAGAGGAGTTTTAAATCTTTTTATTACCCTGTAAATTTACCTTCCATCCTGAGTTTACAGAGGTGATTCTTTTACTTTTGTTTTAAATAAAACTCTTCTTTTAAGAACCTAATTGATGTTCACTGTCCTAAAAACCAAGGGGTTTGGTCTTTGATCACCTGTACCAATTGGTGAGGATATTATTCTCAAGCCTCCCCAAGAAAGGGAGTGAAGAGGTCTGGGGGAATATTTTGGGGGAATAAGATTCCAAGTGGGCCTGTCCCTGAATCTTTGTCTAAATCACTTGGTGGTGGCAGCAATCCCATTCAGGAAGGATTTGTACCTTGGAGAAATTTTAACATAAGATGGTAGAAATAAGTTTAGGGGGTATTTCATGCGGCTCCCCACATCTGTACCCCAGAGTGAGGAGGTAACCCTGACAAGTCCTGAACCACTTCTTTTTCCACAGAGGGCTGGTCACCTCCTCCCCATGCTGTGCTGCCCACTGCAGTAGTCTGGGAGCTGACTTTGTTTGTGAAGACAGAGGCAAAAAAAGCATTGAATACATTAGCTTTTTCTACATCCTCTGTCACTAGGTTGCCTCCCCCATTCAGTAAGGGGCCCACACTTTCCTTGACTTTCTTCTTGTTGCTAACATAGCTGAAGAAACCCTTCTTGTTACACTTAACATCCCTTGCTAGCTGCAACTCCAAGTGTGATTTGGCCTTCCTGATTTCACTCCTGCATGCCTCAGCATATGGTCATTTGTCCAGTTTTCCACTTCTTGTAAGCTTTCTTTGTGTGTTTAAGATCAACAAGGAAGTGACACTGGAAGCAGGGAGGAGCAGCTTTCTGTCCCAGAGGCCCACCCCTTTGGAGCCAGCGAATGGGGCACATCCTTGAGAAGAGCACCCAGTGCTGACGTCTGTGGAGACGGCCCTGCAAGGGGAACTATCGAGTCCAGTGCCGTTGGACTTCCCGGCCCACGTCACTGAGGAGGTGGAACTGTCATCCACCCTGGACATCTCTGAGACTGCAAGGGACCTTATCACCATGACAGTGCCGAGGTCACCCACCCTTCACTCCAAGCCTCCAGTCCCTCATTGAGTGGCACCACCTTGAGGCAAACCAGTGATGAATCATGGAGTCCCAGCACTGCTCGGAGCCCTGGCACCACTTGCAGTCGCGGCACCAGTCGTACTCCAGGCCTTCAACTCGCGATGCGGCCCCAGCGCCACTCAGCAACCCCACACAGCGCCAGGTCACGGCACCACTCTCCAGCCTCGCAGAGCCGCTACCCAGTGCAGTGCTGCTCACCGGATAAGCTCTGCTCAGCACCGTCCTGGCCACTGCAGTCCCAGTCTTCAGACTTGGAGATGGAATCTAGATACTCTGAGCGGGGTCAGCACCGGTTGGGCTGTGGACACCCTGAGGTGGGGGCAGGGCTGTGGCCTGCACAGTGGCAGGGACCAGCGCAGTGGCCATTTTGGACCCTGTGAGCGTACCACCAGGCCTAGGGCACCCAGTCTAAAGGCTCCCAATCAGCAATCTCATAAAAAACAGATGAACATGGAGTTGAATTAATTTGCAAACTAGATACCATTAAATTAGGCTTGAATGGAGACTGAGACTGGCTGGGTCATTACATACATTGAATCTATTTCCCCATGGTAAGTATCCCCCTCCTGTTACTCACACCTTCTTGCCAGCTCTTTGAAATGAGGCATCCTGATTATCACTACAAAAGTCTTTTTTCTTCTGCTGTTAATAGCTCACCTTAATTGATCAAGTCACTTAAAGTTGGTATGGAAACCTCCACCATTTCATGTTCTTTGTGTATATATATATATTCCTACTGTCTGTTCCACTCTATGTATCTAATGAACCGGGTTCTAGCCCACGAAAGCTTATGCCCAAATACATTGGTTAGTCTCTAAGGTTCCACAAGTACTCTTCGTTCTTTTTGCGGATACGGACTAACACAGCTACTACTCTGAAACCTGCTCTTTGACTGTCTCCATCACAAAAGCACCAACACCGCTGGACTGGGGGCTCAGGGAACTGTTTATGGAATATTTACTGTACAGTGTATGATTGACCCATCAAACTCATTAGCACAAGTTACTATTAAGACCCAAGGCCTGACTTTTAAAGATGTTTAGGTGCCTAAATATCTTTAAAAATCTGGGCCAAAGTTTATATTAGGGTCTCTAAAAATGATTAGACAGTTATATGGATAACAAGAACACCCCGATCTACATTACATGGAATTTAAAAACCCCACTCTTCCACACCCCTTCCTCAAAATGTTAAACAATAAGCCAATGGAAGTCAGGAGAGCACTTTCTCACAGGCAGGTTTTCCACAATTGCTCACCGTGGAGCCTCTGAAGCAGCTGGTCTAGACATAATGGTGACCAGACAGCAAGTGTGAAAAACCGGGAGGAGGGTGGGAGGTAATAGGAGAAAAAGACCCCAAAATTGAGACTCTCCCTATAAAATCGGGACATCTGGTCACCCTATCTAGACAGGATATTGGGCTAGGTTGAGCAGTGGCCCAATCTAATGTGATGAATGGTTTGTTTGTCTACATGGCTTTCACCTCCAGAGCATGGGTGTGAATATAGCCCAGGTCAGTAAGGACCGAAACTCCTCATCATGGGAAATATGGCATTTCAGTGTGGAAGGAACTGGTGGGTCTGAAGATTGGTTTCTAGTGAAGAGTTATTCCTGGCACAAAAACTGTCCCTCTTCAATTTGGAGCACTAGGCAAGTTTCTTGAGTGAATGGGCCATGTCCTTTCCCTCTGGGGTGAGGCATATTAGGGGTGTGTGTGTGTGTGTGTATGTACACACACTGGGGAGTGGGGGTGGAGGTTGTGGGGGGTCAAGCTTCAGAAGGTTTCAGCCTCCATACGTGAGGTAAATGAGCACCTTTCACCAGAAACAAATACCCATGTGGGAAAAAATGTAATCAATGAATACTGGACAGTAGTGAGGCCTGGTGTAAAATTTTGCCCTGGGTCTGCATTTGGCCCAATAAACCTTTGCCCCACAGGAGGCTGAGAATTAGATTCATGATTGTGTTTGCCTGTAATTTGTTTTCTGCATAGCAGAAATCGTGAGTGGTTTCATCTTACAGTAAATGACTTGTAAACTTCTTTCTTGCCTTCTATAGCCTTTTTCCAAAACTCATGACTGTACACCTGTCTGTCATGAAAATTGGTCTCTTTGGTCTGCTGATCTCTAGTCAATGTACTAAGTCTTTGGCCTCCTTCCTCTTCCAGCCATGCTCATTGCAGGGCCATTATACGAATATAAGTCTTGGATCTTCGTTGAACATGTTCATACCAACATAGCCTCACCTCCCTCCACTTGTTCTCAATGGGGAAAACCCTCAGTAGGCCCCTCTTAATAAATATCTATTCTCGTGCCATCTGCATCGGGAATCCGTCGTCATCCACTGGTTCCGCTGGCACCCTGCTCTCCTGATCTTGGCCTAATAGTGAATTTCCCCAGTGAAATCACGGCAAGCATGGAGCCCGCTCAGCTCACCGCTGCTGTTGTGAGCATTGCAAACCCCTCATGCATAATCCTGCAGTATGTGCAGAACCTACAAAAACAGGCGAGCAGGCGATGACAGTGACTTGTGACTTTGTGACTTGCTTTCCCTTGCCCTGAAGTGCAAGAATAGTTGCCCTCACAGTTGAATTACTGTTGGGGATGTTGAAATGCCTATAGTTATTCTTGGGGACCCAGCCTACACCTTAATGCCATGGCTCATGAAGCCATACACAGCCTCCCTGTAGTAAGGAGCAGTTCAGCTATAGGCTAGCGTCAACTTCCGGAGTGGTGCACTGTGGGTAGCTATGCTGGAGTTCCCACAGTCTCCGCTGCCCATTGGAATTCTGGGTTGAGCTCCTAATGCCTGATGGGGCAAAAAATTTGTTGTGGGTGGTTCTGGGTACATGTTGTCAGTCACCCCTCCCTCTGTGAAAGCAACAGCAGACAATCATTTTGCACCCTTTTCCCTGGATTGCCCACGCAGATGCCAGAGCACCACAGCAATGGAGCCCGCTCAGATCATCCCGGCAGTTATGAGCATTGTAAACACCTCGCACATTATCATGTAGTTTGTGCAGAACCAGAACCTGCAAAAGAAGGCGAGGAAGCGACGGCAGCACGGTGACGAGAGTGATGAGGACATGGACACAGACTGCTCTCAAAGCACCAGCCCTGGCAATCTGGACATCCTGGTGACAATGGGGCAGGCTTATGCCATGGAACGCTGATTCTGGACCCCAAGAAACAAGCACAGACTGGTGGGACCGCATAGTGTTGCGGGTCTCGGATGATTTCCAGTGACTCTGAAACTTTCGAATGCGTAAGGCCACTTTCCTGGGACTTTGGGACTTGCTTTCCCCTGCCCTGAAGTGCAAGAATGCCAAGATTAGAGCAGCCCTCACAGTTCAGAAGCGAGTGAAGCTTGCAACGCCAGACAGCTACCGGTCAGTTGGGAATCAATTTGGAGTGGGTAAATCTACTGTGGGGGCTGCTGTGATGCAAGTAGCCAACACAGTTATTGAGCTGCTGCTATCAAGGGTAGTGACTCTGGAAAATGTGCAGTTCACAGTAGATGGCTTTGCTGCAATGGGATTCCCTAAGTGTGGTGGGGCACTAGACGGAACACATATCCCTATCTTGTGACCAGACCACCTTGGTAGCCAATACATAAAAAGCAAGGGGTACTTTTCAATGGTGCTGCAAGCACTGGTAGATCACAAGGGATATTTCACCGACATCAGCCTGGGGTGGCCAGGAAAGATGGATGACACTCGCATCTTCAGGAACTCTGGTCTCTTTGAACAGCTGCAGGAAGGGACTTATTCCCCAGACCAGAAAATTATTGTTGGGGATGTTGAAATGCCTATCGTTATCCTTGGGGACCCAACTTACCCCTTAATGCCATAGCTCATGAAGCCATACCCAGGCACCCTGGATAGTAGTAAGGAGCAATTTTACTATAGGCTGAGCAAGTGCAGAATGGTGGTAGAGTGTGCATTTGGACGTTTAAAAACTCACTGACGCAGTTTACTGACTCGTATAGACCTCGGCGAAAAAAATTTTCCCATTGTTACTGCTGCTTGCTGTGTGCTCCACAATCTCTGTGAGATCAAGGGAGAGACATTTATGGAGGGGTGGGAGGTTGAGGCAAATCGCCTGTCCTCTGATTACGCGCAGCCAGACACCAGGGTGATTAGAAGAGCACAGCAGGATGTGCCGCCCATCAGAGAAGCCTTGAAAACCAGTTTCATGACTGGCCAGGCTACAGTGTGACAGTTCTGTTTGTTTCTCCTTGATGAAGACCCACCCTCTTGGCCCACTCTACTTGACTGTAAGCCAACCCCCCTCTCCCCTTTGATCATTGCTTGCAGAGGCAATAAAATCATTGTTGTTTCAAAATCATGCACTTTTTATTAATTCACACTAATAGGGGGATAACTGCTAAGGTAGCTCGGGAGGGGTAGGGGAGGAGGGAAGTAGTGGGTGGGGTGGTGGATGAGGGGAGGAGGGAAGGACAAGGCCACACTGCATAGAATGGAACATACAGTAGGAAAAAAATATATATATACATACACAGAGAACATGAAACGGTGGAGGTTGCCATACCAGCTTCAAGTGGCTTAATCAATTAAGGTGAGCTATTATCAGCAGGAGAAAAAAAACTTTAGTAGTGATAATCAGGATGGCCCATTTCAAACAGCTGACAAGAAGATGTGAGTAACAGTAGGGGGATACTTACAATGGGGAAATAGATTGCAGTTTGTGTAATGACCCAGCTACTCCCAATCTTTATTCAAGCCTAATTTAATGGTATCCAGTTTGCAAATTAATTTCAGGTCAGCAGTTTCTCATTGAAATCTGTTTTTGAAGTTTTTTGTTGAAGAATTGCCACTTTTAAGTCTGTTACTGAGTGACCAGAAAGACTGAAGTGTTCTCCTACTGGTTTTTGAATATTATGATTCCTGATGTCAGATTTGTGTCCATTTATTCTTTTGCAGAGAGATTGTCCAGTTTGGCCAATGTACATGGCAGAGGGGCATTGCTGGCATATATCACATTGGTAGATGTGCAGGTGACCAGGCCCCTATGATGGTGGCACTTGAATAGATATGTGGACAGAGTTGGCACTGGGCTTTGTTGCAAGGATAGGTTCCTGGGTTAGTGTTTTTGTTGTATGGTTGTTGGTATTTGCTTCAGGTTGAGGGCTGTCTGTAAGCGAGGACTGGTCTGTCTCCCAAGATCTGTGAGAGTGAGGGATCATCCTTCAGGATAGGTTGTAGACTAAATGTTGACATCTCACTATATCCTAATTTATCTATCCACCTATCACCTCTCCTTGTAGTCTGTTAGCTAATGAAATCTTTCTATATTCAGTATTGTGTCTAATCTCTGTTTCTCTCTCTAGCTCAACAAGATCTATCTATCTAATCTATCACATCCCCTGAAGAGTATTTTGTCTTTCACTCTCTCTCTCTGTAGTATCTGACCCAACATGTTTTAATGTGCCTATCACCCAGGTGTGCGGGCACCACCAAAGTTAAATGCTGAGACACTCAGCCTAAGGGACTGCAGGCATCATGATTCACCATCAGTATGTGAAGACCTGGGAGCCAAGGCTCTGATCTAAGGCCTAAATGGCCTGGAGATTAGTAGCAGAGCTTCAGATCCACCCTGCTCCTGTTAATCCCTGAATATGGAGGTCGTGTTCCTCTGTGCAGAAAGGCTGTAGATGGGGACCAGACATCTTGCGAGATACGGGACTTGATTCACTTGGGCCGTTATGTCTGACAGTCACTGCCAGATAGGCTGTTCTGTGGCCTGACAGAAACTGCTTGGCTGCTGCCTGTGTGGTTTGATCTTTGTGCATCACTAGAGGGCTCCAGGGTAGTTGTCTGCTCCCACAATCTCCCCAAGTCATGCTGCTTTCAGCCCGGTTCCCACAGGCAGCTGGCAGGCAGGGAGGAGAATCCCCGAACAAGGGGAGACCAGGAAATAAGGCCCATTGGCCAACACAGTCCAACCTCCTCAGGTTGGCACCTCTGGAATCCAGCCCATTCTTCTTGGCAGTAGCTCTGCCACTGCCCACCTTTCAATAGCAAGACGTCCGAGGACACCACAATTCAGACAGCGGGCCTTCTAGCCAGCCCCTCCGCCTGGCTCTGCCCTGCGAGAGGGAAAACTCACTTCCTAGTTCCAGCAGTGGCTCAGGCAGCTGTCCTCCTCCCTGAGGGGGTACCTGGCCTTGCTGGGAGAGGGGCAGTGGGATGGACCATGGGTCAGTTTCAGACACACCTCAAGGACCATCACACTTTGTGATTAAGTGAAGAGGAGCAGATACAATCTGAGGTGCATCCCCAGGATACCCCCATAGCCACTGGCAGGCAGCGTTAGGAACACCAGAGATACCATCTAGGATTGAAGCAGCTGGTCTCAGACACTGGCCAGCACTGGCTGCCTTCACAGGAAGGTGCTGGGAGCCCAGCAGTGCGTGGCCTGTAGGAGATGGTTCCGCCTGACTCTACCAGATAGATACTGGGTTATGTAACAGACGAAGACGCATGGCCCAGTGATGAGGGCACTAGTTTAGGACCTGGGAGAGGCGGCTTCTTGTGTGACTGCAGGCAAGTCACTTACTCTGCGCCTCAGTTTCCTGTCTGTAGAATGAAGATATAGACTAAGTTCAAAGGGGCAGGTGACCAAAGCTCACAGGTAAGTCAAAAACATGAGACCTGGGAGAAGGGTCAGAATCTGGGGGAAGCATGGGCTATTATAGCAGAAATAAGAGAGAGACAAGACAGAACTGCAGGGGGAAGGGAATCAAATCACTATCTAGATCAGTGTTTCCCAAACTTTTTTGGCCACAGAACACTTTTGAGCCTGGTATATATTTACAGAACACTTATAATATTAGTCTGTAGTCGTTTGGGTTTCAAATAAAAAAATGCGTTATTTATGCTCAAATACATTTTATTTTACAAAACAAAGCCAAAATACAAATTTATAATAACTTGAACTAACAATTTCTAACTGGAAAGCGTGCATAAAGTAGTACAAAAATCAAAAGCAAGAGTCAAAATTAAAAACAGTGATCTACTTAAAAAACACTGCTTTTATATATACACAAACACCAAACAAATTAGATTTTTACTAGGAAAATCTATTTTTATAAATAAATACAAATTTGGATTTAATGGCATTGGTGTTTCTGTATTTTTGAAATCACAAATTCGCTTAATATTAGGAATAATGCTGGAAAGTTGAATCCTCATGTCAGGCGCCTCCTCTCCACCTGGTTACCTCCTTTAATGCCAATTGGCTTACAGCTTTTGATGGACAGGTGTGGGTTCTTTTGGATCCCACAACCCACTCAGCAGGGTGTATCTTCTTTTTTTTTTTTCTAGGAAATTATTTGGCGGTGCCTCCACCCACCTCACTCCTTCCTGGCAGGGTCACCAGGGCAGCTTGGGAGGAAAATGCTAACTACAGGGTAATCTCCACTGGGAGACTTCCAAGAAATAACACCAACACATATAATACATTCAACACAATAATTGTATGAAACAGGAGACAAAGATAACATAACAGGGTAAAACACTATTTTTAGGGTCATCGGCACCCACAGTGAAAATACGTGTGACATGATGTATCAAATGTAAAATTAGTGCCCGTTGGTACGCGTACTGTGCTGGGGCCCTTGGTGACCTACAACCACACAATTCTTCTCTGCAGTGATGTAGCGGTGTGGCTGACTGGGTACAATACAGCCCAAAGGACTCCCAAGTGGAGAAGGTGGTAAGTCCTCCTTGGGTGTAGTATGCAGCAGGTTATAAAATCCTCAAACCCTCACTCCCTGGCTTGAGGACACAGTTCAGGGAATAGGGGGACCCCAAAACAAATTCTCTAACTAAAAGATGGGGCACTCACAGTCTCCGTGAATGATCCTCAGGTTCGAAGACGCATGGACTCCCCAGTCTCTGCAGAGGGGCTGATCTCTGCTGCCAGAATCCTCCTCAGGCAGGAATCAGGCTGCGTCGGTTCCAGGATTTCCCCTCACCACAAAGGGGTGCAGGCTCAAGGTGTAGGTTACACAACAACACTGACATCCAGACTGTAGCCTCCCAGCCCCGTGTCCAGACACACACTCAGCAGACAGAGCAGAGCTGACCCTGTGGGGACTGGTCTCACCTAGGGAGCTGGGGGGTGAACTCAGCCCGGCTGGGGAAGTTTCCCAGCAAACTCTACAAATGGGGGATCACCAGTGGGGAAGGAAAAACCCCGCTGAGGGATCAGCTGTCAGGTCCCTAGAGGCCAGTTCTCAGGGGGAATCCTGAATGCAGGCCCAGGACTCACCCGCTCCCCACACAGCCAGTCCTGCCCTTTTCTGGCCTGGCTCTCCACAGAAAATGGCTTTTCCCCTTTCCTCCACTCCCTGGGAGGGCCTCTCATTCCCTAGTGGTTGCTGGGCAGACAGAGACCCAGGAGTCCATATCATCTCCTTGGGGGTTACACACATTTAAAATTTTAAAAAATTTAAAGACCCTTTTTTAAAATTATGATTCTTTCACGGAGCACCTATCCACATCATGCAGAACACCATGGAACAGAGTTTGGGAAACTCTGCTCTAGATCATCCCTGACAGGTGTTTGTCCAACCTGCTCTTAAAAATCTCCAGTGATGGAGATTCCACAACTTCCCTAGACAATTTATTCCAGTGCTTAATCACCCTGTCGGGAAGTTTTTCCTAATGTCCAACCTAAACCGCCTTTGCTACAATTTAAACCCGTGGCTTCTTTTCCCTCTCCTTCTTGTAACAACCTTTTATGTACTTGAAAACTGTCATCATGTCCCCTCTCAGGCTTCTCTTCCAGATTAAACAAACTCATTTTTTAAAAATCTTCCCTCTTAGGTCATACTTTCTAGACCTTTAATCGTTTTTGTTGCTCTTCTCTGGACCCTCTCCAGTTTGTCCACATCCTTCCTGAATTGTGGCACCCAGAACTGGACACAATACTCCAGTTAAGGCCTAATCAGTGCGGAGTAGAGCAGAAGAATTACTTCTCGTATCTTGCTTACAACACTCCTAACACATCCCAGAATGATGTTCGCTTTTTGTAGTAGTAGTGTTACACTGTTGACTCATATTTTGCTTGTGATCTGCTATGACCCCCCAGATACCTTTCCATAGTACTCTTTCCTAGGTAGTCATTCCCCATTTTGTATGTGTGCAACTGATTGTTTGTTCCTTCCTTCCTACTTTGCATTTATCCTTATTGAATTTCATCCTATTTACTTCAGACCATTTCTCCAGTTTGTCCAGATCACTGTGAATTTTAATCCTATCTTCCAAAGCACTTGCAACCCCTCCCAGCTTGGTATCATCCGCAAGCTTTATAAGTGTGCTCTCTGTGTCATAATCTAAGTCATTGAAGAAGATATTAAACAGAACCAGTCCCAGAACTGATCCCTGCGGGACCCCACTCATTATACTCTTCCAGCATGACTGAACCACTGATAACTACTCCCTGGGAATAGTTTTCCAACCAGTTTTGCATCCACCTTATAGTACAGCGGTTCTCAAACTTGTGAGAACCGTGACCCTGTTTTCACTACCGGCTTCTCGGCGCGACCCTTGTGTGTCCACCGAAAAACTGCTGAATTGATAAGTTCCGCATTTCGCAGCTTATCGGCGGACATGCCGAGTGCTCTTGGCTGTCTGCTGAAGTGATTCCTTCCGCTTTCGGAAGCACTTTGGCGGACAGTCGGGAGAGTGGGTATGTCAGCTGAAAAGCCGCTGAATTCGGAAATAATCAATTCGGCAGCTTCACGGCGGCCACAGGGGCTTGCAACCCCTCGGGAGGCACTCGGTGACCCCCCGAGGGGTCACGACCCCCACTTTGAGAACTGCTGTTGTAGTAGCTCCATCTAGGTTGTATTTCCCTAGTTCGTTTATGAGAAGGTCATGTGAGACAGTATCAGAAGCTTTACTAAAGTCAAGATATACCACATCTACCACTTCCCCCCATCCCCAGGGCTTGTTACCCTCTCAAAGAATGCATCAGAAAGATAGGTAATATGGCAAGAGACCACCCTGACTTAACCAGGAGATCTCCAATGACCTGAAAGTCAAAAAAGAGTCATGAAAAAAGTGGAAACTAAGTCAAATCACAAAGGATGAACATAAACAACACAAATGTATAGGGACAAAATTAGAAAGCCCATGGCACAAAACAAGATTTATGGAGAAGGAGGTAAGGACACGCAGTGTGGGGTTATCCAGCCCACAGTGCTATTAGTCAGATTACCTCCAAGGTGCCCATGGGGGACAGCCCAATGCAGTCACTCATACCCCACTGATCCTTTGCCAGTTCTGGCAACTCAGAGGAGCTTCATACTAGGAGAGTCTCTGGATGCCTTCACTTGCCTGCTTGCATCCTTCCTCATTTCAGGGGCTCTGGGGAGAGGGGACTTTGCCCCCAAGTCAGCATCACCATCAAGCACAGTGGTGGGGTGGACTCCCCAGGGTTGTGCTACAGCCCTTGGATCGCATTTGTCCCTAGAGGGTGAGACATGACGCTCACTTCCCGTAGAAGGTGCCCTTAGGATGCCCACTATGCTCTGTTTGGATCTGGAGCCTCAATCATTGAGTTCCTGCACAGGGCTCCTGCCACAAGTTGTGACAACTAAATGGCTGTCTCACAGGTCCAAACTGTGCTCTGAACTCAGCCCTGTGATTGCCCCAACCCCTAAGCTTTACCTCAAGGAAGGCAAAAAGCCCCAGCCAATCTGGGGATACGGGGAAAAATTCCTTCCCAGCCCCAAAGTGGCGATGAACACAGCCCACAGCCCCCTAGAGAAGGGACAGAGGTGGGATGGCAGCTGGAAACCAGCAAACAGGAGGTGGCCCTGTGCACAGGCTCCGGTCATGGCTCCAACTCTCATGCCGAATCCTGCAAAACCTCAGGCCTATGCTGAAAGTCCTGTGGGGGCTGGAAATTGCATGGGACCTGGCCCACCCTGTCCTTTTGACCTCTCCCTTCGCGGGAGCCACCAAAACACCCCCACGCACACTGGGCTCTGGGCGCTGGTAAACCAGGTAGGGCCAGAAAAGGGAACAAGAAAACATTTTACAAACGCATGAGCAGTAAGAGGAAGGCCAAGGCTACAGAGGACAGGACAAGGGGCAGTGGGTTCAAACTCCAGCACAGCAGATTTCAATTAAATCTCAGGAAAATCTTCCTAACTGTAGGAACCGTCGGCCAATGGAACAGACACCTTGGGAGGTTGTGGAAGCTTCTTTGCTGGAGGCTTTCCAGAGGTGGCTGGAGAGTCACCTGCCTTGGATGGTTTAAACACAACAAATCCTGCATCTTGGCAGGTTAGATTAGATGACCCCCGTGGTCCCTTACCCTCTGGGTCTATGATTCTACGATTCAAGGACAGGGCAGGCCCATTACTCAATGAGGAGCGCAAGACAGGAACAAAACATAGCAACGGACGAAGGGTGAAATGACTTTTTGGTTTCAGTTCTTACCCAAAAGGGTAGCAGTGATTGGACGGCTCACACAGTGAATGGGGTAGAATCAAAGGGAAAGAACAAGTGAAAAATTACGTACGTTATGTCTTCACTAGAGACTCTACACCGTGCCCCTGCAGCATTTTGGTGTAGACACTCACTGCAATTGCTGCAGTTAATCCACCACCCCACGAGACAGCAGAGGGGACAAAGGAAGAATTCTATTAACCTAGCACTAGCTACATCAGGGGTTGGGTCAGCTTAACTACATCACTCTGGGGTGTTGATTTTTCACACCCCTGAGCGATATAGTTGGGTCAAACTAACTGTTAGAGTAGACGTGGCCTTAGACAAGTTAGATCTCTTCAAGTTGCCAGAGCGTGAGAAAATATATCCTAGAATACTTAAGAAACTGGCTGACGAGATCTCTGAGAACTCATGGAGGACAGGAGAGATCCCAGAGGACTGGAAAAGGACAGAGTACCTACCTACAGAAAGGGGGATATGGACAACCCAGGGAATTATAGACCTTAGATTAATTTTGGTACCCAGAAAGGTAATGAAGCAAATAATCAAACAACCGCTTTGTAAGCGCCTAGAAGATGATAAGTAAGAGTCCATGTGGATTTGTCAAGAAAAAATGTCAAACCAACTAATACCCTTCTTTGACGTGGTAACAAGCCTTGTGATGGGGGAAGCAGTAGATGTGATTTATCTCAACGTTAAGACGGCTTTTGATACTGTCTCACCTAACCTTCAGAGAATCAAACTTGGAAAATATAGCCCAGATGAACCTACTATAAGGTGGGTGCACAACTGGTTGGAAAATTGTACTCAAGAGAGTAGTTATCAGTGGCTCACAGTCAAGCTGGAAGGGCAGAACAAGTGGGGCCCCACAGGCATCTGTCCTGGGTCTGGTTCTATACGATATATTTATACATGATTTAAATAATGGCACAGAGGATATACTTGTAAAGTTTGTGGATGATACCAAGCCTCGTGGTGTTGTAAGCACTTGAGAGGGCAGGATTAGAATCCAAAGTAATCCTGACATACTGGAGAAATGGTCTGAAATAAACAGGATGCAGTTCAATAAGGACAGATGCAAAGTACTCCACTTAGGAAGGAATAATCAATTGCATAAACACCAAATGAACAATGGCTGTCTAGGAAGGCAACTGCAGAAAAGGACCTGGAGGTTACAGTGACTTATAAACTAAATAGGAGTCAACAAAAGTAAAGGACAATGTACTACTGTTGCCAAAAAAGAAAAAAAAAAGGAAACATCATTCTGGGATGTATTAGCAGGAGCACTGTAAGCAAGAAACAAGAAATAATTCTTCCACTCAGGACCGATAAGGCCTCATCTGGAGCACTGGTGACAAAGAGTCCTGTGGCACCTTAAAGACTAACTAAAGTATTAGAGCATAGAGCACCTTAGTTAGTCTTTAAGGTGCCACAGGACTCTTTGTCACTTCTGCAATTCCAGACTAACACGGCTACCTCTCTGAATCTGGAGCACTGTATTCAGGGGCACCACGCTTTGGCAAAGATGTGCACAAACTGAAGAAAGTCCAGAGGAGAGCAACAAAAATGATTAAAGGTGCAGAGAAAACATGACCTATGAGGAAAGACTGGAAAAACTGGGTTTGTTTAGTTTGGAGAAGAGAAGACTAACCGGGGGACATGATACCGATTCAAATACCTAAAAGGTTGTTATAAGAGGAGGGTGATAAATTGTTCTCCTTATCTACTGAAGACAGGAGAAGTAGTAATGGGCTTAAACTGCAGCAAGGGAGATATAGGTTAGACATTAGAGAAAACTTTCTAGCAGTAAGGATAGTTAATTGCTGGAACAAACTACCTAGAGAAGTTGTGGAAGCTCCATCACTGGGGGTGGGGGGTGGAGTTAGGAACAGGTTAGACAAACACCTGTCAGGGATGGTCTAGATAATGCCTAGCCCTGCCTCAGTGCCGGGGACGGGACTAGGTGACCTAGCACGGTCCCTTCCAATCCTACATCACTATGATTCTACGATTTACTGTCTAAGAGGGTCTTCTTTAGCCTTACACTGGGATTCTGGCAGGTTTGTTCTTACACAGGTAGTATTTGATCCCTGAAAGCCTCACTCGCATGAGGAAGGGATTGCTGGACTGGAGTGCTGGGTGGGGAACTGGAGTAGTAGAAAAGTGATGGAAAATATCGACTGCATAGTGATCAATAGCCATATTTTAAAGGTGATTTAAGAATCTTTTGACAAAATAAGATGCCCTATGGATTAGAATATTCCGCAGCAAGTGGCAGCCGAGCTGCTACTCAGAATGGGGTTCTAATACTATAAGAACATAAGAAAGGCCGTACTGGGTCAGACCAAAGGTCTAGGTAGCCCAGTATCCTGTCTACTGACAGTGGCCAATGTCAGGTGCCCCGGAGTGAGTGAACCTAACAGGTAAAGATCAAGTGATCTCTCTCCTGCCATCCATCACCCCCCTCTGACAAACAGAGGCTAGGGACACCATTCCTTACCCAGCCTGGCTAATAGCCATTAATGGACTTAACCGCCATGAATTTATCCAGTTCTCTTTTAAACCCTGTTCTAGTCCTAGCCTCCACAGCCTCCTCGGGCAAGGAGTTCCACAGGTTGACTGTGCGCTGTGTGAAGAAGAACTTCCTTTTATTTGTTTTAAACCTGCTGCCCACTAATTTCAATGGGTGGCCCCTAGTTCTTCTATTATGGGAACAAGTAAATAACTTTTCCTTATTCACTTCCTCCACACCACTCATAATTTTATAGACCTCTATCATATCCCCCCTTAGTTTCCTCTTTTCCAAGCGAAAAAGTCCGAGCCTCTTTAATCTCTCCTCATATGGGACCTGTTCCAAACCCCTAATCATTTTAGTTGCCCTTCTCTGAACCTTTTCTAATGCCAGTATATCCTTTTTGAGATGAGGAGACCACATTTGTATACAGTATTCAAGATGTGGGCGCACCATGGATTTGTATAAGGGCAATAAGATATTCTCCGTCTTATTTTCTATCCCTTTGTTAATGACTCCTAACATCCTGTTTGCTTTTTTGACTGCCGCTGCACACTGCATGGACATCTTCAGAGAACTATCCACGATGGCTCCAAGATCTTTTTCCTGATTAGTTGTAGCTAAATTAGCCCCCCATCATATTGTATGTATAGTTGGGGTTATTTTTTCCAAAGTGCATTACTTTACATTTATCCACATTAAATTTAATTTGCCATTTTGTTGTCCAATCATTTAGTTTTGTGAGATCTTTTTGAAGTTCTTCACAGTCTGTTTGGGTCTTAACTATTTTGAGCAGTTTAGTATCATCTGCAAACTTGGCCACCTCACTGTTTACCCCTTTCTCCAAATCATTGATGAATAAGTTGAATAGGATTGGTCCTAGGACTGACCCTTGGGGAACACCACTAGTTACCCCTCTCCATTCTGAAAATGTACCATTTATTTCTACCCTGTGTTCCCTGTCTTTTAACCAGTTCTCAATCCAGGAAAGGATCTTCCCTCTTATCCCATGGCAACTTAATTTACGTACGAGCCTTTGGTGAGGGACCTTGTCAAAGGCTTTCTGGAAATCTAAGTACACTACGTCCACTGGATCCCCCTTGTCCACGTTTGTTGATCCCTTCAGAGAACTCTAATAGATTAGTAAGACACGATTTCCCTTTACAGAAACCATGCTGACTTTTGCCTAACAATTTATGTTCTTCTATGTGCCTGACAATTTTATTCTTTACTATCGTTTCAACTAATTTGCCCGGTACGGACGTTAGACTTACCGGTCTGTAATTGCTGGGATCACCTCTAGAGCCCTTTTTAAATATTGGCGTTACATTAGCTATCTTCCAGTCATTGGGTACAGAAGCCGATTTAAAGGACAGGTTACAAACCCTAGTTAATAGCTCCCCAATTTCACATTTGAGTTCTTTCAGAACTCTTGGGTGAATGCCGTCTGGTCCCGGTGACTTGTTACAGTTCAGTTTATCAATTAGTTCCAAAACCTCCTCTAGTGACACTTCAATCTGTGACAATTCCTCAGATTTGTCACCTACAAAAGACGGCTCAGGTTTGGGAATCCCCCTAACGTCCTCAACCTATTTTGTGCTTATTTTGTGCTTTTTTATTCATTCTGGACGCCCAGCTCCATGCTCAGTCCACTGTCCCACAGCTGGAGCTGTGAACGCGCTGAGACCCTGAGAAAAACATTGAAAATGCACCAACCAAGAAAACCTACCTGTCTCTCTGCCACAGTGAAGTACATGCAATTACTTTGGTCAGAGTCTTTCATAAAGGAATTCCTTAAACCTCATAAAATAAACTAACGCCACCCTGCCTGTTCCATGCCCACTCACCCCCAAAGAATGCCTATCCAATAGCTACCCGATGTGGACAGCAAGCAGGGCACCCAGAACAGTAACAAAGCAGCATGCGTGGCCCTGTACGGAGGAGAAAACCCTTATGGAAACATGTGGCTTTGGATGGGCACAGAATTTTGCTCCTTGACATAACTCGCTGTGATTCTCAACTTTCTGGCTTAGCACCTGCTTATGAAGTAGACAGCACATCCTTTGCACTGGACAAATACTAAATAACAAAGCCTGTACAGTGCACAGATATTGCAGTGATGGAAATGCAGATAGCAAGAAACTGATTCCATCTTTGGCCCCAATCCCGCAAGGAACTGCACTTGTGAAGCTTAAACTAAAGTGGATGAGGCTTTGCATGGGCTTGCCAGGAGTGACTTTGAAGAATCAGGGCCCAACTCTCTATCCAACTTCCAGGCAGGTTCTAAGGAAGAACTGTGCAGGGGAAATTACTTTAAAATTGATGCAAATTACTGACTGTATCTTTCCAAACAGTAAGAGACACTAGGACAGTGTTCAGACTGGTGTCTTTCAGCAGGATTCAAACCCGCAGCATTTTCTCATTTTTCAAACAGACCTGGGGAATATGGAGCTGGACACTGGGGTTCTATTCCCAGCCTTGCCACTGACTCCTGTGGAGAAAGCACGTCAGTGCCTCAGTGTCCCCATCTGGAAAATGGGGATAAGAATGATTATTTTATATACTAGCGATGGACCAGGATCCCATTGGGTCAGGTGCTGAAGGACACATCACAAAGGGGTGATTGTAATGCAAAGGGCACTGTTATCCCGGGGATCCAGTGGGTGGGGTGACCCACCACAGCTCCTCTGGGGTGGGCTTTGGCTCTAGGGGCAGGAAGGGAAACACTGGCCAACTGTTGGGGTTTTTTTGGGGGGGGGGATAATCACGGGGAGTCAAGGGGCTGTGAGGGGAACCCAAGCCCAGACTCCACAGCCCTGCGAACTCTGCCTGGGCAGTGCTGGGGGGCAGCCCCCCCTCTGCCCCGCTCCCCCCCCCCCCCGCCCGTTTCTTTTCCAGAGGCTCCCTCCCCCGCCTCCGAGCGTGTCTGCCCATTTGCGGGAGCCCTCCCCGGGCTCCGGAAGGGGGACGGGGGAGGGGGAAGGAGGTTCCCACACGGCAGCAAAGGGGGCGGCGGAGGGAAGCACCCCGCAGCTCCCTGCCCGACGAGGAGCCGGCGCGTCCCGCCGCCGCTCGGGGCTCGCGGAACCCAGAAGTGAACAGCCGGCGACCCGGAAGGTTTGAACCGAGCCTCTAACTCAGCAAAGCCCGAAAGACCCTCCCGAGCTCGCCGGGCCGGGCCGGGCCGGGGCTGGGGCCGGGGCCGGGGCCGGGGGTCTCTTTTTATGTCGATTTGCCAAAAATCCCCCAAACCAAACGAACCCGGCGCCGAGGCCAAGCCAGGTCTGTACCCCCGGCCCGGGGAGCCGAGCGGCGGCGGCCGGGCGCCCCGCGCCCGGGCAGGGCAGGGCAGGGGCGCGCGGGGCGAGGGGGTCGCAGGGAAAGTTGCACGTAGTTTCTGTCGCTCTTGGTCTCCTCTGCGAATTGCAATCGCGGGTCAGTCTCGAGCGACAGCGGCCCGGTCGGCTCCGGCTGTGGGGTCCGGCGAGAGGACGCTCTGGGGGCTTCCCCCTCCTCGCTCCCGTCTCGGATCTCCCGCACGCCTCGGGTCCCCATGAGTGTCGGCTGCGCGGGGGGCTGTGTCTGCTCGGTGCCCCCCGATGCACTGAAGCCTGGGCGGGTTGAGGAGGAGGAGGAGGAGGAGGAAGAGGAGAGGAAGCTGAGCGGGGGAGCCCATTTTCTCCTTGCAGACGGATCGCGGGCTGGATTGCGATTTGCACAGGGAGCATGATTGTTGGTATAGGAAGTGTCTGCTTTTTTTTTTTTTAAAGCCGGGTTATTCAAAAAACCCCTTTGGTGCAATTCTCCGGTAAACAATGATTCACGGGGCTTAACGCAAATAAACCGATTGCAAATGGAGCTTCCCCTTTGCACTTTGCAGCTGCCTGATTTTTCTTGAGTGGCCAAGCCTCAGATTTCTGCCTTTTTTGCAGATCTGCAGAATATGGCGTCCCTGTCCTGTTTTAAAAATAAGCCAGGCTGCCATTTTTGTTTTTCTTTTGTCTGAAATTTTTAATAAAACTGTCTGAGAATGTGGGAGAGGCGGCTGAAAGGCAAAGGGGCACCCACAGGGGTGGTTTTTCTTTGCTTTGCGTTTTTGTATTGTTGCAAAGCTCTCGCTTGCACGGGGGGGATACAATGTAAATGGACTTTTGAAAAAGGAAACAGTCAAACATTTCTGTGGGAGGGGGGTTAAGATTTAAAGTTAACTTATGCAAAAGTTTTTTTAAACAGCCTTTTTAAAACAAAAACGCAACGAAACCGCCTGCTCTGTATTTTCTCTTTCTCCCTTTGGATTATTTAATGGAAAAGTGAATTGAATCTGCATGTAGCTATTTTTAAAAACAGATGGTTGTGAATGTTGCATGTTGGTTAAAGGGCTTTCAGGGTTTTTTTTGGGGGGGGGGGGGTGATGAAAAAGTGTTTTGTTTAAATTATTTTGCTAGAAAGCGATATTCTAAACGCAGTGTTTAACCAGGACTGTTTTGCAGTTGCACGTTAGCAGGAATGTGGTGATTTCAGAGTGTGGAATCTGCAGTTTTAGAAACTGACACAATTTTTCGTGCCGTTGTATACAGAGGTCTGTGCATATGTGACCATGTATTTAGCGTGTGCTATGTGCATCGTCTGTACATGCATTTACTCTTCATACATGCCTAATTTGATGTACATGTTGGATTGTCCATCCAGGCTGTTCTAGGTCCTCTCAAAGACAGTCAGACTGGGTCGTGTTCTAGGCTAGAAATGGTTTATTTTTAGAAAAGCTGCTCCTTCAGCAGTGTTGTGCAGAGTGTAGTCGAGCACACATCCTGGGATTGCATGGTTAGTCTTGCACTTTTATTTGCTGCCTGGCTTGGAAAAGTGAAGGACAATTTCTCAAGTGCCTGTTTGAGCTGCTCTGTTACTGTTGCTCTGTGACTGATGGCAGATGGGTCAGCGAGAGGCCTCTTAAACAAAGGTCACATTTTGGGCAAGAGGCAAAAGTTTTTTAAATCCTGATGTAGAAGATTGGAGGGGGTTGGATGAAATCTGGCCCCAGCCCAACGGCTGGTTCTGTCCAAATATTCCTAAATAGTTTAGTCCAGCCTTGTTCCTGGGATGACTCCTCTGACTTCTGTGGAGCTACTACAGGGAGATATTTGGCCCTTTGTTTTTCTCTAAAGAGAGTGCAGCCTTCCCACAGCTGTGTTAGTTTGAACACAGTATCTGTTGCCTCCAGGGGTGGCTTTCTGGGCTCATTTGGGGAGTGTTTTCTGTGTATTTGGGGTGTGCATGAAGTTGTCCTCCTTGTCCCCTATAGAACAACACCTTGCGTGCAACATTTGTGCTCTGCTAGCTCTGGAGATGGACAGATGTCAGGGGAAGCACCGACAGTACATACAGAGGTGGGCGCACTGAGTTATGCTCGATGACCGATTTCTATGTGTCTTAGTAACCCACCAAAGTGCATGAAGCTATTCAAAAGTGGGACTGTAACAAATCAGACCCCATGTCCATGCTGGAGAGCTTCCCAAGCTACCCACACGTGGACCGTGGTGAACGTCCATTGAGGGCTTGCTGCTGGTTGCTGGATCCAGCTCCTCTAGGAACCCTGTTCATTGTAAGTCTGTGAATTGTTCAGATCTTGATCCCAAAACAGCCTGAAAAAATGATTTGGAATGAAACAGAACACCTTCCTCAATAGCAGAAGTACATCAAACTGCAAGTTAGCCCTCAGCACATCTAAACATTACCCACAGGTGCATGTGCGTATAATGTCTGTCTGTCACAGAGCTGGGAATCAATGGATGTGTGTTCTAGTCCCAGTTCTGCTACCAACTTCCTTTGGGATCTGGATAAGCCATTTAACTTCTCTGTGCCTCAATTTCCCCTTGTGTAAGAATGGTACAGTAATACTTACTTGTCTCTTTGTAAAGCACCTCAAGCTCGCTGGATGAAAAGGGCTTCTACAAGTGCTAAGTGTCAGTGGTGTTATCTGTGCAGCTGCGGAAAACTACCGTGCTGCATCTACGCATCCTGTTGCTAGATATCATGGCTTTGGAACTTGATCTGCTGTCCTGATTTCTGCTGTCTCAGCAGTGAGCATTGGGAATCTGATGTGTACAAAAGATGCTTTCCTAATTAGCACAAAAACTCGGTGTGTAGGGAAGTTTTTGTGGTGATCCAAATTGCTAATGAGGCCTGGAGCCCAGAGCTAAACACTAACATGGTTGTGGACTTCTTAGATGGCTTTGTTGTTG
This sequence comes from Dermatemys mawii, assembly GCA_007922305.1. Taxonomy (NCBI): domain Eukaryota; kingdom Metazoa; phylum Chordata; order Testudines; family Dermatemydidae; genus Dermatemys; species Dermatemys mawii. The sequence continues at coordinate 18,570,666 of ML677380.1, forward strand.
TAATGTTCAGGGCTTAGGCAGGAGTCCTGCCTTCCCAAGAGTGTGATGGAAATGCCTGTGTGTGTATGTTAACTTTCCAGGGAGCGCCTGAAGGGAGAGAACAGGGCTGAGCTGGAGGGTTTGCTTTGGCAGAGAGGGCACTGTAATGAAGGTTTTCCTTTGGCCTATGCACTCCGATTACACTAAGGGTACGTCTACAGTATGAAATTATATCAAAATTATTCAGTTTGATTTTTCGGAAGTGATCTTCTAAATTTGATCTTGTGTGTCCCACTAAGCGTGTGAATTCGGCGTAGTGCGTCCACAGTACCGAGGCTAGCATCGACTCTCGGAGCGGTGCACTGTGGGTAGCTATCCCACAGTTTCCTCTATCCACTGGAATTCTGGGTTAAGAATTCCGGTTTTTTGAATGGATTTCTCCCTGCTCAGATTCTTCTACCCACACTGTGATCGGATCCAGTACCTCCCATTTGGTCTGTGCTGGAGTTCTTCTGTGATTCTGGGACTGCATGATCCCCTGTGCTGATGAGCTCGCCATGCTGGCCAAATAGGAAATGAATTTCAAAAGTTCCCCGGGGCTGTTCCTGACTACCTGGCTAGTGCATCTGCATTGAAAGCGCTGTCCAGAGTGGTCACAGTGGAGCATTCTGGGATAGCTCCTGGAGGTCAGTAGCATTGAATTGCATCCACAGTACCTCAAGTCCAGAACAGCGGTGCTGAATTTAGTGCTACTCTCCTTGCCGAGGTGGAGTACAGAAACTGGATTTAAGCGCCATTAATTTTGACATAACAGGGTTGGATGTATGGACGGATTCAGTTTTAATTCGGTATAACACAGCTAATTCCGAAATAATCGCATAGCGTAGACCAGGCCTAAGCTTTTACACTTCCTTGTTGATGTGGGGTAGCAGCATTATTTATTTCTATTACAGTAGCGCAAAAATAGTAACACATTGCGTGTGACACACCCTTGCTCTGCCATTCGGCTCTAGTGTTTTACACCCAGGTTGTATTGTAAAATATATAAATCATAACTCGGGGGGGCACAGCTTTGCTGATAGTAGTAGTGATGGAAGCACTAGTGTAGTCAGGGCTCAGGTGCTTTTAGCGGCTTATGGTCTGACCTTGACAGTATGCTGAGAGCCAGCTTGACCCTGTTCATACCAGTGCTATGCTGTTGCCAGTGGAGATGCACCGGTAGTAAATGGTGCTGTGGCCAGAGGGGGTTGGTGTGAGGGCTGGGGTTAGGACTCAGTAGTTCTTGGATCCTTGCTTTATGATCTGCCGTTCTGGAGCGGGAATGCACAGAATTCCAGTAACCTCTCTCCTGGGGTAGGTCTTGGTCATTCTACAAATCTTCCCCGGTGTGGACTGTGCCTCCACCAGAGCTTGTTGGTACCAGGCACTGAACTTGTCAGAGGACTTTGGGGCCTAGAGCAGAAGTGCTGGGCAAATGCTCTGAGCTTTGTGGCATTTAGACTGATCCTCTTGAGGGGGGCTGTGGGCTCCCTACAGGGGCTGCTGAGTCACGTGGCTATTGCAGATCACCCCTGCCAGCCTTGCTCTGTCTGCTGGTAGAAAGGGTCTAATCAGGCCTCTGCTTCCTCCGAACTATTCACCACCTGCCTCCGGCTGCCAACCCCACTGCTCTGACACTGGCCAATTCAGCCCAGGTAAATGGATCCTAAACACAAGACCTCGCCAGTCAGTGGTCTCTTGCGCTCCGAGCCTCTGCATTAGGAACCTCACAGCTGCGCCAGTTCTTAGGATAGTAGCCTGTGTGTGCCTCCATCGCTCTGCTAACTAACTAGCTTCAACCTCTGGCTGCAGGGTTTCCCCATCTTTCATATGCATCTGAAGCAAATGCAGGAATCATGCGGCATGCATTTCCCTGGGCCTTGATTTTCCTAATCCACAGTGTGGGCAGAGCCCTGGCCATTTCACACTGTAATTATTGTAATGTGCTGGATAGTCCCATTTTCCCAGTGCAGGTGCTGAACAATTTTCCATATACACTCTGTAAGGGAGGCCGTTTGCTTCCATCAGACCTTATTGTCTCATGGCCCCTTTGCTCCTCGGTGTCTGTATTTGTTTTCTCTCCTCACAAACGGTGAGGACAGAACTGGGGTGGCAGGGGCCTGGTCACTCCCACGTTGTAAGATTCACACGTTCTCCTGGAGATCACAGGGAGCCGGTCTTCCGTACAGCACGCATTCCACGGGGCTTGTGGTGGGGTCGGGATCGGGGCCCTGCTCAGCCAAGGTGGGCAGGTTTAGCTCCTGCCCTGGAGGACGCTCTCAGCCTCTGTGATTTGCAAGGTGAGCAGAACTCTTCTAAGGTTCTGGAATTAGAGGTGTCCGTGCTGCTGTGACCCAGGGTTAGCACAACTGTCAGCGATGGGTGTAGCGTGGGCACGGCTGGGCAAGCTCTGCCAGCGTCCTTCAGTCCTGATCTGCAGCCTCCACAGCTGTCCCAGCCCGGGCATCTCCCACCGCCCTGGGAACGGGGGCCTCTGCCTGCCAAAGGGGCTTTGGTAGCTGGGGCTGGAGCGGGGCCTGGCGGTGAGGGGCCAGCCTGGGACTTCAGAAACAGGAGCTGGATTCCTGACACTGCCACAGACTCCCTGGGTGGTCTTGAGCCTCTGTGCCCACGTTCCCCTCTGGACAGCGGGGAGGAGGAGAGTAGCCTGGCCCTGCCTCACAGGGGGTGTGAGAACACTGGGGGGTGCTCCGGGATTGCAGCGGGGGGGGGGGGGCTGGGAGTGCCCATATCGTAGTCCCGATGGGCCGTCGCAGCAGGTGAGTTTTCTTGCTGGCCTGTGTTTGTGCTGTGGCTCTTGGGGTGTCCGTGATCGCCTGGGTGGGTTTGTTTTTAAAAGCTCTCCGCAGCGGTGCTGGAGAACCCTGGCAAGGGCTCGAGGAACCAGCCCGCTGGCAGCAGGCTCACGTGCCTGCCCAAGGAGATGGCTCCGGCTTTGGGGCTCTCCTGATCTTGTATGGTACGTGCGTGGTGGTGGCCTCCAGACGCAGGGGAGGGAGGGTGGGTGACAGTCCCCTCGCCCCTGGTAGGGGAGCTGCTGGAGACCTCTGCGTTGCCAGGGGGCTGGGAATGCCCCCAGCTGTCAGGGAGGAGGTGGGCACATGAAGGGAGTTTATTTTGGGACTTTTGTCGCTTTTGATCAGGAAAGGAAATCGGAGTGAAAACATCTTTGGGGGCGGAAACACAGGTCTTCATTTGGTTCCATCTTCAGCGAATTCTGGTGCAGGATCCCCACGACGGCGCCTTCCGAGAAGGAAGAGCCCGAGGCTGGGTTTCTAGCCTTGCCATTTTGGGTTTCTGTGTTTGGTTTCATGGCTGTTATTCTTTCCGGTGTCTCTGCCGTGGTATAAATCCCGTCTGCCTGGGAGAAGTGTGGGTGGAGCGTGTGCAGGAAGAGGTCCTCATGTGTGATGTCACAGACATTGTGGGGAGAGCCACAGGTGTCTCCTCATCAGCTGCTTTCCGGAATGGGCTTCCCAGTGCCAAGGCCACCAGAGCTGAAGGCTCACTTGGGACGGTCAGTTCACCCCAAGGTGCCATTGTGCCCTGAGCCCGTCCCGCCCGGATTGTCCCACCCTGGGCTCATCCCGCTGGGATCGGCCCGCCCCGCCCCGGGCCCGTCCCGCGGGGATCGGCCCATCCCGCCCCGCCCCGGACCCGTCCCGCGGGGATCGGCCCATCCCGCCCCGCCCTGGGCCCGTCCCGCGGGGATCGGCCCGTCCCGCCCCGGGCCCGTCCCGCGGGGATCGGCCCGCCTTGTTGAATGTCAGCTGCTAGAATCATGACGCTGTGCGAAAAATTAAAACTGATACAAATTCCCATCAGGAGACTAGGCCAATTCCCCCTCCACTCCACATCCCAATGGGGCAAGAAGGGAGGTGAGTGATATTCAGCCCATACTTCCTGGGGTTCCCCAGTGCTTTATGTGAGTGAGGAACTGAAGCCCAGAATTGGGGTACGGTCACAATAATTATCCCCATTTTACAGAAATTGAGGCACGGAGCAGGACAGTGACTTGCCCATGGTTGCACAGTAAGTCAGCGGGAGAGCCAGGAATGGAACCTAGGAGTCCTGATGTCTAGTCCTCTGTCATAACCACTGGATCAGTCTCTTCTTGGGTAGGGGGGAAACTTGTGGAGGGTGTGAGGGGTGTGGGGAGAGAGAAGGGACTGAGCTGAAGGATGGAGTGCAGAGAAAAGGCGCCAGAAATGTGTAGGCAGTGCCAGGGGGAAACCTGCTTAGGGATATTGGGAGGCCTGGCTCTGGCTGGGAGCTGGTCACGGGAGTCCAGTGCTGCTGTGGAGGGGGCGGGGGCGGTAGCCCGCTCGGCTGCCCACAGGTTTATGGCATTGCTACTGGCTTCCGGGGCTCTTCCTCACCCAGCTGTGCCCACAGCAGGGGGCAAACAGGAACATCTTTGGGAGCTGACACATGGTGCTTTGGGCCTGTGGCATTTTAATGGAGCAAGATCTACTGTCCGTGAGCTAGCCCAGTTCCGAGTCCCAGAGAGAAGCCGGCTCAGTGCTTGTCCAGACGGGGACTCCAGATGCCTACGATTTTACATCCTCCCTTCTTGGCCTGGGCTGGCTGCGGCCGGGGGTTGCTGCTCATTAGCAAGGCCGTAGGTGGCTCATCCCCTCCCCGGTGCTATCGTGTGGACTCTGGAGTGCTGTGCCACAGGAAATCACGTTGGCGTCTCTGCGTCCGTGCTGAAGAGCTCCTGCTTGGTGCTCGAGGATGCCCTCTTAGCACAGAGCTGTCTTCTGCATGGCGGCTGTTAAAGATCCCATGGCACTTCCCCCGCGAGCGGTGTGTTTAGTCCCGGGGCCAGGCTGCCTGGAGTAGTTTCTCCCGGCCTTGTTGCAGTTTAAAACAGATAGTGGCTCTTCCTTCCTTGCCCCAAACTGTTGTGTAGGGTTACTGGGTGCTGTTAGTCAGCTGCCACATTCCACCCCAGAGCTGGCTGCATGGGTCAGTGGTACTGGTGTCCTGGCCTCTCCCGTGTGATGACTCTGCTAGCCAGGAGCGCACTCAGCCACGTTCTGCCTTGCAGTTTCCATGAAAAGAATCTCTTGTTTCTTTTTATTTCAGCAAAGACGAGACAGAGGGGGCTGCAAAAGTAGAGGCGTCCCCGCTAGAAGTGTAGCTTGTGTTAACGGCAGTGGTAGGAATTGGTGAAGGCTAGTGTGCTTCTGGGACTGGGGCTTTTGCCCGCCTGCGCCAGGAGGGATCGTCCACCTCCGCCAGCCTGGAGCATCATCTACACGTCTCCCCAGGCAGCTGCGGCCACCTGGCTTCTGAGGCCAGCCTGTGAGTACTGAAACGCGAGCGCACCTAACGTCTTCCCTTCGCGGGGCCATGACAGGTCCCTCTGCTGCAGCTGCCTTCGGAGCCCCTTCCTGGGCTGTGCCAGCTGCTTTCCACGCTCTCTGCCTTGGGGCTTCTATTCACAGCACCGCTCTGTGGCAGCTGCAACAGGTCCCCTCTGCTGCAACTGCCTTATCTGAGCTCCCCTCCCACGCTGGACCCATGATTTCCAGCCAGGCCCCTAGCCTGGGCCCCCACGGTCCTCTCCTATGCCCTGCCTGTAAACCACGCTCCGAACTCGGCCCTATCAGCGTGTTTCCATGTCCCTTTCCCCCTGCCGCCCAGAGCGCTTCCAAACTCCCGCGGCTGCCCTAGGTCCCTTCTCCCCAGCTGTGGCCCGGTCCTGAGGGGCTGGTTTTCAGCCATGATTTGTGATCCCAGAGCCCTGTGATGCAGGCAACAGCCTGGGGCCTTGGGCCTTTAGCTCCCATGGTGTTTCCCACGTTAGGGTCCGGGCCCTTTTCCAGCAGATTCCCTTCCGATGAGATGGAGCCTGAAACGCCTCCCCTCCCCCAGTCACTGAGTGAACACCGGAGCAGGTCTGTGTCCCTGTCCCCGGGCGAGGCTTAGGGAGGCGAGATCTCCTGTGCCGGGTCTGGGGCAGGTGTCCGTGCTCTCTGGACTTTAGGGCTTGAATGTGTTTTATCCAGCGATTCCTCCTGGTCCCCTGCCCCCGTTTGCCCTCTGTGCTCAGCCTCTTTCTCTGAGGAGCCATGCTGGCCCCTTGTGATGGGGCCGCTCCCCCCACAGCCTGGAGCCTGCAGCCTCCAGCCCCAGCCCGAGCTCTGCTGTCTGCAGGGGCAGCTGCACCTCTCCCACACTGCCGCTTGCTCCCCTCTCCGGAGCCCCTTCCCCTGCGTCCTGCCGTGGCCCCTGTCTGGGAGCATCTCAGGAGCAGCGAGGACTACAGGGCTGCTCCTCCTGTGTGTGGGGAGGGGCAGGAGCTGAGCTCATTGGTGAGCCAATCAGGAGCCATGGGGGAGGGAAAGCTCAGGTGTCTCTGGTACCCAGGAGTCCCGTGTGGGCAGCTCCCCGTGTGGCTCTCGTGTGCCGTGGCTGTGTCTTCCATGACGCTCCCGCCCTGGGGCAGCCAACAGCCCAGAAAAAGAACCGCTTGGCACCAGCTGCGGCCCTTCCAACAGCAGGGCTGTTTCCTTCTGTGCCCGCTCGGACGCAGGCTGTGGGCAGGAGGGTGGCTTGGGGTCGGGACTCCCGTTGGAGGGAGGAGGTGAGAGCCAGGGGCCTACAGGGTGTGCGGAGGTGTCAGCAGTGAGAACAGGCAGGGTGAGGAGCTGAGCACTCGGTGGTGTGAGCTTGCACGCCTGTCCATGCCTCGCTGTGCACACCTAAGTGTGTGCATGCCTGTGTGTGCCCCTGTGTGTGTGTCTCTCTGCCTGGTGCCCGGGCTCGGCCCTGCGTGCGTGTCTCCCCGTGGCACCGGGCACTGGCCACGCCAGGCATTTGCAGCTCACTTGTGGAGCCGCCTTGGCTCGTCTCTCCTGACTGCAAGTGGCAGGAATCAGGTTTTAATCTGAACCTGCTGCCCGGGCTGGTGGCTGGGTGCCCTGCCCGCGCGGAGCTGCCAGCGTGGGCGAGAGAGGCCGAGAGGGCATGGCGCGCTGCGGCATTTCCCGCGGGCTGGGGGGAGGTGTCTGCTGCGGCGCTTCCCACCCTTCATCATTTCCATTTTAATGGCTTTTTTCTGCTATGTGGCAGCTTCCATTTTTCATAGTTAGCTGGAAATATAGAGAGGGAATGTCACAGATTTTCCATCTGTTTTATTTCCCTCTAGCCCCCCCAACAGCCCTCTCCCCCCATATCTAAGATGAGCCTGAATCTCTTCAGCCTGTGGAGGGAGGGCAGGCGGGCCCGTCTGTTCCCGTGAGATACTGGAAAATAGAGCCAGGCTGAAATAGGTCGCTTGACATTGGGGTTCTTTTCCTGTTCTTCTTCTAGGCAGGTCTGTAGAGCTCCAATCACTGGCCATCGTAGGAGTCACATTATTAGAGACACCCCCCCTCCCCCATCTGGGGTCAGGCCCGTCCAGGGACCCTTCTGGAGGGTCTTTCTCCGTTTGCAAAGGCTCTCTCTTCCTTTCAGTGGATCTTTTTTTTTTTTTTTTAAGTTGCATTTTAATCTTTAAAAAAAGCTGCCACCAACCCCAATGTTCCCAACCAACCCCACAGTAGTAGATTCCACTCTGTGCAGCCTGGAGCTCGTTGGTCATCCCACAGTAACATATGGGTATGTTACCAGCTGGCTTGAGGGATCCTGCAAAGCCAGTTTTGTGAGCCTCCTACAGTAATAGATGGGTGGAGGTCGGGGGGCAGGTCTTGGGGATGGAGGCAAGTTTCCATGTTAGGCTTGTGTGGCAGTGGGAGGATGTGAGTGTGCAAATCGGAGCTGCTCCTGTAGTGTAAGGAGCATCCCCCATTCCCACGGGTGACGCTGTCCTCACACAGTCGCTCTCTGCTCAAAGGCCATTTCGACTGTGGTGGAAAGTTCGGGCAAAAATGGTTTGGTTGTTTCTGAGTCATGGAAAAATGATACAATTTGCCTCTTGTTTCTAAGAGGCCGTGACAATGGTTGTTCCTGACCAGCGTTGGCCGTGACAATGGTTGTTCCTGACCAGCGTTGGCCGTGACAATGGTTGTTCCTGACCAGCGTTGGCC